>JAFBJZ010000359.1:0-342975 GCA_016785225.1 Psettodes erumei | reverse complement strand
GTTGGGCTGCTAATACTCTCCCTCCCTGTGAATTTAAATTTAATTTAACGTAAGCCACTTTTTTATGAGACACTTCCATTCAGGGAACCTGCCTGACTATGTCTTTAAGTGTAAAAAAAAATAGACAGGGTGATACTAGTTTCCTTTACTTTAAGTCCAACTCTGCAGTAATGGCTGCATCAGACACACTCCAAAGAACTGGCATTCATTTGCATAACTGAGCAGGCCAACCAGGCACAGACTCATGGGCAAAGGGTCAGGCTACCTCTATTTGAGGGCACTGTCCTGAGAGGGTTTTTTTCCCCCGAAATTAATAAACAATCTTTTAATATTAAGAGTGGTGTAGGAGCTAGTGGTTTTATTAATTTACTTGAGGAAAAGTATTGATATCACACTATAAATACAAGTAAAAATCCAGCAAAATGTACATGTTGAACGATTTAAAATACAATGAGCCCTGCTATTATTGTGTTATTTGTTTTTCTTGATGCATTAACATGTAAACAGCACTTAAATGTCATGTCTAGTTGTGATGAAGCCAATTTCAACTACTTTGTATGCTGGTGGGTTACAGCATCTTTTATAAGATCATCACAGGATTTTTTACTTGAAAAATAACTCCAGGTGTTAGATAAATGTCCTCTGAAATGCTGTGACATTCAAATAAAAGGATAATATATTCAAGTTCATAATTTCACATAATTTCCCTTCAGGGATGAATATATTCAAGTTCAATGTTTTTTCACCACTGACCAAACCCAATCTGATATTTGGTTTATATGGATATTTGGTCTCATTTCAGATGCACAGTATGTGCCTACAGTAAAATTTCATTTTACTACAGTCACATTGTTGAACTAAATTAAATCTGTTTTGACAGCGAAAAAGCTCCTCTTTAAGAAAACAGACCTGGTATCTTAGGCTTTCTTGGAAGGTTTCCTGTAATATTTTACATAGTGTGCTGTAATATAAAAGTAAATATACAGGAGGTGCCAGTGTGGGTCTGCTGTAACAACAAGTGTGTTCAGATTAAATTCAGCAAGAAAGAAAATATTCTTCACCGATATTGCTTTCTCTAAATTTAAATTAATCAAAGAAGAATCTTCCACTCTGCAAAAACGTAAGTAATTAACCCTTTCTCCTTACACACACTCACACACACACTCGTTGTTGTTGAGGTCATGTTCATTTGCAGTGACTTTGTGTTAATCTGCTGAGCCTTGGCCCCACCGATTTCCACATAAACAGCGCTGTTAAAGTCTTAGCGGAACTCAAGTTGATTGTTTTCTAAAACCTTGTTCCTCCACCAGCTTAGCTAATGTGACATTAATAACAGTAATGCTGGTTCCATACGGTGACCCCAGGGTCTCTCTCTCTCTCTCTCCCACACACACACAAGCCATTTAATCTGACTTTGTGTGTGTGTGTGTGAATAAATGCACACACAAAGACACCGCTATGTAGCCACTAAACATGCAAAGCACAGGTGTGGAATCAGACGCTCACTCTCAAATTACCTTGTTGAAAAAAGTGAAAATTTTTTACTGACTTTGAACATCATATCAAAATTTAAAAATTCAAGCATGAAATGTGGCCGCACATTTAATGAATACCAAAATATTAACATTTCTTGAATCAGTTTGGTAAAACACATGTGATTATAGGCCACTTAAAAAGACAATGTTCTTCATAAGGACCAAGGAGAGGAACAGAGCAGGTGGATGGAGGATTTTAAAATTAAAAGTAATGGACAATCATTTAGGGAGATGAGTGGTGATGAGTGAATGGGATCAGGTAAGCCCCTCGGCTTTAGTCAAGTCAAACGTGTATAAGCGGACGAATGCAGGAAATCATCAGACATTGCCTTCAGAATAAACATATAAGAAAAGTCAAGCGATCTGGTTATTGCAAAAATAAACTTAACGTATTCCCTAATTTATTTTCATGTCGTTTTTGTCATCTGTGCTCTACACATTGACGATGTGAAATATCGTGGATACTACAGTCACTAATCGGATTATTACAGACAGGTTAAACACTATTGCCTTTGTGTCAGTGTTGCCTACATGCATTTTCAAACATGTTCTGCTTATTAAATTGCAGTGATGAAGGGATTGACTCAGTGTGCAATATTTAGCTATATGATTGAAAATACAATGGTAAATTGGTTGAGGACTCGACAAGAGCGCTTACTAGCGTCCCAACTTTATGGTAATAATATAAAGATGATAATAGTTTTATTTACATAACGTCGTCCAAAACAAACGCATTCCAGTACATCCCATTGACTTCCATTGTTTATTTATCTATGCATTTTTGGAGATTAGTTACAAAACTAGGCGCCTTTTTTGGAAGCGTCATCACTGGACTGCAGCAGTGAAACTGCTTTTATTTTGAAGGTGAGCGCCGGAAGTTGTCGCCGGCGCCTCCGCGATGACGGGAGCAATTGAGAGCTGTGGTGGTGGAGGAGGAGGCAGAGGCAGCAGGTGAATGATTTACGCTGTAAATCATCATTCAATCATTCAAATCAATCATCAAGTGCCACAGAGAATGCAGTGAAACGTTTTTGCTTTGTCCCGTAACTGTTCATAGATATTACCAGAAAGTCCATTAATCCGCTCCGCCACAGTGTTTGCCGACAGCGAAAGGTTGTTAAATAGGCTTTTCTTTTCGGGACACAGAATATCAGCAACTCGGAGCATACAATCCTTCAGAAACTGCCTCTCGGTAAATGGCTTTCCCGCCTTGACGATTAATTCACTTGCCTCGACTGCAGCATCGCTGTCCTTAGCAGCTTTATGGAAAAATTCTTGCTGGGATAACAGTCCTCTTTGTAGCTGCTCGGCTCGCTTTTTCCTGTCATCTCCGCTGTATTTATCATACTGTTCTCCGTGTTTAGTCGCGTAATGTCGCTTGAGATTATATTCCTTAAGAACGGCAAGTTTCTCTTTACATATTAGGCATATTGCATTTCCACCGAAATCAACAAAAAAATACTGGAATGTCCATCTTTCTTGGAATTGTCTGTGTTCGTCATCCACTTTTCGCTTACGTTTGGAGAGCGACATCTTCTGCGTCTTCTCCTACTATTTACTAGTGGTGGGCGGATCGATCCAAATATCGATAGTATCGATACCAAGCGGGTATCGGATCGATTCTTTACTTTAAGTTTCGTTCTTGTTTGCAATGCTGCGGTTTCGGCAAAGAGGAAACTGCCAGGTCGCCGGACTCGCCGCTCCTGTGTCAGCGCAGAGCAGGCACACTTTACTACCCCCCATTGTGTTTACATGAGTCACGTGACGTGATTTAGATGCGCAAAATCATTTGATAGTAAAAGCATTTTCTATTCAATTCTAAACTCTGTCCTAGTTCTGTCCTGAGTTTTAACTATTTAATAATAAAAAAGCAAACATCACAAAAACACTTAAGGTCATGAGAATTAATTGAGATTTAGCAATTAAATGATGCATCCACCTTATTTAATTGATAAGTATCGATATCTGTATCGGTATTGGCGATACTGGCCCGTATTTACTTGTTAACGGATCGATACCAAAATATGCAGTATCGCACACAACTACTGTAAAGTCGGCTGTTACACTGTTTCTGCCGACTGAGTATGACGAGACGTGATCAGGTTGAAGCAAGATTCTCAGTGAGAACCAATGACAGAAACAAGCGCCACATCAGCAGCAGCATCAAGACCTTGAAAAGAACATGCAAGAAACCGTCTGTTCAGTAGAAAGAAACACACGGACTTAGAGGAAACTGACTCTTCTGTGGTTGTACGTCCGTATGTCATTGTATTACGAGAATAAAGTCGTTTGTGTTGAGCTATGACCTTTTCCCTCGCAAATTTACGAGTTTATCTTTATATAAATATATAAAAGAAATGTTTGGTTTCGACGATTCTCAAAAACTGGAAGAGATTAAAGATAGAAGTAGGTGTCTTTCATTTCCTTTGTTACTGAAAATGACTGCATTTTTTGTAATAATATTTTTGCTCTTGGTAAATTCACAAATTTATTTCTGTAAGTTGCTCCCAATTGTGTGGCTTTTAAAAATTATTTGAAAATGGGTTTTTTCTCCAATCTTTCAAAAAGCTGGAAAAAAGAAGTGCCTTACTGACCTACTAGAGTAAAATTAATAAAACGAGGGGGGCATTTTATTAATTCAAATTTATTTTTTCTATTTGGTTCTTATTCTTTTATTATTCAAGTATGTTGCTTGGAATCATCTGTAATATGGTCAGTGACATAAACGCCTCTTTGGGGGGTTATTCGTTGCAGTCAACAACTACCTCCAGACCGTGGCAGTAATGCAACGTTAAGGGTGCTGTCTGCCGCAAAACCTCTAAGGAGCAGAAGAAGAAGAAGCGGTAGAAGAAGACGACTATCCTCAGCTAGCTGTAACGACGAGTTGCTAAACTGATTTGTGAGACTTTACAAACGTAAACGTGAAAAGTAATCCCGAGGAGTGACACGGTAACCGCTGCCAGCGGGTCATGCAGCTCTCTATGAGGTAATGAGCCGTAAAGCCTCGGGGTCTCGGCTCAGCGGCGCCCAAAAACTGCAGCCACAGTGGAATGACTGGCAGGCCAGGTTGGTGTTGGGCTGGTTACATGTATGTGGTGACTCTTTGGGCCTCTGTCGTTCTTCTTTATGAAATCGCAGGGGAGGGAAACAGTTTTTTTAATCTCTGCCATAAATTGAGACGCTCGCGGCTTGCTCCCCGCATTGTCTTTAAACCGTAGTCTCGGCGTGGCTCGTCACGCAGCACACCCTGAGCCCAGCTTCGGCCGTTAACGAAACGACTCACGGAGTGCTGAGCTCGGCGCCAACGTTAGCACGCTACGCTAGGCGCTTTGATTAGCTAGCCTTCATGTTGCCAGCCTGCTGGCTAACTCAGTTAACGCTAACGGACAACAAACCGTGCAACGCAAACTAGCAACACGGTAGCGACTTCCATTGATGATCCAGGTTGGTGATAATGAAGTGATTAGGAGGTAACGCATACTGTTAACGAGCAGTGACAGTCATATGTGGGCGACAACGTTGGATTAGCCGGCTAGTCACCACAATGCTATCTGCGCTGGCTAACGGTAGCCAGTTAGCAGGTGGAAGACGCCACCCTGCTCTAACGTTACCAACTTCCTAAATAACTTGTGGGTATCGTTTTAAGTCATGTACATGACAAAAATGTGTGGCGACGTAAGAAATGTCAGTTTTTGAGCTGAAAACAACTGCAAAAGTCTGGAGTTAGCGTTGCACGTGTTAGCCTATTTCAAGACATTTGTAACAGCAAGTGAAACTGTCGCAGGGTCGCTGGTTCAGTGGCAGTTCGTTTGTGGTTATCGGATAAATTGAACATGTGTTTAACATGCAACTCTATAAGCTAATAAGAGCCTTACAGTGGCACCTACATCTTTACAAAGCCCAGATGCCCCCCTTCAGTAAATTGACTTTTGTTTGAGTTTACACTGTGCTTGCTGTGTATACAGTATATGTATGTGGCATATATTTGAGTTTAATCAGTGTGAAAAATGATCATAAGCTGAATTGGCCCGAGTCCCTCTGTATCAACTCTTTCCAATCAGTTTGGGAATTGTGTGGATTAAGGACCTGAACCTTTTGCGTTTACAGTTAAAACCCAAAGACAGGGCCAGCAGACAGATGTGTGATTTTTAAACAACTTAAAATGAACGTGAAAAAGACTTGAATATAAGACACACAAACAGAGACATGTCCATTATGCCAGGGTTTCCTACTTTCACGTTGGGAAACGGTATTAGAAATATACACAGTGTGTCCCAGTTTTCACTACTGGCTGACAGCCATCTGTATACAGTAGCTCACCACCCCCCTGGTTACAATGTGTGTAGTAAGGATGTCACAGTACTACAATTTCAGTTTTCAATTAAGAGGTATACATTTTTCAAAATAAAGATTACAATAATACGAACAATAACATCAATGACAAGACCAATTTTAAATTGTCTGATATTGTCCAAAAATACAGTAACATTAAGGTGTGTATATATATATATATGTATATACACATATACATACATATGTGTATATATGTATATATATGTATAAAATTTCAAGATTTCCTTAGATCCAAAAAAATCAAATCTCCAAACAACCAGTAACAATGACAACAATTATTTTAGGGACTGAGGGACTGCAAAAATACATGAAATACAAACTAGCAACACTGACAGCAATATTTTTTAGGTTGTCTGGGGTAGTGTTATGGTACTTTTACTGCGCTAACACTGCAAAATTGTCTGTAACACTCTGAGTCTACATTATTTGGCAATGGCTAAATGGTGAATGTTAATGTGTGCGCCTGCCACAATTAAGATCTATGAGAATGGTACAATACTTAAATGATGAAATGGGAGCTTTGCTGAAATGCCTCAAAGACTGGGGTGTCTGTGTTTAAGATGCTTCGCCAAGTTTGTTGTGCTACGCAGCTGAGTGAGCATTGTGTATATAGCTTATTGACACCTTTAGCCTTGACCTGGTGGTTTGCTGTGTATGCAGGGTACTTCCAAATGGCACTTTTGCTTTTCCCTTTCAGCTTAAACGGGTCGCGAAGGCCCTTCAGCAGCTGCAGCACCTGCCATGTTCAGCCAGCTCAGTGTTGTCAGCTAGCCTTAATGTGTTCAGCTGCTGATGAGGGGAGGGGCTGTGTGTGTGTGTGTGTGTTCGCCTGTCTGGTGAAGTTGTGTGTCAACTGGAGTAGGCAAAGACGTAACTGTTGGTATCAATACTGTTGCAAATATAAGAGTATGTCGTGTGATTTTTATCCCAGTATAAATTTTTTTTTTTGTCAACCCTAGTGTGTCGTCGAGTTTGACATGGACAGTATCAACACACAACTAACACGGCTAATCACTGTCATACTGCATGCTCTCTTGTGAGTTGTTATTACCAGTCAAGTGCCACATTGTGCAGAGTTGTACTTGAGCTGTAAACTGGCTTGCCTTCTAGCAGGCTGCTTTGGAGTGGATGAAGATCGTGTATAACATGCACAGGTTAAAAAAAAACATACCTGGTATTTTAAAGCTGCCTTCACCCATCCACATGCACACCACTGGCTTAGTTTGTGTGACTTCCTGCATCGCGTTGTTCAGGTCACGCTGTTCCTGTGTTGGCTGCGCTGTCGATGTTATGTCTGAGATCTTGCTCGTTGCTTCGATTGTTCACCGTTTCAGCTGGAAACTGGGACATATACAGTTGTATTGTCCAAACTGCCAGTCTCTCTTCAAATGTAAGAGGTCATCTATAGAAGTTATTGCTTCTGTGAAAGCACTGGATTGGATTTTAAAGCCAACATCTCTCACACACACACACACACACACAGCTATACACAGTTTGGCTGTTTCTTTTGTAATTCTGGTCATTCTTCTATACAGTAAGTACTGATGGGAGATTCCACAAACTGTGTGTAGGTGCTCGGGCTAATCTCTAAATGAATAACTGCTTATCTGAATGCTCATGTTTCCTGTGTACTGGTGTGTCAGTGTCTACAGATCCTAGCAGCAAATCAGGTCGGGGTGGGTGAGATCACTTAAAGTTTGATTCTCATACTTACATTGATGCTCAGGTTTCAACATGCATGAGTTTTCGTCCAAACATACTTGTCCTCTAGTTTTTGTTCAGTGAAGGGGAGTGATTGAATTTTATCAAGAAGACCAGACAATATCCAGGCTTGGCTTACAATGTTCTGGTTGATTGTGTGTTTTCAACGGTACTCCGAGACAAAAGTACTGAGACTTCCTCACAGTGACGTTGGTCAGTAAAATATACTTTGCGTTTTTCATTCTCATAAAGACAGAAGACTATTGCACTTCTATATCTCAGTTGAAAAAGCTGCACAGTCCAGCACATGTTTCTCTGCTTTACTTGCCTGGACCATTTAGTTCAGTTTATTCCCACTCAGTGGACAGACCATTGGACTGAGTTTGGTCTGAGAATAGATTCTGAGAACTTCTCCACTCCTTTCCATGGTACAGTTAAATATCCTAATAGTTAAAATGCTAAGATAGACAACAATGCGTTGCGCAACCTTGGGGTAAGTTCAGTTCCAGGTTGAACTTTTTCTTGTGTGTGTGTGTCCGTCCACGTGCCTGCAGAGTTGACAGTGTGTCATCCAGCCAGGAGAGAGTGAAGTCCAGAGACCTTGGCTGCGGAGCATTGTGCGACGTGTTGCCCTCCAGCTGCCCCGAACAGCCAGCGGTGCCCAACGATGCCTACGCTGCTTCAGATACACACCAGGAAGAGGGTGAGGTCTCTGCTCGCACCAGGACATGAACAGAGGTTTTTTTCCATGTGTGTAATTGTACTTGTTGGAGTACTTTGCCTCAAGTATCGAGCTCAAGTAATTGAAAGATGAACCGAGTGCAAACAAAAGAAACAATTCTGAAGAGTTCCGGTTAAACATGTGACCAACCCATAAAACACCTGCCACGTTTAGACCAACAGGTGCATACTCGGTCTGGCTAAACAGTAAATGCTGACACAGTGAAGGTGGCTCCTCCAGCTGTGATGTTGATGTGTGCCGTCAGTCAGGTGTGCCCCGCCTCCTGCTCTTTTTTGCAAAATCACTGCTGCGACTGCCGAGCTCACTCAAGTCAGAGTCGTGTGCAGACCGGCTGGATTTCGAGTGACATCCAGACAGGTGTGCGCAACAAGCGACTGACTGCCGTGACTCACTGTACAGCGGAGAGCATCATTAACTACTGTGTTGCCTGGCAACATAGTCCAGTCTTTGGTCTGTGTATGTTGGTTGATAGAGCTCCACATTCTGCGCTGCTTTACTCTGCTGTTAACTGGAGAAGAAGAGACGGGCGTGAATTGTTTAGCTTAATATCGCTCCAAACAAAGCAGCATTTTCTTACCACTTTCGCCACAGGGGCTTCTGAATCTGACTTGTTGCTGTAGAGAGGAGCAGTGTTTTGTTTCTCCATCGTTGGGGTCATGTGAAATTAGATGCACCGACCAGTGCAGACGACTTCAACAGCTCAGTTGGCTAATCACAGACCCTCCTGCTCTCACACACATTGGCCTGTACTGGAAGGCTCGCTCCCTCCTTCTTTGTCAACATGAAATAATAATAATAATTTAAAAAACAGTGGCAAATTTACAGGTCACACATGCACAAGTAGTTGCAAAAACTACCTTCTATCTCAAAAACTGGAGGTCTATATTTAATAGACTAATACGCTCATGCAGCACGGTACTGGTATGGTATTACTGAGCTGGCCTGCATGTCTTTGATGTGGTTTGTCCTCCAAGGCTTTGTCTTTAATATATTGGCTTTGTGTCCCTCAGGTGGATATGAAGCTGGTCAAGGTGTCTGTGATACTACTTTTGGTTGGAAGTCGCTGGGGCAAGAGTTGAGGCCCAATGACGTGACAACGGATTTGACTCCTTTTCAGCATGGAAACCGTGCTTTAGCTTCAAAGGACATGAGGAAATCACAGGGTAAGCTCGAGATGGCGCCAGACACGTTCACAGGGTTTCATCTCGCACTCAGTCAGTTTATCAGCTGCAGTGGAGTGCGGCCAGTGCTCTCCCACTTCAGGGAAGCGGAGAGGAGGCCGTACACATGCTGAGCAGTGACCTGCTGTGCACAGGGTCAGTGAAAACCCCAACATCAGTTAAAGTGTACGCTATATTTCCAATAGTTTCTCTTCTTTATCTTACTGTCAGACAGCCCTTTCCTACTGCACACATTTTGTCAACCACAGGCTGATGCAGTGATACAGCAGTTCAGTGCATCTCAAAACATTAGAATATTATGAAAAAGCTTTTTTTTTTTCATAATTTCATTCATAAATGTTCACATGTTCTGTGTTCATTACATGTAAAGTAAATATTTTTAGCCTTTTGTTGTTTTAATTTTGATGACTATAGCTTAGAGCTCATTTAAGTCAAAATTCCAGTATCATTAATATTTCCGAAGCTCAGTCAAAAAAGGATTTATAATACAGAAAGCTTGAACTTCCAACTCAATGTGGTCATTTATACCCTCGGGTGGGGCTTCCTTGGGGACAACATTAACGATTCTGTAAAAAAAAATAAATAAATAAATAAAAAGACAGAAAAGGAGTGTTCACAGCAGCTCATGAGTCGGCATTTGTGTCGGCCTCCTTTTCTTCTCCTGAGTGGGAGGCCTCGTACAGTACAAACCCGCTTCAGATAACCTGCATTAGCCCTTTAAATTGTGTAAAAACAGGCCGTCTCAGCTGATCATAGGGCAGACCGAACCATTAGTGTGTCCCCCAAATTCTAGCAAATAGTTGTGGTTGGTTCATGTGACACCGCAGAGAGCAAGCGGCATGAGTGCGCTGTGACTGACCTGCGGCGGCGTTGTCGTTGCAGACAGAGGGGTGGCTCACTCGGAGGAGTCTCGGCTGGCCAACCTCCTGCGCCGAGTCTCCAGGGAGGACGACCGCGACCGCAGGCTGGCCACCCTCAAACAGCTGAAGGAATTCATCAGCCACGGAGAGAGCAAACTGGTCAGTCTGTCAGAATGTGTTGTGTTTGTCCCACACACCCTCTTCCTTCTTCCCGTTTCCCCCGAGGCTCCACGTGTTGAACTGGTTTAAGTGTCAGGTACGGGGGAACTGACCAGCTGCCGCAGTCGGCGCCCGCTCCGGCCGCGCTGCCTGTCTCTGTTCGGCAGAGCGTTTACACAGCACTCGGTAAAAACACGACAATGAAGCATGGCTGTTTTTCCATTGTAAAGCAGCCGAGGATAAAGCTGGAAGTAACACTACATTTTGTCCTGGCTCACTGGTAAAATATCTTTCAGCTCCAATTGTTCTGATAAATTCTGCAAAACTTTCTTTAGCTGATCACCTTTTGGTTCTGGGCTGTCCATTGGAAAAAAATGACATACAGTGGCAAGAATAACGAAATGAACCCATCAAATGACCAGCGTTTCTGTATAAATCTGTCTGAAAACATGGTCTGAGCTTCATCAAAGTTTAAAAAATGAACATTGCACTCTTTAAAACTAATAATACAAATGATTCTATAATTGAGTGAAACATTCACCGTGTAGCATGGAAAATGTAAGTGAACCTCTAGATTAATGACTTCAGCAAAAGCTAACTGGAGTTTGTAAACCTGGAGTCCAGTCAATGAAATGAATGTGGAAGTGTGGGTTAGAGCTACTTTGTATATACTGATGTAGAAGATCCACAATAAAGAGGAAATGATTTGCATAAAGCTGGAATCTGGGTGGCAAACTCAAAGACTTTGGAAGTTCACCAGTCTATGAATGGATTTGGTCCTGTGACATGTCTCCTTACAAGATGACTAAAGACACAACCCACAATCCTCAGTGAGGTGAAGAAGAAATTTGAGTAACAGATCAAGGGTTCATGGCAGGACACCGCAGAAGAAGCTGCTGCTGCCTGCCACAACATTTTGTGGTCTGAGAACACACAGCTCCACGTATGGCGTAAACAAGGCACCGCTTACCAACGTGAAAACATCGGCCCAACAGGGAAGTCGGTTTGAGTCTAAGGAGGTTTATCAAGACGTGCTGCAGGATGATGTCAGGGAGCTGTCGCCAGCTGAAGCTCAGGAGAAGCTGGGTGATGTAGCAGGAAGATGACTTGACAAAACAACATCTACCTTCTGGAGTGTTCAGAGAGTCAGAGCCGGAAGAACAGTCAGAAAATGCTCCTGAACGTCGTGCAGGTCTGATCCACAGCTACTGGAATTATTGTTTCCAAAAATGATTTGACCAGATATTAGGTGCCGCGGTTCACTTACTTTGTCCACCAGCTCTGTGAATGTTTGATGGGTGTGGTCAATAAAGGCATGAAGAAATAGAAGTTGTGTGCTTTAGTTTAAACACATTGTGTTTATCTTTTCTTACACTCTGGTGGACGGTTAATGCAGAAAACCAAGTCATTCCAAGGGATTCCCGGATTTTTTCTTGCAACTGTCTTTGTGATCCGAGTGTGCCAGTGTTCCGTTCACTCTCACGCTCCCACAGCTGCAGGACAGCAGTGAATCTGAGTGTAGCTTTATAGGCCTATGATTGGACATCATGCAGAACCCATCATATTTACTATTTGTTTTAAAAAGTCTTAGAGCTACTTGTATAAAAATGCTCTGTTGAATTCACTGCAGGTGAATGACTCTCTAGTTAAGAAATAAAGTAGCTGTTTTTTAAAAATTTAAACTGGTACATTTTCTCACAGTGCAGCCATTGTGACTCCGTGGATCATGCTGTCTGTAGTTTTGTAAAAGTCATGTTGATTTTTGGAAGCAGTCTTCATTTCCCTAAACCTCTACAACTGCGTGCAAAGAAGCACAAAGTCACAACGGCCCCAGCTATGGAAAATGTGTCGGTTTGAGATACACAACACAGATGTCCTGCTGGACTGTCCTGAAATTGGGGGACAGTGTGCGAAATTTCCAAGTCCTCCAGTGTTCACCTGGTATGGATACAAACACTTGCTGAAAGCCAACACATGATTAGGTTTCTTTAGCTCCTCTGACGAGGTTGTTTTTCTCTTGCCACTTATCTTTCTGCAGGAATCCACAAATGTCCTCAGTGATGTGCACCGGGCTTCAAACGCAAACAGACAAGCAGATCACTGTTCTAATGCTTCATATTTCATATTTGTTCCTCCCGCAGACCCTGGTCAAACAGCTCGACACCATCCTCAACATCCTGAATGACATTCTGAACGAGAGGTAAGACCAAGCCGCGTGCCGCCAACTTCCCCGGGCTCTTTCTTTTTGCTACGCTCATCATGCTGGACGTACTGGAAGGGGGGGAGGGGGTCCAGGCAGTAACTGGTGAATGGACCAGGTCTCACACTACAAGCCGCATTCACTGCTTTCTCTGTCAAACACCAATGATGGTACCCTGCCCAAAGCCACTTGGACATGTAGGCCAGAGAAACTGAGCAACCAACCAAGTAGAAATCACCATCATTCAAAGACCTGACAAGTATAACTGCCTGCCTGCCTGTCTTTGTGTCTGGGGGCAGGTGTTGGTGGATCAGTTTTGTTTGTCCTCCGGGGGTTGGGCCAGAGTGTCGAGCGTAGCTCTTTAATGTCCCCTCTGTCTGCGAACTGTGTGACTTCTCTCTGCCATCTAACGCGCGCTCCTTGTTGCTGTTGGGATGTCCAGCAGCAAACTGCTGTGGGAGCTGCGTCAGGACGCGGCGGCCTGCCTGGGCCTCCTGTGCACGGTGCTTAGCTACGAGGCGGAGCACATCTTCAAGTGGCTCTTTCTCAAGTTCACCTCGAGCGGCCGCGACGAGGTGAAGCTGCTGTACCTCGTGGCGGCGCAGCGTGCTCTGGAAGCTGCCGGGGAGAGGAAGGCCTTCTCTCACGTCATGCAGGTAACTCCGCCGCGAGGCCTCGTAAAGAAGGGGGCGATCCAGTTTTTATGTCAGCGTTGCAGCAGATGCTGACAGAGTCCGGTCCAGCAGACGCAGTGTCTGTCTGTGACGGTCTGCCAAATAAGCGTCTGACACTCAGTGCTGCCGACACAAGTGAGGATGGGAATGGCTTACATGGACCTCGGGGTTTTCCCTCACAGTGACACACACATACTGCCCTGCCACAATAACACATCCACTCTGAGCTGAACTGCGATCGAAAGTGAAAGCACTCGTAAGCGATCCTCCGTGACTCACTGCAAAATGCGTTTTCCGTCGCGCGCTCTTTTGGGATTAGCAAATTGCATGTTTTCACATCGCGTTTTCAATGGAAATTTGATTCGTCGTTTGGTCTAACTTCAAAGTTCTTAAAATACTGTGAGTTGGAGCGCCAAGTAGCTCTTATTGGAATTTAGCTCAGAACTGGAGGGAAAGTATGTTGGCAGGCTGGACTCAGTGTGTGTGTGTGTGTGTGTCGCAGCTGGTGATGAGCAACCTGCAGTCCATCCTGGAGAATGTGGACACGCCCGAGCTGCTCTGTCAGAGTGTGAAGTGTATTCTTCAGGTGGCTCGCTGTTACCCGCACATCTTCAGCACCAACTTCAGGGTGAGTGTTTCAGCAGCGATTGCGGCGGCTATTGTCGCGTGTGTTTTGAAGCACTCGGGTCAGCCCGGGTCCGATCCGAAGTCGGCTGACCTCTGATGTTTGCTGCTTCCACAGGACACGGTGGACATCTTGGTGGGCTGGCATATTGACCACACACAGAAGCAGTCTCTCACACAGCAAGTCTCAGGTCAGTGGGATTTGTTTTGACTGACGCCTTGGGATTTTCAAAGTTCAGATTGCAAACTTGTACATCAGTGCAGTCTGACCTTTGTGTTCACCATATTCTTCTGCTGCTCTGCTCTTCCTGTCTGCGATCAGGCTGGTTACAGAGTCTGGAGCAGTTCTGGGTGGCAGACCTGACCTTCTCCACCACCCTGCTGGGACAGTTCTTGGAGGATATGGAGGCATACGCAGAGGTGAAGTTTGTTTCACCTGCGAAACCCCGCGGGTTGTTCCAGTAAAACTGAATAAAAAGTCCACCGGGAGAGCCGAGCAAGAAACGACTCCCTGACAAACCCACAGTGCAGTTGGCTGGTGGAGAGAGAGCAGCGTTCTCTCCAGCTCGATCTGTGCTGCTGCACGCAATCCACAGAACTTTGAAATTTAGAAGCCGTGGCGATGACAGAAACAACGGTTGACCAGCTCCAATGAGCCCTTCAAACGTTTGGCTGTCCCTCTGGGCTTTTCCTCCCCTCCCTGTGCTGTTAGAATGCTAACACGCAGCAGTTCGTGTTGCCACACACAACTGATGAGCGCTTTTGTGCGCTCTTTTTAGGACCTCAGCCATGTGGGATCAGGCGAGGCACTGGACGAAGACATCCCGCCTCCCTCGGTGTCGCTGCCCAAGATGGCAGCCCTGCTCAGAGTGTTCAGCACAGTGGTCCGCAGCATTGGAGAGCGGTTCAACCCCTTCAGAGGACCACCCATAACTGAAGTCTACGTCACTGATGTAAGTGCCACACGAGCAGAACCAGCAGTATGGAGATGTGTTTTGCGGTTTACACTGAACTAGAGACAGTTCCTGACATAACTACAATTATGACGACATTACAATGAGGAGCATCTTTTGTTCTCTCCGTTGCCTTTGGTTCCCTCAGGTTCTGAACCGGGTCCTGGCCTGCGTGACCACGGCGAAGCAGGTCCAGTTCTCTGAGGGGGTTCTCACAGCGGGGAACGAGTGTGTGGGCGTGTTGCTGGCCAGCGTGGAGCCCTGCGGTCAGCTGATGGACGCCGTCCTGGCCTACGGCCTGGACCAGCTGGACTGCTGCCGGGCCTGCGGTGCTGACTACAGTCTGGCAGTGCTCAGCCTTCTCACTCTGGTACAGTCACGCTGCCGCTTTCACACCACACCCCGCACTGATCCAAAACCCGGTTACACACTGCAAGGATGATGGAGCAGGACCATTCATCTGGAAGGACGCTTTCTCTGTAGTGTGCACTTTCTTTTGTTATGTGCTCTTTTTCCCCTCTGCCAACCCGTAGCACAGTTGTGTCGGTTGAGATGTCTTACTGTGCCTGTAACTTCACACGTGTTGGTGTCAAAGCGTTTTACTCCTAGTCACGTCAAAGAAGATTTCCTCCGTTTTGCTGTCACATCTTGTTGTTGCATTTTTTTTCAGATCGTGGACCAGATCAACACAAAATTGCCGGTGTTCTTTGTGGAGAAACTGCTGGCGCCCGACTCCCAGCTGCTGAAGCTGCGCTTCCATCGAGAGAAAGAGGTGTGTCTTCCCGGGCTGCTGGGTTTGTGCACACTGACGTAGGCATTCGTTTGCTCGTGTTTCGTGTCTGTCAAATACACGAGCGATCAAACGTAGATGGGTGCCCAGACCTTTTCTGCCTCATATGGTAATTGAAGATGTGTTTCCAAAACAGTATTAAGAAGCTGCAGTGTGTGTGCAGCGATCACATACGGCTGTTGGATGCGGTTGAGGATCAGTTAGATTCAATGAAACTTAAAGCCGTGTAACATCCTGAAAGGCTTGTGTGTGTGTGTTGCCACACTCTGCAGGTGATGTCGGCTGTTCACGCTGTGTACCAGGCGCTGCTGAGCCTGAAGAACATTCCCACCCTGGAGGCAGCTTATAAAATGGTCTTGGGCGAGATGGCGTGCGCCCTGTCCAGCCTGGCGGCCTGCGCGGAGCCTCCCGGCAGGGCCCCCCCGGACGGCCTGTGCCCCTCCATCCAGCACCAGGCCTTTGCTTCCCTCACCCTGCCGCTGGAGAAGGCCCAGTTCACCCTCATCTTCAACCTCAGCACCCTCACCACCATCGGCAACACCAAGAACTCTCTCATTGGGGTGAGCCGTACTGCTTGTCCACACAGCAGGTCGCTGGAGAGCACTCCAAATTAGAAAGCACGGCTGGACGTTTCCCACCTCCCACAAAGTCTCTCATCATGTACATTTCTCAGCTGGTCATTTAAGAAAAAAACCTCATACGTTACATTTGTGGAAGGATCTGCTCCTGAAGTGATGTAAAAATTACTTCATTATTACTAAAATGTTTTCAATATTAACACAATATTCTTGAGAGCGCAGACATGTTTTTTTCTTATTTCAAATCTTTATGCATTTATGAAGATTTGACTGAAAATATGAACCCTGAAACATCCGGTGACAGCCCTGAGCCCTGAATGTGTGCTCATGTTGAAATGTGCTCTGTCTGTCCAGATGTGGGCCTTGTCTCCGACTGTGTTCGCTCTGCTCAGTCACAACTTGATGCTGGTCCACTCTGAGTTAGCCGTCTGCTACCCCGCCATCCAGTACGCTGTGCTCTACACCCTCTACTCCCACTGCACAAGGTAATACACACACCTGCAACAAGTAGTCTGACTGAGCGGCCTCTAATACCGACAGCAACACAAATCCAAACAGGCACAGAGAGAGGACATTTATAATGACAAGAAAAAATGTCTCATACTAATGACTCTTGGTGTTTCGTGGTCAGAACAAAGAATCTGCAAGTTATTACTGATGACTTCATAAGTACAAACAAAATACAAATACACGTGTGATACACGTCTTTACCCACAACCAGATTCTGTTCTTTGCTCATTTTCTGACGACAAATCGACCAGTCCGATATCCACGGACCGTGTGTATGCATCGCCTCATTCAACGCGCTCATCACAGAAACGCTGATGCATGAAAATGTGCGTGACCTTCTTGAGGTGCCCAGCAGGTCTTCATAAGGGGCGACCAGGACTCCTTAGCGCTACACTAAGAAACCTGTCTCGTAAAAAAAAAAAAAAAAAAAAAAAAAGGAAACCACAGGCGGGTTCACTTCTTCACCTTTACCTGCCGTCATGTCCACAGGAAATGAAAGTGTTGTTTGATAGCCATGCTGTGACAGTGCGGGAAAAGGAAGTACGGCCGTCATCTGGAATGTGCATTAATACACCAAATTACAACAAATTCACAAATGTGTTCTTTTTACACAGCTTGTACATCTTCAGCGAGGAAGTCAGCAAGCAACCAGGCACTTTCATGTCTGCTCTGTGAGGACTCTTCTGAACTGCTCTCATATGTTTGGTTTTTTTTGTTTTGTTTCTGACCAGGCACGACCATTTCATTTCCTCCAGCCTGTCCTCATCTTCGCCCTCCCTGTTCGATGGTGCCGTCATCAGCACCGTGACCACAGCCACTAAGAAACATTTCAGCACGCTGCTGAGCCTTCTGGGAGGTCTGCTGGCGAGGGAGCACCTGTACCTCGAAGCCAGGTCCTTTTCTCTCCCTGTCCTTCTCACACACGCGCACACACACACACACACACACACACACACACACACTGTGTGTTTAGTCTGTGGTGGGAGCTGCCAGGGGCACACAGTTCAGGTCGATGAGGATCGATCGTTGCGATTGGCCACGTCACTGCGGTGGGGCGGTGCAGCGCAGGTCATTGCTGGAGAACGCTGCAAAGGTCAGTGGACACAATGCAATGATACTTTTGTGTTGGTGTGTTAGGAGGCTACTGCTGACCTGGGCTCAGGAAATCTCTGTGCTCATGAGGAAGTCCGACACTTACAGCCCTCTCTTCTCCCTGCCCTCCTTCAACAAGTTCTGCAGGGGCCTGCTGGCTAACGGTGAGCCCGACACCTCCGCCGCGTCCATCAGAGAAAGAATGGCAGACAGGCCACGCCATGATCTTTTTCAAATGTATCGTTTACCCCCTCCGCCTCGTTTTTTTTTTTCCCCTCCGCACAGCTCTAAATGAAGATCAGAGTATCTGCCTTCAGACGTGCCACAGTTTACAGGTCCTCTCTTCATCGCTGTCCACTGAGCTTCAGCAGAGGTGAGCATCACACAAGCGAGATCTGTCCATCAGTCGGCTTCTTGCTTTTCTAAAGGAGGATGGCGGATGCCTTGTTCTGTCTTGTTTAAGCTGTGTGTGTTTGTGCGTGTTAGGTGTGTGGATGTGTGCAGAGTGCAGCTGGTCCACACAGCGGTGCGGGTGAGGCAGGCGTACGGCAAGCTGCTCAGGACAATCCCCCTTGACGTGGCTTTGAGGTAAGACTTCCTGTAGCAGCTGACATTACCGTGACTTCCCTTTCACACTGAAGCCAGTCCTGCCAGTCCTCACCTCGTCTCTTGGATTGTGACTCTTTTAATGCGCAGTCAGTCCACTCACATGGTTGGGTGTCGGTCTTATTGATGAAGCATTTGGGCTTTGGTTTGTCCGCAGCAACCACAGCCACCCGGAGATGAGGGAGATTTCGCTGGCCATCCGCCACCACATGAGCCGGGCGCCAAGCAGCACCTTCCACCCCCAAGACTTCAGCGACCTCATCAGCTTCATCCTCTATGGAGTCCTGCACCGGGGAGGGTACGTGTCCCAGCGGGGTCTCACAGAGGGATCACCTGCGCACGCTTTAGGCCGCGGCTGTAACCGAACAAAGATTTGCAACGAGACGAGATTAAACTTGCAACGACTCGCAACGTTCTGAAACCTGCTCACTTTACGCAGCTGCAACTGGACGATGAGCAAGAAGTCTCTGAGCTGCCTCAATAGCAGCAGCTGGTACTGATGAAATTTCATTAACTAGATGAGAGGGTGGAGAACTGATCAGCTGATACTCCACTACACCACCATCTCCACTAGCTGATTTTGCTCGATGCTGATTGGCAGTTGAGACAGATGAGGTGCCTCCTCTTCTAAAAGTGGCAGCTGTGACGCTGGCGCCGCCATCAGCCGATATCAGCTGAGCCACTGCAGCTCCTCTCTGCAACATCCTATACGTTTTGTCTTGTCCTGAATCTTTGGTATACAAACCAGCCAGCCTGTAGAACAGCTTACAGTTGGCACACTGTAGGGCTGTATTAAGTCTCGCTGTGTGAACTTCCAGTATAAATGCAACATATATGTTGTGGGCTGTTCTGCAGATTATTGAGCGACTCCATGGAGCTGTCATCATCCTCATGACGGCCGGATCACTTTTCTAAACTTGACATTTCTGCACCCGCAGCAAGGATCCCTGGCTGGAGCGCCTGTACTACAGCTGCCAGCGACTTGAGAAGCGGGACGCCCGGGGAGGCGGGGAGGGCAGCAGGCCGGGCGTGGTGCCACGGGCGCTGCTCAAAACCGAGGTGGTGCTGTGGCAGTGGGCAGTGTGGGAGGCCGCGCAGTTCACCGTGCTGTCGAAACTCCGAACACCGCTGGGCCGAGCTCAGGACACCTTCCAGACCATTGAGGGTAAAGCTGTGTTTTTTGAGTCTTTAACTATATTAGTCAGTAGAGACCTGAATAAAACAAGGGGGAGAGACGGGGATTCACACGCGGCAAAGATTCTCGGTCGGACACAAACCAGACGTTCATGGTTAACACCTCTGGATCTCTGACTTTCAGGAATGATCCGGAGCCTGGCTGCCCACAGTCTGAACTTAGACCAGGATGTGGGAGCGTGGGCCGGTACCGGAGGTGATGGCGATGGTCACCACTCCAACCAGCTGCGCCTGGCTCTGATGCTCCAGTACCTGGAGAACCTGGAGAAGCTCATGTACAACGCCTACGAGGGCTGTGCCAACGCCCTCACCGCCCCGCCAAAGGTGTGCAAGTGAACGCTCCACACCCCACTGCTGGCTGAGGACTTTAACATTCAGAAATCACCGATGGCAATAGGTTTAGAATGGCAACTTCATCCCTTTAGTAATATACACTGTCCTGCATATAAATATGATGAATAAGGCTATATGAAATTGGTTTTCATTTTTCCCAAATTCGATTTTCCGGTTTTAATTTCTGTGAAATGTGTATTTTCATTTTAAAAGCATGTTGTCACCTGAACAGTGTCTAATGGGCTCAATAGGAAATGCTCCAAACTTAAGACTACTCAATGAAAATTGATCCATGTGATCAAAAACAAAACATTGTGTCAGTCAATTAAACAGAACATTCAGTGTGTGTGTGTGTTGCAGCAGCCAAAACACAGTAGAGACGCTCACCACAGTTACCTTCTCTGTCAGTTTTTAACACATTCATCGCTTTCCAGTTGATTTCGTTTTTACCGGAACATTCTGTGGCTCTGTCCGTGCTCCATCAGGGCATCAGGACTTTCTTCTACACCAACCGTCAGACGTGCCAAGACTGGCTAACGAGGATCCGCCTGGCGCTGATGAGGGTGGGTCTCCTGTCTGGCCAGCCAGCAGTGACTGTTCGTCATGGCTTCGACCTGCTTACAGAGATTAAGAACAGCAGCACTCAGGTCAGTACAAATGCAAGCAGAGTGCAGCAGGACTGTGCTCACGCATTTTAATCAAGATCAGTTTGGGAACTGGCTGGAGCCTCTGCGAACGTTTATTCGATTGTATCATGTATGTGTTTGCGTGTGCCGAACAGGGTCCGGAGCTGGAGGTTCCTCTGACGCTGCTGGTGGAGGCTCTGTGTGAGCTGCGCTGTCCAGAGGCCATCCAGGGCCTGGCCGCCTGGAGCCTCCTCACCACGGGCCGCGGCCTGGGCTGGCTGTCCTCGGTCGCCCTGCAGGCGGAGGGACGGTACGCGCCGCCGCCTTCAGCGCGCATCCTTGGCACTCGCCCCTCCGCATCCATGCGTCTTTAGGTTCATTGGTTCGGTTGTCCTCTGCGCAGGTTTGAGAAGGCAGCTCTGGAGTATCAGGATCAGCTGTCTGCGGTCACAGGGATGGACTGCAGCGTCAAAAGCTCCGAATGCTGTCTGCTCAAGCTCTCCAGCAGAACCAGCAGCCCCAAGCACAGCAACGGTAACAGCACTTTCACTCCCTGTAACTGAGGATGAGTTTATTGTGTTGAATCGACATTAGTAACGGCGAGGTGGCCAGCATTAGGTTGATCACCCCAACCCACCCATAATGCACCTCTGTGCAGTTCATCTGCACAAATGTAAACCGAGAAGGGATTGTTTTAATCCCATCAGACCGCCTGCCACATGACAAAGTGAAGGCTCCATGATTGTTTGAAAAAGTCCATGTCATGTAGCTTAATTCATGTTTACTCTTTTCATTTCTTTTTTTTTTTTTGAAACATGTTATTTATTCCTAAACTCACCACTAAAGTCACCACTGTGAAGACTGTCATGCACTGCAGCATGAAAGGACTCCTGCTTTAAGTGCTTGTTTGGCTTGTTTGGGTTCTTTTAAAAAGGTGACAGCAAGAAGACTGTGCTGCTGAAGTCCGGCGAATGCTCTCCCGACGTCACCAACTTCCTGGCCAACAAAGCGTGCCAGTGCTACGTGGCGCTGTGCGACTGGGCCTCGGTTAAGGAGTGGCAGGCCACCGTCCACGCCCTCAAACAGAACTCCACCAGCCCTGTCAGCATCAACCTGAGGACTGACTTTAACTATATCCAGGCTCTGAGCTGTTTCGAGGAGGGAAACCTGACAGAGTGCGGGGCTCAGCTGGAGCTGCTGCCTGGGGAGGACTACAGCTCGCTCTCTGGCAGCAAGGACAAGATGGGTAACGGACTCCAGAACCAAATTCCTGAGGCTCAGATTTTTTGAACTTGAGGAAAAAAATCATGTCAGTATTTAGCGTTTGATTCAGTAAAGAAATGGTACAGTTTGATTTTGTTAAGCTTTGTCCATCTAGACAGAATCTTATTGTCACCCTTTTTGAATCCAGTCTTATTCACCACTAACTGACTCTTTTCGGTGTTTAAATGTGCATCATAAACTGGTACTCTGTAAGATGATGCTAGGTTTTTTTCAAGCATTCCCATTAAGCCGTTAAAAAAAAAACACCTTCTGGTTTGTGTGTGTGTGTCAGATCTGAAAAGGCTTCTGCCCTCCATGAGTCCAGATCCGACGGAGCTGCAGAGAGCCATTGAGGTGCAGCTCCTTCGTAGTGCCGTCAGCGCCATGACCAAAGCCAATCAGCAGCAGGAGCAGAGGACCACGGCCAATCCCGAGTAAGTCTGCCTCTGGAGATCAAGTGTGGGGGTGAGATTTTTCTGTCGAGGTTGGTTGCGGCAACGCAGAAGCGGCATTGGACGCCTGAGGCAGCAGTGACAATCCCCTCTGGGCACGTTGCCCATCAGAAACCGCTCGCATGTTATCTTACGTTCAAGACATTTGACTGATCAGCCAGCATCTCGCCAGCACCCTCCGTGTACCCATGGATGTGAGGGCTCATTAAAAGCTGCATTTAATGTCCTTTTACATATTTTCACTGTTCCGCAGTCTTGTAGTCAATCCTGTGATTTGATATTCTAGTACACTGGTGCGCTGCCTGAAACAGACCGGACGGATCTGCTTGGGTCCCCTTCGCCTGTCCACCCTCACCCTATCTGACGCCCTGCCCACCCTGCCCACCCTGCAGCTCCACTGCACTGCCACCCTGGAGAACACGCTGACCGGACAAGAAGTATGAGCATCCACACTTTCCGCTGGACTCTGACGTTTCCGAGAAAAATCCCCATCCACAATCCCCATCCAAAAAGTGTGATATTCTGACGTTGTGACTAAAGAAATAAGCTGGAGGATGAATTCCATCCTGTGTTGTGTGTGTTCTTCGCAGGACTGTGTGATTCCTCTTTGCAGTGAGGTTCTGAGCTCTTGTAAGCAACAGGATATCCAGCCGTTCCTGCAGGCCCTCAGATACACCATGTTCCAGAGACAGCTACTCCAAAAACTCAAAGGTCAGGACAGGGCGTTTTTTTTGTCCAGTTGCTGGTGTCTTCATGCTGTTTTCATAATTAGCATTTGTGGTATTTTTCTTGACTTTTTGACCTTTCTTTCTTTCTTTGTCTTTTCTGGTCAGGGTTTGTTGTTTGTTACCAGAATACACAAAATTTGTGGAGTGATTTTCACCCAATTTTTGTTGAACTTAAGTGTGTGATGTAGATCAGTATCCACATCCAGGAAATCTATTGAAAGATTCTGAGATTAGGCCAAATTTCACATTGAGAAATACCTCCATAAATGCATAAAGGTTGGAAATAAGTGCCACATGGGCTCATGAGCTCCGGAGCAGCTGGTCCCTGGTACATTTGCTGCATGTCATCCTCCTGCTCTCTCACCAATAATGCCAGAAGAAATACTATTAAAAAAAAACGAAATAAGAAAAACTCGGGGACATGAGAAAATATGAGCGGGTCCAGATCCAGATACACTCCTGGCTTCGGGGAAATGTTCAGCCCAGGTCTGCGCTCTCTGAGTGCTTTCTGCTTAGATGACATTTTGCTGGAAGGGCCTGTAGTCTGCTCCTTATCTGACAGCTCTGTGTGGCTGTTTGGATTCTTCATCCCTGCAATATATAAAAGTGATAAGCTGAGCAAGTACAGCCCAATAATGACGCTGTGACAAACACATTCTTCACAATAAAAAAAAAAAAACCTTGCGGGTTCACCAAAGGACAGCTTTTAATGTGAAAAGCAGCAGTGTGATTTCTTGGGTTTGCCTCAGCAGTAACTTAACACAGGCTAAAAAAAAAACTATCCTGTTCTCGTCCAGGTTACTCTTCCTCCATCGACGGCCACCTGGTGGAGCTCTGTCTGACTGCCGTCAAGTTTGCGCGGAAAAAGGGCAACATTGCCCTGGCGTCCCGCCTGCTCAGCCAGTGCAGCGACGGGACGCTCGAGGAGAAGCAGGAGGACGAGCTGAGCCCAGCCTTCAAACGCCTCAGTCTGGAGGGCACGCTGGGGGAAAAATGGGGACCAGAGCTGCAGATAGAAAAGGCCAAAGTCCTGAGAGCTGCAGGTGAGGAATGTAAAAAAAAAAAAAAAAATCATTAAAAATCTCTGCACTGCTTTTGCCAGAATAGGATGGTGATTTGGACGTGGATAAAGCTGGGAATTTAAATATTATCTGTCCACAGCAGCTTTAGTGTTCAGCCACAACCTTATGCAAGATTAATGCAGAAGCTGACGTGATAAAAATGAAAAGGCGACAGCATAAAGACACAGAAGAAGAGGCACACGGGCCACAAGATGACGGCAACACATCCTATCATGTGACGCGTCAGGCGTCCCCAGCTGCCTCAGCTGTCAGAACCCTGCTGTATTGTCTTCAGTCTCCTCTCAGCAGCATCTCTGTCTGCAGGTCAGTCCATGACGGCCATGGAGATGCTGAGTCGGGCTGCTCTGTCCTACTGCCACGTGGGGAAGAACGAAGGCGCCGCATGCCGCTCGCTGCTGACGCTCTGCAAGTGGCTGCTGGCTGACTGGAAGGACATGACGCCTCAGCTCAAACAGGCAGGCTCACCCATCACTGCAACTCCACCTCGACTTTTTTTCTGAACGTCACGGTTCTAAAATCTAAGACTGACATGTTAAAGGGATGTTACTGAGGTATTCACTGGTACAAAGGCCTCTATGTGCTTGGAAGATTTCTTTCTTTTTTTGTTTGCACACTATTTAGCTGACATTGTCAAAGACAAAAAAAATGACCAGAATGATTTAAGGACTGGTGACGTTTCGGTCCAGGTGGTGAGGAAGTCGGGAACAGTGAACTCGTCCAATGCTGTGGGCAGCGTCTCACCCCTGAGCCGGAACATCACCACGCTGTTGGAGCTCCCCCTTGAGGACCAAGGCATCCCCCACATCATCGCAGAGACCACAGGTAACAGCTGCTGTACAGGCACATCTGAATTCACGTGAAACAACGTCACAAAAATTACCATTCTTATCTCCCGCGATTGTGAATCAATTTATCAGTGCCAAAATACTTTTATGGAATAATGTCGGTAATTACTTTGACGTTGATAGAACAAAAATCCTACAAGGGCACTGCAAACACATACTGGAGTCCTCTTCCGTTTGGGCACATTTGGAATGAATGACTTGATGATTAACTGAGGCAAAACAAAGATCACACTTCCATATCATTATTTCCACAAAGAAGGCTTAAATACCTATTTTAAAAAAAAAAAAAAGACCTTGAATTAAAAAAAGTTGCATACTCACAGTGCCAGTCACGAGAATGCCAAAGATTCCCACCCCTGGTCCGTGTGTGTGTATCTGATGTACCAGTTGTAGGATATGAAAGCTGTATGTTTCGATCCTAAATTTCACCAGAGCAGTTTGTTTGACTGGAGCTTTATCGTAATCGTCCTGTGCAGTGAGCGTGGGCGTCGGGGAGCCGGACTTCGTGTTGGGCCAGCTCTACCAGCTCTCCACCAGCCTGGCTCCAGAGGTGGCCAAGTCCTGGGCGGCCTTGGCCAGCTGGGCTTACCGCTGGGGCAGGAAGGTGGTCGACAACGCCAGGTTAGTGGAAGATGGGTGATTATGTTGTGGTGTTACTCCGTGGTAGCTGTGGTACTTGGTGGTGCTGCTCTGTTGGACTGCATGATGCTGTCTTGTGTTTCTTGGTCCATCAGCCCTATCAACAGCATACTGATGCACAGACACTTTCTTCTGATTTGACGTGTGTCTCTTCAGCCAAGGGGAGGGACTGCCGCTTCTTCCTGGGGAAAAGAAGGAGATCGAGGAGCTGCTGCCAGCTACCACCAGCAAAGAAGACAAGGACACCATCTTCAGCATCCTTGGACAGGCCATGTGTCGACCTACTGGCATCCAGGTAGAGGGGGTTTTTGGAGACTCTTTCAATTTTCCGTCTTAAAACAGACTGATCCAGCGACACGCTTTGTTGTGAAGATGTCTTAAATGTCAACACATTATCCTGAATGTGTTCTGAAGCAGGACAAGCCTCAGAGTAACGATCATCTTGTACATTGAAATGCACTTATTAGCAGGTCTCTCCTGCAGCGCAGATTGTTCTGATCCCACTTTAATGCTGTGTGTCAGGATGAGGACATGGCTCTGCAGCAGGAAGACAACGAAGATGACATGGTGGACGTGATCTGGCGGCAGCTCACCACCTCGTGCCCCTGGCTGGGGGAGGTGGGCCAGCCCGTCACAGACGGCCTGATCCGGGTTTGGAGACGGGTGGTGGACCGCATTTTTGGCCTCTATCGGGTCTCCTGCCAGGCCTACTTCACCTTCCTCAAGCTGAACGCTGGACAGGTGAGACACAACGTGCAGGATCGCTGGGGACGACACTCTGAAGCCCACGTTCAGCCCTTCATCCCTCGTGTCTTTGTGTTTAAGGTCCCCATAGACGAGGATGACCCCAAACTCCTGCTGTCCTGTCACAACAGCAAACAGAGCAATGACGACGTGATCGTCATGGCGACCCTGCGTCTCCTCCGTCTGCTGGTGAAGCATGCGGGCGAACTGAGGGAGGGGCTCGAGCTGGGCTTAGCCTCCACCCCGACGGCACCCTGGAGGGGTATGTCATGATCCAGCTCCCTCGTATCAATTCCTTACATGCGAGCGGTCATCAGACTATTTGGTTGGTCGGTCACCCGTCCATCAGCAGAAGCTGGTTGGACGTAGCAACACAGTTTTAAAATACTCGCCTCCTGGTCAGACAGGTAGACAGGGCAGCATGACCGCAGGCCTTCACATTAGAGGTGAAGTGAAGCTCACCATGATAGAGGCCCAAAATAAATGTAAGCAGCTTGTCAGATGGTTGCTGCTCGGACTTGCAGCAGGGTTTAAGTTGTCTCACAAGCTCTTTAGACAACACGCTGAATATCCACCCAGGAGAGACTGTCACTATCATATATACATATATACCATATATACCATATATAAACCATTATCTCATCTCCCCCCCTCTCTGGGATGAATGTATTTTCACCCTGACACAACTGGCGTAGACAAATTTGATGTAGCCGGACGACATGTTCCCGCCCCGATCTTAGCGCTGCCTTTTCACATAATGATAATGCGTGTCCTCAGGCATCATCCCCCAGCTCTTCTCCCGTCTCAACCACCCCGAGGCCTACATCCGACAGAGCATCTGCAGCCTGTTATGCCGAGTGGCGCAGGACTCCCCGCATCTCATTCTTTATCCAGCCATCGTGGGCTCCCTCTCCCTGGGAGGGGAGGCTCAGAATGCAGGTAATTTACAAATCGTGAAATCACAGAAAACCTTAAACGTGTCTCGTTTCTTTGATCAGAAAGTATTTGTTCTCACTATCTTCACTGCAGCTACACAATCAAAAACCAAAACTTGGAATTTGATGACAGTCTTACTGATGATGACGTGTTTGCAGGGAGCAAATTGCCATCAGCTCTGCCGACCTTCTTGGGCAGCATGCAGGGAGAGGGCCTGGGCGGGGAGGAGGAGGAGCAGCCGGAGGGCGGCGGTCAAGACGGAGCTCCAGAAGAGCTGGCGTCCTTCTGCTCGAGTCAGGACCAAGCCATGATGCAGGACTGTTATAGCAACATTGTGGAGAAGCTGTCGTTAGCCAACCCTACTATGGTGCTTCAGGTATAAACTAAACACACAACATGATGATGTTGTTGTTGACAGTGCATGCATGGATCACATACTTTCCATCACTGTGTGTGTGTGTGTGTGTATCTAAGATACTCTGTGTTTTTAGAGACTTAATGTCAGTGTGTGGGAAACTCTGTTTTATCATCTTCACATATCTTTTCCAAATTGCTGACATCAGCTCAATTCACCAGACATCAACGTCACAGTGCTGTAAAGTGGTACCAGGTGCTGTAGTATCACAGTAGTTTCATGACCAGTACCTGAGCTCAGTATCAGGCTGATACCAGATACTGGTTTTGGTATTTGTTCATCCCTAGCACCAGTCTCATACTGGAAACCTTCTTGCTCCAGTCTTTGGCAGTGATGTCATTCCAGCTTCATTCAAACCCGGATTTCTGAGTGACAGCTCTAATGTGCACCAGCCCTGACAGTCCTGAGAAGAGGCCTCATGAGGATTGCTGCTGTAGCCTTATGAAGCCGTTAACCCGTCGTGTGTGTGTGTGTGATGCGCAGGTCCAGCAGCTGGTGGGCGAGCTGCGCAGAGTGACCTTGCTGTGGGATGAACTGTGGCTGGGCGTGCTGCAGCAGCAGCACATGCACGTCCTGCGCAGGATCCAACAGCTGGAGGACGAGGTCAAGAGGGTGCAGAACAACAACACGCTGCGCAGGTGAGGCTCACCTTGTTGTAGCTTAAGAGGCCGAGCGCTGCCCAGGACTTTCAGGCTATCCTTTTCTAAAGTTTAACTTTGCATTCATATGCTCCGGGAGCAGCCGTGGCCGGAGGCGCTCTGCTATCTGATTGTCCGTCTCCTTCAAATTCAATGCTCACTTGGACTCCAAGATCAAGCGACTGATTTATCTGACAGGATGGTCAAAGCTCAGGGTCACTGTGACCTCACAGAACCCGTATTTGGCCATAACTAAGAATTAATATGATAATTTGACAAACTGTCCAATAGGGTCAAAGGATGAAGCGATGACATTTTACATGTTTGCATGTAAATGTACTTTGCTGTGACATAATTTATAAATTTCGACCATATTCTTTTCAGCTTGACCAGTTGTCAGAGGCGTGCGACCACGTGACAGGTTGTACGCCTCTGACCATGTAATAGTACTGGATTTGGTTTTATTGAGGCAGTGATGGACTGATTTGTCAGTAAAACATAGCATAGAAATTGCTTAGTATTAGCATTAGTGTGAAACATGAATGGGTTTATATTGTGAAGAATAGAATGTGCATGAATATTTGTGTTATCCTGACCTGCACAGAGGGATAGTGACACGTGATCCGTTTATAAATGAGATGGAGAGCCGGATGTCTTTGTGCAGCTCGTGATCTGGGGCTGAATGACAGTTTGCCAGTGTGCACGGGAGGTCACGCATGTTAACCCACCTGTTAAAAGCCCCAGTAACAGTCTTTGTCGCGCCGCAGAGACGAAAAGGTCGCCATCATGCGCGAGAAGCACTCCGCTCTGATGCGGCCCGTCGTCTTTGCCCTGGACCACGTCTGCAGCATCACGGCAGCCGCGGCGGAGACGCCGCACGAGACCTGGTTCCAGCAGACCTACGGCGACGCCATCACCTCCGCCCTGGAGCGCCTGAGAAACCCCGCCAACCCTGCCAACCCCGCCAGCAGCTGGCTTCCCTTCAAACAGGTGTGTTTGTATGCATTTGCACTTGGCTGCAAAAGTTTACATCCTTCTGATGCTCCACTGGTCGGGGCTATAAAAGTTTCACAGTACAGTACCCAGCTCCCCATTGGAGATATGTGTCTATACAGCATTCATACAATTATTCAGTGTACACAATAAAACCTTCTTGCAAGTTTGTCATAAGTGGTGTGTTTGTGTGTGTTGGCCAGATCATGATAAGCCTGCAGCAGCGTGCTCAAGCGAGCCAGCTACCTGCTTCACCTGGACGAGATCAGTCCTCGCCTGATGTCGATGAAAACCACAGAGATGGCCCTGCCGGGCGAGGTGTCGGCGTCAGACGCCGTCACCATACAGAGCGTGGGCAACACCATCACCATCCTGCCCACCAAGACCAAGCCGAAGAAGCTCTTCTTCCGCGGCTCCGATGGATGCAGCTACCCTTACCTTTTCAAAGGTAGGTGACCGGACCTGCTGAATACTTGGGCCATTATGGCCATCCATATTAACGTCCCAGTCTCTTTATTAATAGCCAACCAGAAACAAATGGCATCTCCAGGTAAAAGTCCATATTTAGTGTGACCTCATGTTGAACTCTTTTGTGGAGACTGTGTTGGCTGTGTTTTCTTCAGTAATCCTCTGGTCTATTCTACCAGGCTTCTTTTATTTCTTTCTCTGTCCGGCTGATCCCGTCCTGCAGCTCTGAGATCCAGGTCTGGACGCCTGGCAGCGTTTTATCCAAGTGTCATTTCACTCTCCCACTCTTCCTCTCATTATATACGGTGGTCATAGCGTCGCTAAAACAACCAGTCTATTGGTGGCCTTAGACTCAAGCACAACCACTTGTTCATGTGCAACATTATGAATGTCTTCCTGGAGAGATGGTCTTAACTGCTCACTGATGTCTGGCGACCTGTTACATCAGAACCTCTCTGACACAGTCCCAACATGGCATGTAGACTCGTGTGTTGGAGAGCTGTTAGTCGTGTGTGTGTGTGTGTGTGTGTGTGTGTATAGTTTCAGTTGTTACCTCCACCAAGGTGCTCACGTGATCAGTCGTATTCTTTTGCAGGATTGTGCAAAAACTTATGGATGGATCTTGGTCCAATTTAGGAGTAATTAAATTCTGGGGGAGATCCGGAACTTTTTTGAAGGATTTTTCACATTCCACATTTTGATTCCTATCTCCATAAATGCATTAGGATTTGATAGCCAGGCTGCTTGCCCCATGTGCTTAAGCTCCTGGGCAGCAGGTCCCCGCAAATGGCTTGTTACCAGGATACTTGTGTTCTGTATTTGGGAAAACAGGGAGAGCACTCTTCTTCGAAAAAGCCATTGTATAAAAGTAAGTTTGAAGATGAGATTTAAAGCAGCAGACCCAGTAATGAAGCTACAATCTCCTCTCCCTCAGGTCTGGAGGATTTGCATTTGGACGAGCGCATCATGCAGTTCCTGTCCATCGTCAACACCATGTTCACCAAGATCAACCAGCAGGAGCAACCTCGCTTCCACGCCCGCCACTACTCCGTCACCCCCCTCGGAACCAGGTCGGGACTCATCCAGTGGGTGGACGGGGCCACACCGCTGTTCGGCCTGTATAAGCGGTGGCAACAGAGGGAGGCTGTGCTGCAAGCTCAGAAGGTAACGTGAGATCAAGTCAACAGCAACCATTTGTTTAGTCAAACTGCACCAGGCCCTTTCCTCTTATAATCCCACCTTCCAATCCACAGTTGAATAAACTTGTCTCTTCTTTTCTTTTTTCCTTGACCAGGCCCAAGATTCATTCCAGCAGCAACCAGTGCCTCCAGTCCCCCGCCCCAGTGAGCTGTACTACAGCCGCATTGGGCCCGCATTGAAGGCGGTGGGGCTCAGTCTGGACGTGACGCGGCGAGACTGGCCTCTCAGCGTCATGAAGGAGGTGCTGAAAGAGCTGATGGAGGCTACGCCCTCCAACCTGCTGGCCAAGGAGTTGTGGTGCTCCTGCACCACGCCCAGTGAGTGGTGGAGGGTCACGCAGGTAACTTTTGCTGAGTTGTCTGACAGCAGTATGGGATGCTCAGACACACAGTTATAGTTGAAGGTGCTGGGCTGGCGCACTCTTCAGTGTTCTGTCTGACTGATGTTCCTGTGTTGCAGTCCTACGCCAGGTCCACAGCTGTCATGTCAATGGTGGGATACATCATCGGGCTGGGCGACCGTCACCTTGACAACGTGTTGATTGACATGACCACCGGAGAGGTGGTGCACATTGACTACAATGTCTGCTTTGAAAAAGGTCAGTGTGCTGAAAATGCATCTTCACGTCTGATGACATGATATGAGATGGAGGAGAAAGGACTATGCTTATAGTACAGTATCTGTTGATGTGCTCAGCTTAGAGTGTGTGTGTGTGTCACTAGGCAAAAGCCTGCGGGTGCCAGAGAAAGTCCCGTTCAGGATGACCCATAACATTGAGACGGCTCTGGGGGTCACTGGGGTGGAGGGCATCTTCAGGCTGTCCTGCGAACAGGTGACTGTCAACACTGCTCCCATCACATTCCCACTGAATTTTTTTATGTGTGCGTTTCCATCTCAGGACTAAATTGTAAAACCACATGGATGTCTATGCAAAGAATAACCATGAGGCAGTCAGTGTGCAGGACTTAGTTTTGAGCTTGAATAAAAGCGTACGTACTGAAGTGGCGCGTCATCTTCAGGTGGTTCAGATGATGCGTCGTGGCAGAGAGACCCTGCTGACCCTGCTGGAAGCCTTCGTCTACGATCCCCTGGTGGACTGGACCGCTGGGGGGGAGGTGGGCTTTGCCGGCGCAGTGTATGGAGGAGGAGGCCAGCAGGCTGACAGCAAGCAGAGCAAGAGGGAGATGGAGCGAGATATCACCCGCTCCCTTTTCTCCTCCAGGGTGGCTGAGATCAAGGTGAGCTCACGGCTGCGAATGAATCAAATAAGTCAACAAGTTTCTGAGAGTCGTAGTAGTTTTTCCCAAGTGTGTGAACGATAGTGCAGACGTTTTCCCAGTCTGACCAGAAGATTCAGGCTAAGGTAAGAAGAAGGCAAGGTGCAGCCTGGTCTCATGATCACACCCTGGGAAGGAAGCTTCCAGCTAACAGAGAACCCAACATGTATTAAAGACATGCACGCACACGACCAGCAAGCAAAGCCTTTTGTGGACATCGTGTGTGATTGCATGCTCACTCTGTGGAACTGACGCAGGTGAACTGGTTCAAGAATCGTGACGAGCTGCTGGCAGTGCTGCCACAAGTGGAGGAGGCTGTGGAGGAGTACTTGATGCTGCAGGAGATGCTGTGCCAGGGGGAGAAGCTGGAAGCCAAACTGCAGGAGGAGATTGCCTTCCTGGAGGGCGCGGAGAACCATCCGGACCATCTCATCCTCACCCTGGAGCAGAGGTCTGTTAAGATGAACATGCTCTGTGTCACCGGGAAATGCTCTGTTGATTTTTAAGAGTCAAGACTTCAATGATATTTCAGAATCTGGAGAGTCAGACAATGTTCAGTTCAGGTACTCCCTGCCCACCCACCTCCACTGCTGTCATTGGCTTTCTTCTCATCCATAAAAAGCTACTTGTAGCTCTGTTTATTTTAGCCAGAAGCAGAGGAGGGAAATCCAAAGGTAGCATGCAGGTTAGGGTTAGTAATAAACCTTTTGAGGTGCAACTTTCCTCTTTTAGCGCATACAAATACTGCATGCAAAAATATGTAGCACCACGTTTTGAAGGCTCATTCATCCGATTTTCTTTGTCCCAGGTATTCTGAACACACCCAGCTGCAGTCCCGGCAGCGGACCGTGCAGGAGGCCATCCAGAGCAAGCTGGCCGACCTGGACCAGTGGATCTCCCAGTACCAGGCAGCATTCTCCAACCTGGAGGTCACCCAGCTGGCCAGCCTGCTGCAGGACATCAGCAGCCCCATAGATCTAGGTGAGGCCCGCAGACATGATGCCAGCAGGAGGACTGGATGAATTAGTTAAAAAAAAAAAAAAAAAACTGTACATGCAACAAAAACTATTTTTGTTGCATGTCCTGGGTTTATATAAAATGCTGTTTCTGATATTCCGGTATTCATTGGCTTTAGGGAGTGTCAAGATTCTTCCTCTGTCGTTTGCTGGTGCAACACTGCCCATTTCCCACAAGATCAAACTCTTTCAGATTTTTATTCTGTCTTCCTTCCACCTTTTTCATTGTCTGTCCACTTCTCCCAGGTCCTCCCAGCTACGTGCCCGCGACGGCCTTCCTGCAGAACGCAGGCCAGGCCCACCTGATCACCCAGTGCGAGAGCCTGGAGGCGGAGTTGAGCTCCCTGCTGCAGCAGCGCCGCGGGGCCCTTCGCGGCTGCCTGGAGCAGCTGCACAGCTACGCCACAGTGGCTCTGCTGTACCCGCGGTCGACTCTCGTTCTCCACCGGGCCCACCAGTGGAAGGCCTGGCTGGAGGAGCTGCTGAGAGACATGACAGTGGAGCACTGCCAGCACATCTACAGACAGTAAGACACTGCAGCAGGCTTCCTGCTCTGGTAGCAGACAAACTATCACCACACTTTATTGGCCCGGCTCTCAGGACATGAGGACTGATGGTTCACCAGAGCTGAGCAGAGAGACACTGCTGTGTGAATGCATGTGTAAATGTGACCTGTGATGTAAAGGGGTCAACTAAGACAAAAAAGCTATATGAATGCACGCCATTTACTATACTATGAATATATTGGAATCAACATTTTTATCTGGAGCATTATGTCCGGCTTATTATGCAGCTTATCATACCCACAGCTGAGCTTTGTTTGCCCCTCCCCTCCCAGATATGAGGTGCTGTTCGCACCCCAACCTCCTGCGGCCTCTTGCCAGTTCCTGTCCAGCGTGGAGCTGACTCTGCAGCACCAAGTGGCCGACAGCAACGAGCGCGTGATGCACCAGGCAGAGCGGCTGAAGGCCGAGGGCACAACCGCGGCGGCCTGCGAGGAGCAGCTGCAGGAGATCGAGCACTGCATCACAGTCTTCCTTCGGGAGAACGGAGAGCCGGGCTCCCTCAGCTTGGCCGGGATCATCACCACAGCTCTCTGCACGCTCTGCAGGTTTAAAACATCTCCCGCCCCTTGTTTCCTACATAAGCCGCATTTACACGTGGGAAATCGAGTTGCGTGAGAACAGAAGGAAGTCACTGGAATTCTTTTCTTTTTTCAGGCGAAACATGGTCATGGAGGGCGCAGCAGCCAGTGCTGGAGAGCAGCTGGTCGACCTGAAGTCTCGGGATGGGGCGTGGTTTTTGGAGGAGCTCTGCAGTATGATTGGAAATGTCAGCGCCCTGACGACACTGCTGCAGCGCTGTCCTCTCCTGACCCACGACCTGGAACTGCCCGCACCTTCAGCTACAGCCCAGACCGTGTACCTGGCCAACGCTGTGTACACCTGCTTACAGGTAGGTGCACCCCCACAGCACAGTGAAGCAGGCCTGTCCTCTCAATGGAAATAATGAGCTCTGACACATGGAAAGTTGGCCGCTCCTGGTAGCGGAGTGTGAAAGTTTCATTGTGGAGAGAAGGAAGGGGAATCCTTGGGTCCATAAACAATCTGACTGTCCCCACTCTGAGATCTTTAATGTATGTTCCACTGGAGGAAGCGTCAAAGACTTTCTGTCTGCAGGAGCTGAACACCAACTTCCGTCAGATCATCTTTCCTGAGGCCCTGCGCTGTATGGTGAAAGGCGAGCCCACCCTGGAGACTATGTTGGCTGAGCTGGAGCAGCTGGTGGAGCAGAGCTCTGACGGTCTGGGCCTGCAGGGCTTGGCAGACAGTCTGCAGGCCACCACAGGCCTGGACCACGATGGGCACAACCACTTCCTCCACATCTCCAGGTAAGAACCTGTTTCGATCACGGGCACAGGACACAGAATTGTTTCACCCGCTTGTACGAAAAAAAAGCTTAAAGGGTTGCTCCAGTTTATTGACAACCTCATGACTCGTGTGACCTGGAATATGCTGACTGACGGCGATCTGCATCCAGGGCAACTTGTTAGCTGACCCCAATTGTCCAACACAACTGTAGCGTGTTTTCTCCGCCGCCATCATAATTTTGGCAGATCCAGGGACAGATCCAGAGGGCTGCCACGGATTCTGCCATTAAGTTTTTTATCTTTAACTTTGACAGTATTTTCAATCCCACAACATTTCAGAAGCAGAGCACAATCCACTTGTTAGGCAGAAGTAGTACACCTCATGTGGCTGTGATCTACAATTAAGATACAAAGATGTATTAATCCAGCTTCTGATGCAAGGGCTGTGGTGAAAAAACACAAGGAAAGGGGGAAAAATGGACACCACACCGCTGTGAGCAAGCAGTGCAGGCTCAGCCACAGATAAATTCTCATTCAATGAGAATGGTTTGGAGGGCAGCTAGGGTTATGTCTTATGAGGTGCCAACTGTGTCTGAAAAGCACAAGCGCTACACTAGCGATCTACCACATGGAAGTAAAGCTGCGCGTGTGGATGAATACACAGTATGATGAGGTCAGCCAGCACAGTTGGCCTGGATGTCGCTCCCTATGCAGCTAGCTACAAGACAGGTGTTTGAAATCGTTCTTGTGAAGTCCAGCTGGATTTGCAGCACTGTCGGTGGCTAAGACTGGTCACCCCAATGAGCTTTGGTTTTCCTTGAGTCTCCACAGTGGAGGTGGTGAGACCAAAGGACCTCAAAGAGACACAGTAGCCACACTTGAGGAAATACGCCAGATTTGAAATGAAGTGGATTTATCTCTGTAAATCTATATTATGTCCGATGTAAGGAAAGACTTGGCTGTTGTGCTTAGGATGCTACGTGCTCAGTACTCGGAGCTGATCCAGCCTCGCAGCATGGACGGACCGGGCCAGGACACGCCGAAGATGTCCGCGGGTCAAATGTTGTTGGTGGCCTTTGATGGCATGTTCACCCAGCTGGAGACTGCCTTTGGGCAGCTCATAGACAAGGTACCACCTGACCACCATCCCCCCAGATGTAAATAACATCACAGCCTGGACAGGACACGGGACGCGGACGATACATAACGCTGTCCTCTGCCCCTCCGTACCCTCAGCTCAACTCTCTGGAGGTGCCGTCAGCCTGGAGGAAGGTGGACGTTCTGAGGGAGGCTCGAGCCGCGCAGCTCCACTTCTTTGACGGCCTGAATCAACGGCAGCTCATGGAGGAGGTGTTCTTCCTCAGGAGGCTGCAAACCATCCGTGACTTCTTCAGGCTCTGTTCCTCCTTTGCTCAGACTTTGTCTGGTAAGAGCTTTTTCACCATCACATAAAAGCCCAGCCCATTTACACGGCCCGATTAAATCTGGGGGGTTTTCCAGTTTTAATTTCAGTGTTTTAACCACATGTTATCACCTGAACAGCATCTAATCATGTGGTGGATGAGTAAAATTCTGTGTCTGTGTTGCCTGCATCATAGGGCCCTACATTAAGCGAGTTAGGAGCACCCATCCACAATGATTGGCTGATGACCAGCCATTTTTAAGTAATGTTTTCAGTAGAATGCAACATACTGTAAATATATCAATGTACGTCTGCACTTTCAGACCCAATCAAACGGTACACGATCACGCAGGATCATAAGTGCTTCCTGGGCAGAGAATATGAAACTGGTCAGCTTTTCATTCTCCTGTCAGGAGAGAAAGGGAGAAAGTGTGTGACAGACCCCCATGTGTCCAGGTACCTGTCCCTCTGCTGAGGACCTGTTGCCTACGAATGGGCCAGTGGGCCTGGGGAAGCCGCTGTACCGGCGGCCCAGCGCAACGGGGTCGGGCGTGGCGGTGGTCAATGAGGAGCAGATGACCCGGCCCATCAAGGCCTTCACAGCGGAGTTTGTGCGGCAGATGCTCATTGGTCTGCCCAGTCAAACCCTCGGCCTGGCCCTCTGCAGCACCGTGTCCGCCCTCGGGCTTGACGTCGTCGCCCAGGTGGAGGCCAAAGACTTTGGGGCGGAGAACAAGGTACGGCATGTGTGCAAAGTAAAGCCTTGTGTTTTAACTTTTTACATCTTTGCGTGCCAGTTAGGTGACGGCGAGTGATAAGTGATACTAAGAAGGAAATGGTCATTTGTCATCAGTGACCCATCATAAATGGTGATGACTGGGCGGTAGACATGTAAAAGGTGTCATTTAAAGGATGCAGCTTAAGTCTTTAGATGTGACCTTGGCATCAGTTGAACTTCATTCATCCTGAACTCATTATGTTTTGATTTAAATATGGGAGCAAAGATGGGGCTGTGTGTGCCACGAGAAATGACGCCAGATCCATCGCTAGTTTCGTCCAGCAGCTGCCCATGAAACGCTCCAGGTTCTGAAAATGTACAACCAGTTCTGAGCCAGGATGGGTGTTCAAATCAAAATCAGTCATGTTACCCAGTGCACCCCAAATCATGTTTCATATTCACACATTATTTTGCTCAAAAAATGCCTGCACTCTGCAGCCCAATACCAGGTTCAAAATATGATCCCTGTTCTACTGGAACTATGATCATCTCAACAACACAAATAATTGCGCGATGTCATTCTGGAAAATAAAGACACACTTTTAATATATCAATTAAATGAAGACAAACCACTTTATTTGCATGAGCAGTCACCATGTGACCTTGACCTAAACTAGCGTCTGTCCCTGGCTCTGAAGGTGTCCCTGGATGAGCTGTGCAAGCGGGCCGTGGAGCAGAGCCTGGCGTCGGGCCGGGTCTCCCAGCTGCTGCTGAACAGAGCCACGGTGCTGGCCTCCTCCTACGACACGGCCTGGAAGAAAGTGGACCTGCTGAAGAGGCTGGAAGGCAACCTGGAGGCCGCCAAGGCCAGCCTGCAGAGGAACCAGCTGCACATCGCCATGTTCCAGGTAAGCGCGCGAGTGTGTGCGGGATACCTCTGACAAGCTGCATGCACATCCAGCGTCAAGTTTGGATTATGAGGTTCAAAACCGGTTCCCACCGGTCACACCTACAGAATCTGGGACTCTGTTCACAAAGTTTCCATAAATATCCAGCAGCCAAAACAATGTCCATACATTTTCAGTATTTCACATTATTTACAGTGAAGTAATACGAATGATATCAGAATAATACTTTGCATAGTTTCGCATGTGTTTGCTAGCTTTCCGTCCGGGTCAGTCAGTCGTGAGCTTATGGGCATCTTTCATAACAGCACGTGTTTCTCTGTTTCCACCTCCAGTGGCAGCACGAGGATATCCTGAGCCCCAACAACCAGCCATTAAGTGTGAGCATCCCCCCTCGCTCCGTCATCCTGGGCAACATGAAGAAGAAGCTGTACAAGCTGAGTCAGGACGAGGGAGCCATCGTCACCATCCAGGTCAGTATATGCATATGTCACATCAAACAAATCGGCATGACACACAGATGGTGGTTAATACGTTCTCCCCTGCGTTTCCTGTGTTCTCTCTGATTGCTCTCCTCAGGAGAAGCTGGCGTCTCTGGAGGCCAGCATCGAGCAGCGTCTGAAGTGGGCCGGCGGAGCCAATCCGGCGCTGGCCCCCGTCCTGCAGGACTTCGAGATGACCATCAGGGAGAGGCGCGGCGTGGTGGCCAGAGAGAACCAGCACACCAGCCAGGTAACGCGGCCGTTTAGTTCAGCAGGCGGAGTGTTGGACAGACGAGCAGCGTCAGAGAAAACAAGCTTTCCTGCCGTCCTTTTCCAGGTCACCTTCTTGTGCTCGACCATCCTGAACTTTGAGGGCCTTCGCACCCGGTCCCCTGAGGCCCACAACATGGACGCGGCGCTGTTTGAGCTGCTGAAGCGCTGCCAGCAGACCTGCTCTTACGCTGCCCAGTTCAGCAGCACAGTGTCTCCACTGGAGCTCCAGCTGCTGCACAGACTGGTGGGTGGGATCTGTGTCCTCTGCACATCTCCATCCCTGTTCAACACAGAGACAAATAACTTGCGTGAAATCATGCATGGAGTCATGTTAGCAAATTAAAAGCATTAGCAGGTTACACCAGGCTTCAGTTTACACCTGCATTTAGACGTTTTTTTATTATACCAGTAATAAATGTCTGTCCTGTCTCTGTCCTCTTTGTCCATCATTGCAGAGTCCACTGCTCGACCTGCCAATAGGCAGTCCTGATTGGCTGAGCTGTGCCCAGAGGCAGTTGGAGGAGGAGCTGAGCGTGGAGCAGAGGACCCAGGAGGAGCGCGAGCAGCAGCTGGAGTCCTGTGGAGAGACGCTGCAGCTCCTGGTGGACTCCATCAAAACCATCCTGTCCAACCACAACCGGCAGCTGGCCGACGTCAAGCACCTGCTGAGAGCCATGGCGAAGGTACGCTCAAGGACAAGCTACTGTACACATGCACTGGTTTTCATTGTGGGTGTTTCATATCCGTGTCAAAATGTCATCTTTACCTTAAACCGAAAGAGAAGAGGTGTTAATACTTCTGTGATCCAGCAGTCATCCTCCGTGATATTTCTGTTGTACAGGACGAGGAGGCGGCGCTGGCGGACGGCGAGGAGGTGGAATATGAGGGCAGCGTGCGTCACTTCCTGTTGGAGTACAAAGCGTGGCAAGACAACATCCAGCTGGTCTTGTTCACCGTGGTCCAGGCCAGTGGTCAGCCCCGCAACCAGGAGCAGCTGGAGCTGCTGGAGGAGATCCCTGCCACCCTGAAGGAGCTGCACACCCAGAGCCAGAGGTACCGCCACTCACATGCGTACACACTGCTCACGTGTTTGTATGAGCCCTGGATTGTGTATAATCGTGTGTGTGTGTGTGTGTGTGTGTGTGTGTGTGTGTGTGTGTATTGCCGCAGCGTGTACAACGGCCTGGTGGGCTTCGCCTCGCCGCTGGTGACGGACAGAGAGAGCGAATGTGCCAGTCCTGTTTCTGCGGCCCAGACTAGCTTCGCAGCAGGTACCGACATGCAGGAGTACACACACACACACACACGTGCTCTTGAACGGTGGCTGGAAAGACACTGCAGCTTCCTTTTCACCTGAGAACAGCAGATGCTACTGAACAGTCTAGACGCTGATCTTTATTTTTGCTTATTTGATGGCTGATATACTCTGTTTACCCAATTTGTAAACATGTATAATGCTGATATTTGCATCTGATGAAATAAAACAATTTGATAGTAATAACAAAAATGAGACATGATAGGCTAAATTTAACAAATTAAGAAATTGACAGGCGCAACATTGAAATGGTCCCCTGAGATGACCAAAAATATAAAAAAAATGAAAACAGTTATCAGCTTTGTTCCGTTGTTATCAGGCCTGTATATATGTATGTACACACAACATGGGCAGAGTTCACTACCTTTAAACAAACAACAACAAAACTTTGACGCCAAGGGACATCATCCCAGAAACTAAACCTCAAAATAAATTTGTCTGCAGGCATGTTTTTTGTAAACGGGCCTGAGAGCGCAGGCATCAGCTGATGCTGGTTAGCTCTAAATGCTGAAACGTTGGCCTTTTGCACCTCATCCTCCACCTCCGCATGTCTCCATCACATGATTGTTCAGCTGTGGTGGGAGGACACACAGGAATGCAGAAAGGGGTCTGTCAGCTCCCGGGTTCAGAGACTTCCCACTCTGAGTTCAGAGTTCATCCTCCGCCAGGGAGGAAACGGCAAACTGCGTACAGCCACTCTCCAGGTCCACAGTCCGCTTAGATCACATGCATTTCATCTAATTCAGTCGCGTGTGCTCTGCCCTCAGCTGTCAGGTGCAGCGGTGTCAAGACCCAGCCGGACTCCATGTCCCAGAATGCACGCAAGGGTCTGCCGCGTAACCTGGGAACCCCCGCGGACACCCCACCCAGCGCTCAGCTGCTGAACAACAAGGGCCTCAACCCCAGCCCCAAGAGGGCCGTACGAGACCCCAAAACAGGACGAGGTACTTGTCCTGCTCTGCCTGCACAGTAACACACGCCAACACGCGTCGCCTCGGAATAAACGCATTTATGAGTCTTCCGGTTGCGACCGACTGTGGTGAGATCTGACTGCAGAGCAGTGAACGTGCTGCTTGCTGTGTTGCAGCTGTGCAGGAGAGGAACTCGTACGCAGTCAGCGTGTGGAAGAGAGTGAAGGCCAAACTGGAGGGCAGGGACATCGACCCCAACAGGAGGATGAGCGCCACGGAGCAGGTGACCTGCAACAAATATACGCTTACCTTCAACTTCATTCTTACTCCATGTTTTTTTTTTTATCTCAAGGTGATATCCTCTTATAGGACCTCACCCTGCATTACACTGCACATGTTGAAAATATGCACCTTTTGAATCTGGAGTGAGAGCTGTTAAAGTGATGACACTTTGGTTTGGCTGGTAGCTCATACTTCACGTGTTCGTGTTATGCTATTGATAGTTGTTAGCACACACTGGGGTGAAGAGGACAGTTCTAAATTGACGTGCTGCCAAGAGCAATGTTGGGTTGCAGTCCGTGCTGTTTTCTCAACTGGTGTCCTGCTTTTTGGTTTCAGGTGGACTTTGTCATCAAGGAGGCCACCAACATGGACAACCTGGCCCAGCTGTACGAGGGCTGGACTGCCTGGGTGTGAACGCGACGCCGCTTCACGTCTTTGGTCGAGCAAAGGCTTGGAGAGATCCACCAGAGTCGAGCAGGTCTGGGGTGTCGGAACAGCAGCACCGGGCCACACTGGGGGGAGGAAATGGGAAGCGGGAGCTTCGTCCGCCCTCCCAAACTCCTGGGCACCCACAATGGGGCAGTGACCTCGTAGCAACCGCTGCAACCACACTCCCCCGACCAATCGGCGATCGGGCCAACGCAACACTTAGTGGGCCCGCAGCCCCGTCTCCCTTTCCGGGGTTTGACCGAGCAAAGCGCCGCCGAATCGGGGAGGGGGGAAGGAGGGCAAAGGCCCCCTCACCCTCAAATTGAAGATACCTTCCCCCCTCACCTGCATAGCGCACTATCAAGTTGTACCCATAAACATCACTGCATCCTGTTGAGCCAATCAAAGTCCAGCTGAGGGCGGGATGAAGCAGGAAGTGAGCAGGCTGCCTCTGAAGCGCACAGCCGACGCGCCGTGGGCGGGACTTCACTGGAGCTGACGCTCAGATGGATTGGGCGTTTCGAAGGCCACACTTGTTTTTCCTGTTTTCCTGTGATTCTGATTGGCCAGTGGATGATACGGCGAGGCTGGAATGATGGGAACGACGCTTTCACAGCATTCGTAAGGCTGCGCGGACCTGAAAGCTGAAATGAGAAGAAATTCAAGCAGAAACCAATCTTCACTGTACTCTTCCATGAATAAAAGATTGAAGTGGAGTGGAGGAAGGCTCTTTGTGCTCTTTGGGACGAAACTGAAACGTCCCATCATGTGATATAGTTATGAATTTAGAAGGGACAAGGAAAAGGTGGAGACATTTAGACAAGGGAGAACCTCGGACTCTTCTCCTTCAGTGTGCATCTTTAGTCTGTTGTGCTTTGTAACTTTCTTCAGTGCGTCTGTAGACAGAACTGTAGGTGTAGATTTTTTTTTTTTTTTTTTTTTGACCTGCCTGTCAGAAGCTGTTGCTGACCTCAGATGAATTCACTCCCCAGCCCCGTCGCTTGCATTTTATTAACCTTGACTTTCTAGTTTTACATTTTTAGTGAAAAAAAATTAAGTTTTTGGTGATGGTGCAGATATTAATTCTTAAAGCTTTTATTGATTTCATTGGATGCCAAATAAACATGGAACTGAGAAGTGTTGAGAGTTTTATTTAACGCTGAGACTTCTCGATCGTATTCCAGTGAAGCGAAAAGGGGGAGAGGTTTGTTTCCGTTCAGGCAACATCACATCTTGAGCAGCTCATGGTTCACTATTATCCCAAGAGACTACTGCGTACTCTGTACTGTGTACTTGTGGTTCCTAAAATCTGTAAGAGTAGAATGGGAGGTAGAGCCTTCAGCTCAACAAGCTGTAGCAGTCTGATGCTAGAGAGAAAAGCCGTCTGCTCCTGCCTGCCACGGCAACAACTGTGAGATGTCTTGAATCAATAATCAGTTTGTGAACCCACATTTAACCCCAAGTCAAAGTTCACATGAAGCCAGTCTAAATACACACACAGGTGGTTCAGGGTTGTAGCCGCAGTGCCCACAATCCTCTGGGTTTGATTTGGCTTTCACAACACAATCTTATCTTGTGTAAACTGAGCAGAGCACAAACTCCCCTCAGAAGTCATGATTAGAAAACGAGAGGCTTGCAGGTTAATGATTGCAGCGTTCGCCCCACGCCGTGTCAGAGCGACAAACTGAGCCGCCTCGGTGCTTTGGCGTTTGGGTGGACGACCATGTCGGGGCAGCGGGTGTGCGTGTCGGACTTTGAAGAGGAAGCCAGGAAAGTTCTTCCTAAAGCTGTGTATGATTACTACCACTCAGGCGCCGAGGAGCAAAGCACGCTGGCTGACAATGTTGCTGCGTTCAACAGGTAGAGCATGCACACAGCTGTGTACAGCATGAAGTCTCCACTAAAGCTATAAACAGAGTTTTACTGCTAGCCATTGTGAAATTGTAATTGTGAGAGGAACCATTACAGCATGGCTCAACATTGCGCTTCAGCATTTCAACATTTAGGTGTAATGGATAAGGTCAGGGGGCTAGAAAATGGTTTGTGTTGGAGTCAACAAAAAAATCTCTGTGGGTGTCTGCAGGTGGTGTCTGGTCCCTCGGGTGTTGAGGGACGTGTCCGCAGTGGATGTGTCCGTCTCTGTGCTGGGCCAGAGGCTCAGCATGCCCGTCTGTGTCGCAGCCACGGCAATGCAGAGGATGGCTCATCCTGACGGAGAGACAGCCACGGCCAGAGGTGCGCAGACGCACACGTGCGCACAGTGTGCAAAGTTTTGTGTCACAGAAAAAAGTTTGCGTCCAAAATCACTCCCAGTTTATTTTATAGTTTGATTCTGAGCGTGTCAGTCAGTTTGAGCACTGAATCGTGCCCTCAGGCTTTCCACGACAGGAAGAGAAAAAAAACATTCTCGCTGCTATCCCACAATGAAATGCATCAGTTTTTATATGTGATCTTCTGTTATAGCAGTGTTTGTGCAACATTACACCTGTCATGATTAACATGTCAGAACAACTGACAGCACAAGGATAGGATAATGGAAGTAATGGAGTAATAATAATAATAATATAAAGCAGAACTTTAGAATCTAGAAATCTAGGTATGTGCTTAAGAATCTAGAAGAAATCTAGAAAATATAGTGGAACTTTGCGATCTAGAATAATAAAGAGTGAAACTGTGGAATCTAGAAGGATATAGATTGGAGCTGTGGGGTCTAGAATAATATACAGTGGAACCATAGAATCTAGAATAATACAAGGAAGAACGTTAAAATCTAAAATAATACAGAGAGGAACTGTGGAATACACTTTTTTTGTAATTGATCTCACACAGAATTCACTTTTTCAGAGCTTTTCAGAGTCAGCACAGCCGCAGCTGTCAACCAAATTAGATTTTTCATTGCGTTGATAGGAAACACATCCATCAGCTGTTTTCCCTCTGAACCTCAAAGCCACCACCAAACCTCTGTCTACATAGACTTCATTGTACATGTGTACATACCATTGTAAAATTTGCTATGTTTTTGTTCAGAACCTAGAACATAACACAAAATTACTATAAATTAGACTGTCGAAGAAGCTTCTGCCGTTTCGATATATGTATTTTCGATTTGCTCAACAACTGCAAGATAAAAAATTAAAAAAAACTTGACACTGCACTTTCTTGGCTCCTCTGCAATACATTTGTAAAGTTTGAAGTTGACCAAAGGAGGAGTTGTCCGGGAAAATCGTAAATACAGAGGGGTGGACAGAGTTTTCATCAGCAATATTGTGTGTTTACCCAGCATGCGGCGCAGTGGGGACAGGGATGATGCTGAGCTCCTGGGCCACCTCTACTATCGAGGAAGTCATGTCAGCAATGACAGTGTCAGCAGGTGGTGGGGGTGTCCTGTGGCTGCAGCTTTACATCTATAAAGACAGAGAGCTCACACTCTCATTGGTGCGCCGTGCGGAGGAGATGGGCTACAAGGCTATCTTTGTTACCGTGGATACGCCATACCTCGGGAGGAGATGGGATGACATGCGCAACCGCTTTAAACTGCCCTCACACCTGAGGTAGGTCCAGCACCAGCAGAGCATGACTCCACCATGGAGTGTGTGGTGACATTCCACTCTGACTCCTTATTGGGTGTGTGTGATGTGTTTCCCTAGTATGTCAAACTTCTCAACAGCGTCCCTGGCCTTCTCTGAGGGATCCTACGGCAATGACAGCGGATTGGCTGTTTATGTCGCAAAAGCCATCGACCCCACACTCTGCTGGGACGACATCAGCTGGCTGAAAAAGCATACAGACCTGCCCCTGATTGTGAAAGGAGTACTGAACGGTATACACACACAGTGTAACACACGTACTCCTGTCTTTCTGAGGACACTGTTGGACATTACCTTGCTCCTTACCCTAACCTCAACCATCAAAAATAACACATAACCCTAATCCTAACCTGTCCTAACCTCAACACGCATACACACACACACACACACACACACAACTAGTCTTACCACTGAAACAGCCCGACAGAAAGTGGTTCCTCAAATCTCACAAAATGTTGGAATGCCAATCACATATTAAATTCAGTGTTAAGCTCTGTTCTATCCTGAAAAATTGGAACAAATGCCAGGGTATAGTATGTCAGAAAAATGTGAAAAAATGTCATAATATAATGGTCAAGAATACTTCATAGCATATTATGTCTAAAGAGATGAAAATGTAGTTTTACATGAATAATAGTATATACATATACAGTATATTTGAGGCTAACTTGGCAGTATAGTTTCCTCACAAATTAGCTCGGCTATTTTGTTGACACATAATATTAAGTCATACTCTTTCTGAGCGAAAAAAAAATTAATGTGTATATGAATTTATGAGATTTTACTGCATAAAATAATCCTGCTCAAGAGTCAAGATTCAATATGTTTATTGTCATATGCAACAAAAAAGCAAGTTTCTCTGTGCAATTATATTCTTCCTTTGCTGCCCACCCTGGTGCAGATGTGTAAGAGTACAAAATAGAATAAAAAACAGAGAAAATCAATTAAATGCAAGTAAAAACACAATAGTATACTGCAATAAGATAATGCAATGGCAAAAACTATCTGGTATTTATAAACAAAAATGCAAAACAGTTGTGCAAGAGCGCAGTTGTAAATAGAAGTGTAACAAGTGGAAAGGGATGACGTGGTACATAGTTGTGACTTCTGTCAGCTGTTCAGGTGTCTGATGGCAGAGGGGAAGAAAGACTTTTTGAATCTTGTTGTTCTGCATTTCACACTTTTGTACCTACAACCTGAAGGTAGACGTGTGAACAGTCCGTGTTGTGGGTGGGTGGGGTCTTTGAGCAGGGAGGGGCTGGGGGGTCTGTGCTGTAGCTGGACGTCTCCCACCGGGTGTAAAAGGTGTTGACGTCATCCGGCAGGCTGCCTGTGGAGCTGATAGTGCTGGTGGTGGTCCTGTGGTCGGCGTTGTGCTGCAGGCCTTGCCACATCCACCCTGGGTCAGCAGTAGTGTAGAAACAGAAGCAGCTTCTCTCTGTACTGCTGTGATGGCTTTTCTCAGTCCGTACCTCGCAGCTTTGTACTCCGCCTCATTTCCTGATTTGAAAGCAATCCTGCTGAGGGGGGGAAATTTCTGACATCGTGTCTGAGGTCCACAGTGAATATATTCCTGACAGCCACAGTTGGTGAGAAACAAATATTCCCTTGAAATTCCATTAGAAATGAATGCTGGTCATTTTTGACCCACTGATGGAAGAGGGGGGTAGTAATATACAAAAAACTCCAACTATTTAAAATGAGTAAAAGCTGAATTGGAATTTTAGATGGCATGATGAGGAAAACCTAAATTATTAAATAATAATAACATTTCATAGATACAGCAAGAAAAAAATTGACCTGCCTGGGTCATTTTTAGGTCTATGTGGGGCCTTGCTTGTAGCCCTCACTGCTCCAGTCATGTAAGTACAGTAGTACAGAATGTTGACATTAAAGGAGCCATCTGGATCTTAAGCTATATCTAACTCTACAGCTACCCTCCTATTTGAGTCTCAATCACAGTCAACAAGCTGTTTTGAACTGTTTGGAGCTCCACATCCTGATCTTGTGCGTCCAACTTTGTGTGGTTGAAGATGAACTTGTTGAGCAGTGTTTGTGTTTGTGTGCCCAGGTGAGGATGCTGTCCAGGCTCTGAACTATGGCGTTAGTGGCATCCTGGTGTCCAATCACGGAGCTCGACAACTGGATGGGGTTCCTGCCACGGTCTGTGTGTGTCTTGTTCATTTCTGAAAATCAAAAATGTATGTATTACATCATCTTACAATAGACAATAACACCTTGCATTAAACATATAACATGGACATCAACAGGACAGCTTTCACGTCTTATGTTAACAGTAAGAGACTGAGTAATAGATGTTCGTTCACGAAGCCACAACGATGTTTTGGAGGAGGACGCCCTAGCCTATGAGATGGCAGAAAGCTCCATCCAGTGTTAATGTTTGAAACGTATTGACCTTCCCCTGCTCCCACAATGCTTAGGTCTGTGTTATTCAGTCAGATCATCTGTTAATAAGTCTTTCATGTGCAATGATTCCAGATGGTCATAGGGACCTGGGCATTTTTATGATCACAAAGTCACAAAGTCTAATGGAAAAAAGTTGCATAACTTGACTGAAGCCTCTTCTTCAAACAACCTTCAAGTAACTGGCCACCTCACCCTCAAGGTGAGGTGGCTGTATTCTGAAACGAACAGTTCAAATGTTTGTCCTGGCATTTAATTTTATCCAGATTTGACAGATTCATGATGCTTAGTGACTCAAGCATTCATGTTTATTGTTCTGAGGACGCATTCAACTCGGATGTTTTGAACTTGATGGACTCCTGTAATATATAACATGTCTTAATGTGCCCTGCTGGCTGATCATCAGTGCATGTTAGTTAGTGTGGTCCTGCCCTCGGATGTCATTGTCTTGTGTTCACACAAGATTGTTTTTTTACATCGAATACCTCCTGTAATAATTTGCTGACTCTCCCAGCTCCTTCAGCCTCTCTGATGCTAACATTAAGAATGCATGCAAGCCCATTTACAACATGGACATGGACTTTATGTGACAAGACAAAGGTGAAGTAAAACAGCTGTTTGTGTTTGTGTGCAGCTGGACGTGTTGGAGGAGGTGGTGAGGGCGGTGCAGGGCCGCTGTGATGTCTACCTGGACGGAGGAGTGAGGCGAGGTACAGACGTCCTGAAGGCCTTAGCTCTGGGAGCCAAGGCTGTGTTCATCGGTCGACCGGTGCTGTGGGGCCTCGCCTGTCAGGTGACATGCAACAAATACCAAATCTAGTTCAATAAGAGAGATGCTCATAAAAATAATCTAAATTAGAATTCCAACACTCTCTAACAGTAGCACTAACACTGTGTTTGTGTGTGTGTGTGCGTATGTGTGTGTCTAGGGGGAGAAGGGAGTTATAGAGCTCCTGGAACTTCTGAAGGAGGAGCTGCAACTGGCTATGGCACTGTCAGGTAACACAAAACACACACACACACACAACCACACAAACAGAGCATCTACGGTACATTATGGACATACCTACCTGTCAACCATTTTTTTCTGACCAACGTGTGTGTGTGTGTGTGTGTGTGTGTGTGTGTGTGTGCGTGCCTGTAGGTTGCCGGTGTGTGTCCGAGGTGAGCAGGTCCCTGGTCAGGAGAAGGGACTTCACCTCCAGGATGTGAGAGAAGCATCTGAGTCACATTCTGGATGGATCGCTAGTTTGTGGTGATTGGATAAATTGTAGAGCTGTTTTTTGTATGCCTCAGTTTGTGTTAGCTGATATTCAGATTACAGGATATAAATGTTCCTCAATAAATTTGTGGTAAATTAACCACCAGACCAAAGCAAACCAACCAATAACTTACCACTAACTAATACATACACAACAGAAACTTGGACTAAATGGGGTTTAACAGGGGCTCACAGCCAGTTTTTGCCCCTGCCCTACTATTCTGCTGCACAATTGTGGGGCTGACGTTATCTTCCAATTTGCCCTTTTGTGTTTCCATCGGTACAAAAAGTGGTTCCACACATCTGACACACGCTGTTCTTTTTTGTTGTAATTTTCTTGCTCTTTTCTTTCTTCTTTATGTCATGCCGACAACACGGAATTGAAAAATGCTGACAGGGTCAGACAGAAGTGTTTTCCCAGAACTGTGCCCATGTGTCTGAGAAAGCAAACTTCAGCTGTGTGTTTGGGGGGGTCCAAGGTGACCCACGTGCAGCAGGAGAGAGTAAAGTCTTCAAGTATATATTTAGACATCAACTCCACCTTGCCACATAAAATATTACTACTAATAATAATAATGTTAGGGTGGAAGCTGCCCTGTGCTGTGTCTTGCAGGTCTTTCTGATCCTGTAACTCCTGACGGCAGCTCTTCAAACCCCCTGCCAGCTGTCTCAACCTCTCTGTCTCACTGCAGCCACCGCTTTGCATTCTTTGATTATCCTTCCTCAGCAGTTTGTTTTGTGAATCACACACCGTGTTTGGCTCCTCTGTGTTGCTTTCCTTGAGCCATGGTTGTAATAATAATTAAGAGCTTTAAATGCCTACAGTAGCATGCAGCAGAATTACAAATTATGAGCATGTTGACGTACTCAGTGAATTGTAAATTTTGATTTGATCTTGTTTTTAATCAATCATACTGTACAGCTCTTATTAACTATCTATTAACAAAGTTGAAAAATAAATAATGCAACATTCCTGTCATGAATCAGTGAGCCATTATAAAACCTCCGATGAACTCTATTTGTATCTGTATATTTCTATACTAAATTATATCATTTCAAAGGGGATGCTTACATTTTCAAACCTAACTGTAAACCAGAGCACGTCATATGCTCGACTCTGGGGCGGGTAGAGTTTAATGCTGCTCCTCTGTGAGTCCAGGTCAAGAAGAAAAGAGCTCAGAACCAGTGGAGCGGGGTGGGACAAACGGACATGGAGTGGCAGTCACCTTCCACAGCTCCTGCAGAAATAGGCAGTGAAGGATATCAATAAAAACCTGAAGTCACCTGCATCCGATCATCCGTTCCAACTGTGGAGGAGTGGGCAGCTATAGGACAGGCCAGACACACACCTTGGACCCATAATATAGAGAAAAGTCTTAAAACAGCAGAAAGTTCATGTAGCACAAAATAACCCTCAACCCTGTGGTGTGAAGGCGAGCATCTGAGTTAGGACATGTATCAAATTTCATTCCTCTGCCTGTGTCTGCAGAGAATGACCACAGCTCATCTGTGTTCTGTGCTCATGAGCTGCGTGCAGGAGCTGGACTCAGGTTTTAGATTAAAATGAGATTAGCCTTCAAGATTCAGGTTTGCCATAAATATCGTCTCCAGCAGGATATAACTGTGTGTGTGTGTGAGCGCGTCTCTTACCAGCTGCTCCATGCGTTCATACAGAAGAAACTGTGCAAAGTTAGAAGGGAGCTGTTCCACTCTGAAGCTGCAGCGTCCATCCACCAGCTCCTGAAGCTGGGACAGGCAGTGGCTGAAATGGTCATAAGCCTCGCAGGTAACGTCCATGTGTCGGAGGGTGAAGTTCATCCTTGTATAGTGAGACATCAAGGTACAGCAGGAACCTGGATTACTGCCACAATTTATTGCTGGAAATACTGATCCAATGAACAGATTAGTGGTTCTAGCTAGCAAATGTGTTCTCCTTACCTTTTCTCTATGGAGATGAATATGGTGCAGGTGTGAGTGAAGTGACTGCAGAGCCGGTACAGTGTTCGGAAGAAGCCGTCAGTCAGATCATCATCGTAGCAAACTGGTGCCACAGAAACAAATGTCAGTGTTTATGTTGAAGATTTTCTTTTTCCCCTGTAGAAAGTGACATCTCTCAACGACAACGACATTGAATTGAACAATGCACTGGTCACGAGCTGTATTGCCATTAATCTCACTGAAACAGTGGCACCACTCATCGTGAATGAGGATGTCTGGAAAACCTGTGTATGGATGCATGTTTCTTTCTGGGCCTTTTGAGTGAAACCTCATTTGTATTTCCCTTTTTAAACGTAGAAGTGTGACGTCCTTTGAGAGGTTTCCGGGGCTGTCACGCAGTCAGCGGCTTCTGCTGCCCTGACATTTTGCTGTTCGACATTTTGGCTCCACACATTTTCTTCAGCAAGATATTGTGCACATTATTAATTTTCAATAAGACATAAGACTGGAAACCGCTTTAACTTGAGGATCACAAGTTTTAAAGGTACAACATGTAGGTTTTCTCTGCCGATGAACAGAGTTTCTTGCAAGGAACAGGTGGTGATGGGTGTTTTGCCAAGACAAGAGATTACAGCATGCCCCCTGCATAGTGACCTGATTTTGTTATATTGTCTAAATATAATTAATGACACTTGTTTATCATTATATGCATGAGGGCTATAAAAAAGAGACACTTGAGGCCTTTAAACTTTGGCATCTTTCAGTTCACACTGTCACTGTTCTTTTTGAGCTCAGTAATGCCTGGTATACAGAATATTTGATGTGTTTTGAACGTCATCAGCCCAATAACCTACCGTCAGCAGCAATGATGAAGCTGGTGTTGTCATACAGATCTGCTACTTCCTCCTCCGTCCAGCTGAATCCCACATCAGCATCTGCAAAGATGAGACAGATTGAGAGAGTGAGCTTTCTGTGGTCAGGGGCTGGCTGATTGTTTGCTACACCCTGGCTGAAGGAGGAAGATGGACAGTTCTGCATCTTAGCTTGGGTAGATTTGGTACTGACAAGGAGCAGGGGCAAATTTGCTTCCCTCCTCAGTGCAGCTCACTGCAAATGACAATTCTAATTCACACTGGGCCACATGGTACATTCCAACAGAAATGGTAATGCAAATAGAAAAGTTGAAAATGCAAATCAAACAACTGCAACTCTACATTTTAATTCCCTTCTCACTGCAAGGATAAGCATCAGAATACCACTATTATAATGTATTATAATGTAAAGCAGTTTTGGAGTTGCTGGATGAAAAACATCTCTCATGTTGTAATACAAGGAGTATCCAACACAACCATCACTGCTCCCTTCACTTTCATTAGTGGCAGTTACCAGCTACAGGTCTGTCGTAAATCAGATTCACCGACAACTGCCACAGACGTTTGCACTGCCACATTTTATTGGTAAGCGATTGATTGTTTGTGTGGCTCTAGTTTTTATACAGTAGCAGACTGGTTTCAGACACAAGCCTTGGTGTGTGTGTGTGTGTGTGTGTGTGTGGTACCTGTACAAAGGTCATGCTGGAGCCAATCCAGCTGTCTCACTCTCACCTCACCACCTGCTGGTCAGAGAAGATGAGTTGAGTTTCACTTGCAGTCAACAGTCACCATGTATGTGACATATTGTCCACCATGTGAACTAATTATTTTTTAAGAGTAAGAAAACAAAGTCAAAGAGCAAATCGAATACTGCACATAAAAACACAATAAGTGAATTATTATTCAAATGCATGTATTACTTCAGGGTAAAATAAGTAAAACAGTAAATGCAAATACTTAGATATGCAATGAAATAAATGACTTTGGGTTCCAGTTATTTTATTTTATTGTTAAACACTAATGTTACTTGTTGTATTTCCATATGCTTTCTGGCTGGTGATCTCTGCTAGCATTTAGCAGGGTTAAATGCTAGGTTTTAAAGAAGTGGTGCTCTCCTTTTCAGAACAGTTAAATATATACAACTGGAAGATGCCCAGTGGAAGATGGTGGTCCAGTATAAGTCCAGTCTGATGTGTTCACCTCCGAGGAGCTTTAAAGGTCAAGTCCAGTGGACTGTGGAAGTGCAAATGTGCATGAAATCCATAATAAATCGAAGAAGAGGAAGCTGTTGAAGCTGAGGATGTTTGGTGGGGGTTTTACGAAAGGCAGCATCAGTCTGTCTCGGGCCAACCTGAAAAATGTCAATGTGCAGTGGAGTCCACTCCTTCATGGAGGATAACTCCTGTCATCATCTCCCTCCCCAGGAGGCTAAATTACCATTTATGCATGCATATCTTTATAATGCTGTGAAAGTACACAGGCAAACAAGATGGGTATTTTATTACTTTCATTATTGTTTGTCGTGTCTTTCAAAAATATTAATACACTTTTCACTTTGTTAACTTCTCCACACTGTCCTAGTGAAATTCTCCACTGCTGGATGAAGAGAACAAGATGTGAGAACGGGAATTGTAAGTAACTGAGGAAAAAATGAGTGATTTGACTACTGTATCTCACCTGCAGGCTCCATCATGTGTCTGTTTAATGTCACATTTCTCCTGCACATGCTTAGAAGGTCTTCTCCTACATCTGTAAAACAAAATAAGCAACTGATATGACAAATGTCTGCTGTATCATGGACGTTCAAACTCCTGCAAAGTGCAGAAGAGCACACTTAACTGTTGGGCACAATGAATAATACAAAATAATTAAAAAGCTGCAGTCCAGCTTGTGTTCCTCTGAATTTCCGAAGCTATGGAGGAATTTTCTTTCTGCCTTTCTTTGCAAAAGGAATCACATGGAGAGAGGCTGACATAGCGTGATACAGACTCTCAAGAAAAAGCATGAATTGATTTTGAAGTATCAAGAATAGGAGAAAAAAGTAGCTGCACAGGAAGTTCATCAAGGACTCTGACTCTGGTTTTCACTGGCTCTAAACAGGAGCAGGAAATACCATCAACACAGAGCACAGCTGAACAAAGATAAACAAAAGTCTCGGTCACATCCAGGGTATTATGGGGTCTGAAGATCTGTTTCCATTTTCAGAATATGTAGAAGTGTTGGAGGAGGCAGAGACAACAAATCCCACAGACAACTTATTCTACAGTGTCCATCCAGTGGTCAGTGACAGACATGGTCAGACCATGAGTGACCAACTGAGTGATGTCGATGGACTCCATGTTGATCTTTCACTTGTGTTCCTGGGGTATAACTTTGCTGAATGATGTTGAGTGTGGCTGGGTGGAAGTCCATCTGTTTGATGACAAGTCTCTTGAAAGAAAGGAAGGAATTTCAGGGAGCGGAGTTCTTGAGTTATATCCCAGTACACCCACAGTAATCTGGTTAAATATGTAAACACTTCAGCAGCATCCAAGATACACTATATGTATCCCACATATTTTTACAGATAAAACTTCCAAACTTGTACATTTTCAAGGGCACGCAGTTTAATTTCTATGACCATTCATGACCTTTAAGTACATGAACAGAAACAAAGTTAATTCTTGTATGAGAGTTACACAGTCCCATCTTTAATTCTGTAATTGCTGTTTATCTGCACTGTGTATGCATTGCCCTTTCTTACAGAAAAACTTCAACAGCTGGAAAACTGAGCCGACCGGCTCACACACAACTCAACTTCATCAGACCAGACAGGCCAGTCTCCCAACCACGTGCTTTTTTTTTTTCTACATCCCTCCTGGAGCAATGGGCAGTTTGTGTAATCCACATTCGCATCACTGAGAACTTCTTTCTGCAGCAAGGCGAAGATCTTCCACCTCACACTGGGCCCATCCATCGACAGCCGAGCGGAGCACTGCAGTCATTTTCTCACCGACATTGTGCGCAGTGGCTCAACCAACATCTGCACATTCGTACATGTGAGCATGCCTGCCCATCTGTTTTCCGCTGCCATTTACCACATATCCAGACTGCCGTGCTATCTTCTAACAAGAGGAGATGTGAAGTGAGGTCACTGCAACACACCTACGATCTGTCTGTCTGGGAACATCTATCTTCGACAGGGCCCAACATGACTACATGAATCATAAGAATAGTGTGAATTGTGAGTATTTGAAGTCAGGTTGGCAGTTACTGCTGGTGTTAAATTTAAAGTAGTGCGCTTCATAATCACAGCACCCACCATACTCTGGTCAGAGGCAGACCCTGGTACACTTGCTGGCTTTGCCATATTTGACTGGTGGGTCGTTTCACACTGTCTGTTCATGTTGGATGTGCTTCAGTCCCTCAGCGTGACTTGAGCGGGCTGCCTCCCCCACTTTGAGGCAGCTGAAGCAAATCCACCATCTTTTGTGGCTTCTGACTATATAAGTTGTTTAAGGGCCCCGAAACATTACATGTACACTCGCCCTGCACGTCAAAGATACAAACTGGCTAAGTGTACAATAGGTTTGTTAATGTACAGAAAGTCCCATGGATGGAGAGAGGTGGCTGGTGGAAAGGTCAATACTGTGGGTGGGGGTGAAATATATACACATACATAATCGTGTATCACATAAATTTTCTGCCAACATGTGCAGAAATAGGACTTGCACATGAAAGCCATGCATGGAAATTACTGCAACAGAACCGAATCATCTTCATGATGATTCAGTGGCAGTCACAGAAGTCAGTAAGATTAATGCCGAAAGGCATTATACCTGTGCAGTACACCGTTTTTGCGGCGGTTGCCAAAATGATACTGGTTAGGCCTGTTCCCGCTCCCAGCTCCAGGACCGTAGTTCCTCTGAACATGGCCGAGTTCGAGAGGATGAAGTCAGCCAAGAAGAATGCCCCTCGCCACACCTGTTGCAGCAAAGACACAAAAAATTTTAAATGATGGAAATCTTTTCATGTTGCGTTCAGTAAAACGCGTTCAGTAAAACGCACAGTGAACATTTTCCTATCCACATGAACATGTTGCACATGCACGCATGAGCGAAGACTCCTGAGGTTCTCACATCAATTTAGAGAACTGTGCAAAAAAAGATAAGGCATGACTCGTGACAACTGAGAAAAACGACACTACAGTTAAACGAACACTTCTCTGACAACAAACCACAACCAGATGCGAGTAGAAAAATTGGCATCTATAGCAGGGCCACATTAATATGCATGGCCACAGGCACAAAAAGTGAAACTCGGACAGTTTTGTTAAGTAGTTTTGCTGAGTGCAGGTACTGTGCTGTTTGTTTGGGGAAACAACTGCATGTCATGTGAAGGAGGAATCACAACTGGAGGCAAATCCAGAAGAAGCAGACAAGAAGAGTGGAACTAAAGTGAGTAAATATTACAAACCTGTTTACCGACATCCTCCAGGGGTGTGGCCATAGTGTGCTCTGTTCATAGATTGGAGTCAAATATTAAACACACAGACTGTGACTGAGATCACTCCTGATTTACTGTAAGTTGGAAAAAAAAGCAATTAACAGTAACTGATGTCAGTTCTAAGATTAAACAACAAGATCACCAACACAGTTAATGTTTACATTTATTTAACATCAAGCTGAGCTTCCTGTACTTTTGTGAATATTTAAGTCTTGTGTTAGAAAAGTGGTCTGTATCAGATCAGGTTCTTACCGATCTTTATCATGTCTTCATCATCCACGTTGTCCTCTTCTTCTTCCACAGCAGAGGTGGACTGTTTGAGGATGATGGGACAGACCAAGTCTCGGCCGCCGCCCTCTGCACAGTTTTTCCTGGGTCTGGAGAATCATGAGAATAATATTCCATAATATCTATGAAAGGCAGCAGCATACAATCCAGAGCTGTAATGAACATCGCTACCTGGTATAACCTCTGTGAAAATGTGCAAAATGTTCCTAATAAAGTGCTTGTTGAGTGTATTGTGAGTGTGTGCATTTTTCTGTGTGGTACGTGTACAAGCTGTGAAAACGAGGATGGAGTGGTGGTCCTGGTTTGGTTATGACACACACCCTCACTGAACAACAGCAACATGTATGAACTGTTGACAGCACAGGACCTTCTCCTCACCGATGTGTGATGTCAAGGTCTCCGTCCTCATCCAAGCTTGGTTCCACACTTCTTTCCCCACCATCCTCTTCAGCTTCATCGAGTTTGGCATTTGTGTCTTCTTTCCGGTCTTTGCTTGGCTCTTCGCACCTCTCCTCCTCCTCTTCCCTGAAACTTTCCCCAGGATCCTTGTTGTCAAGCCTTTCCACATCTGACAAGATCTTGAATTTGGAGATGAAGACTGGACAGATGAATATGACAAAGTTATAAAGTTAGTGAAATAAATACCAGAAAATGTCGCATTAAACATTTGATTTATTCCAGCACAGACTGGACACTGAGTTTATCATTGTTTGTCTTAACAACTTTGATCAATTATCACGGAAACAAAATAATGCTTTAAAAACTGTCCAAACATTAAAACTTTGGATTTTTGATAGGTAATATATTATAAATGAGTTTAGGTTTGAAGGCCCACTTAGGAAAAGCTGCATAGGTCTAAAATTCTCTCAAATTTGTCTCAAATAAATTCAGGGTTTTTCACATTTCAGTTCCATATGTACTAAACCTGAAGATGCGAAACGCACCGGGTTGTCCCACATGGTTGAGGCGCGTCATCAGGTGGCGTACATTCGGCAGGAGCATGTGAACTTCTGACAGTACGGTATCATGATGGAAAACGATCTGGTCCATGGTTAAGCATTTCCACTACCTGGAGAGACTGGGCACACAGCCTTATTTGTCAAAACAGAAAAATGAATAAATAAATGAATGATGCGGCAAATCCAGAGTTACGGTCATGTCAACCTGGTGCCTACATTACCTACAACCTGTTTGGAGATTGGGCTGTGTTATGATCATAACGGCAAATGTATCCTCAGATTGCTTTACGTTTCAGACTTGTTCGCTTGGGTTGGTTGTCTGATCACCCTGCTCCTCTCGTGACGTCATACAGTAGCTCGACTATAGATAAAGTAGAGCTGTTATACGTCACAAAACGCATCTGCCTGCAGAAATGTCAACGCGTCCGATCTGAAGGCCCGCTTGACTTTTCTCCGCGGAAAGGCCGTGAAGATCATATAAGGCCAGACTCAAGGGAAAGGGGACTCAGTCGTACAGTCATAACTATTAATATGAATGAATGTCAACACTGAGCGAGCTTCATCCTGCGCCGCTCGACAGAAATGTTGAAGGCGGATCTAAAGCCGATCAAACCTCCACAACTCCAACTCCACACACCGCAGATACGGCAGGTTTTCAGAAAGAACCGACCTGTCTTACCGTGTCACACCCCCGCCTGTCAGCTGCCACTGCTCACTCAAACTCCACGGTGTACATCTTCATAACTCGTCCGGCCCGCACGAGTGCTATCGTTCCGCCAGGAACTAAGAAGGCGGTGGCAGCACTGGTGAGTCCTCATTAGCAGAGGTGTAGAGTGACCAAAAATTGTACTCAAGTAAAACTACTGTTACTATAATTACTCAAGATGTAAAAGTAGTCATACAAATAATTACTTGAGTAAGATTAGGGCACTATGTAGTGAAAAGACTACTCAAGTATCGAGCTACTTCTGATTTATTGTTTAAATAATCAGAGCAAGACAATCAGCGGGAAAAATTTGCATGTAGATGGACGTGTAGACGGAAATATGACAATGTGTTGCATGGGTGATACAGTGCTGGACCCAGATCCTGACAGAGGCAGGCACCTCGATGCAGTGAGGGGATTTAACTAGCAAAAGCTTTACAACAACAACAACAACAAACAGGGCTCTCAACAACCAGAAGCACAAACAGAAAGTCCAATTAAAAAAACAATCCACAACTTGCAAACAATGCTGATAATCAAGAAACTCAAGATAATCCAAAACTCAGGACACAAACCGAGGAATGCTGGAGAAGAACACAACGCAGCAACAATGGCTGTGGGGAGTGGCGGTATTCTCGCAAGCAGGTTCAGTAAACACTCTGTGTTTCTTAACCCTGAGATGAGGGAATATTTGGATTTTGTGTTCTGAAATCTGAAAATGAAGTACTCCCAGTAGATTTGCCTTTGTGTTATAGAGACGTTCCTTTGCAAAGGAATCAATGTGCAGTCAAGCAAAGAGCATGGTTGCAGATTGATATGTCAGTATATAGAATGTTCATACATTTTATAGAGAAAAGAGCAAAGGAGGCCAAGTCAGGATGTGTTGTGCTGTCCACCCATTAAACAGTAGTGTTTTTCGGGACAAGTAACTTATTAGTCCTGTCCTTATCAGACCTCACTAAATACAAGAAATATGGGTTATACAAGGTCATACAAAGTGCAAAATATAATTTTTCTACAATAGAAGCTAACTGGCTCACTAGCAGGTTTTCTTCATCAAACCCGGAGTTTATCCTTGTCTCCTCCTGAACAAGATTAATTTTTTTCATTCATACAGTCCATATCAAAGATCATTTCAGAACCTTTATTTTCAGATGGTTACACTAAACCTTAGTTTGTTGCCCAAGACCTATCTTTACTAACTGCAGTCAATCATCAGTGCCCTCTATCCTCTGCTGCCAGCAGCACTTTACAGCTGAAAAAATAGGTTCAAAGACTGAATCTAACAAACAGGATTTCAGCAATTTATCATCCATTCAGGAAATTCAAGTCTGTTAAATAATTTGGTCTAGTGGATTAAGCTGAATAAAATGTAAACTTATTAACTGTCAACTCAGGCTTTTTCCCTGCTGCTGTTATTGTTTTTAAAGATTAATGTGCAAACACACATTAGTCTTTCTGGTTCCACTGGATTAAACTGGATGCTGGGGTCTTTATTTACCATGGATGAATTTTAGATCAGCTGAACTAAGAGTTCAGGTTTAGAGTCAGTTTGTTAAACTTGCTCTCTGGATTGTTTCTGCAAGTCCATGAAATAAAGTATATTTGTTATAAATAGGGTCATCTCTTCAATCTAGGGTCTGCTTGATTGGCTAGTTTGAAGTGGAAGGTGGGCACAGCTGTATTTTTATTTTTTATTTTTTTTAAACCAGGAAGTCCCTTGAGATTAAAAAAAATATTTTCCAAGGGAGACCTGGCCAAGATAGAGTGCCACTATGGTGTTATAAAACTTTCAGTGTAGAAATAGAATAAAATACACTGTGAAGATTTATGAAAATTAAAACAATCACAGATAAAGAAAGAAAGAAAAATACATAAGATAAAGTTTAATTTAGGAAAAGCTTTTGGAGAAGCAAGAGACTGGTTTACTGAGCTGCAAAGTGTTCTGGAGGTTATTCCATGACCGGGGCCAAGTTCAGTGCAGCTCCTGGGCACCTGGTAGTGCAGACATCTATTGGAGTGAAAATCATAATAGTTCTTTGTGATAAGTTTCCCCAGTAAAGCCTTGAAAATGAAAATATACCAATGGCTCAGTCTCAGATTTAATGAAGGTCATGAAACCAGATCATACATGCTACAGTGATGTGTATGAGACAATGAGTTGGTTATAAAGCACAGAGAGAGACAGTCAACAAGGCCTAGTGGAGAGGAGGGAGCATGCATGTGGATAACTTCCCCATAGTCTAAAGTACTTAAAAACTTAGCCTGGATAAGTGTCTTCCTGACTGGTGGGTTAATGCAGACCTTATTAAGAAAATAAAAGCCCAGCATAGTCTTCAGCTTCCTCACAACATTTTAAATGTGCACTTTAAAAGAGGGCCTGTCATCCACCCAGATACCTAAATACTTAGAAGATGACACTCTTTCCATTGGGTCCCCTCCCATGGTATGAATATGGGTATTACTCAAGTCCCAAGTCTGGGAGTGAGCTTTGGAAAAGATCATTAACTTTGTTGTCCAGGACCAGATTCAGAGCAGGTAGTGAGGCCTGCACCTGTTTAAAGGCAGTCTGGAGATTGTTTATAGCCTGACTCAAAGACGTGTCTACTGTGTCGTCTGCATAAATATGCATTTTAGCTGTTTGCATGTTCTTCCCAATGTCATTTAATAAAAAAAAAAAAAAACATGGGCTGTGAACCTTAATTGATCCCCGGGGGACCCCCTTAGGTGATCACTGAAAGGTTTGACTTGTGACTGCCTACAAAAACACACTGGTATCTATTTGCCAGGTATTTATTAAACCATTCTCCAATCACTCAGTCCAATGTCTGTTCAACAGTAGGTCATGATCACCAGTGTCAAATGTCTTGGACATATCAACAGAGCAGTGCAGTGTTGCTTTCTGTCCAAAGCATTGACAATATCATTAGTTACCAGTCTGCTGTTATGTTACCTGATGTAAAGCCAGTTTCAGTTAGAATGTTATAATCAGCCAGATATTGTTTCAATTGGGAGTTTACTTGAAATTCTAAAATCTTGGCAAGCATAGAAAGTTTGGATATTGGATGATAGTTAAGTATGAAGGATCCCTACTTTTCAGTAGGGGGATAACATACAGGAAGCTGCTTTCCAGATTTTGGGGATGGAATTTATCTAGAGACTCAGATTGTAAATATAAGTGATTGGCATAGCAATAATAATGGCTGGAAGCTTTAAAAGATAGGGACCCAATTGTTAGATCCAGGAGACCTTTTTTGGATAGATAAAGATCTCATCAATAGAGATAGATCTAAAAACAAAGGGGTCCCTTTTGTGAGTTGAAATAAGGTAGAAAACTGAGGCAGCAATCTGAGATATTGATGTAGACATACTAAGAAAAGACCCAGCAGATATAAAATGCTCATTAAAGTACTTAAAATCTCATCTGTGCACTTAATTTCAGTTGAGTTGACTAAAATCTGACTAAAATGACTAAAATTTAGTAAATCCCAAGGGATGCATAATGCATGTCTTCTCTTTCTATTTATGTGATTCTCTCTTGGCATGTACTAGGAGAGAGAGACACGTACATTTGTAAAATAAAAACAGGCCTTCTGTTTTGTCTCCTGCACAGTATTGTATGGTATCCTATTTAAAAATGAGAAAGGCAAATGTTTTTTAGTTTTTAAAATGTGTTTAAAATAGTAAACGGATGAATTAATACAGATGAATTGTATACAGATCTGATACATGAAATGACATATCAAAATGAATAATAAAATAATGATAATATAATGATAAAATAGATTGGAGGAATATTTGAGATATAATAAAGCATGTAAAAAACATGGTGTCAGTTTGTTGAGAGTCCAGAACCTGCGGTGGAAGCTTCTGTTTTCTTAGGCTACAGGATAACATGTTTGTTGTTGTAGTGTGAAATTAAAACTGTCCACCCTCACATAACATATAGTTTAGGTTACTGAAGAAGATTACTTGACTTATGAATGAGCTGAAAATAATTAACTGAGAAAAGATTTTGGTGCAGAAAGAAACAGTCCCCATGAGTTAGGACTGGAGCACATCCTGAAGTGCATTCAGTGGAAATAGAAAAGAATTTCAAAACATTCAGTTTGTTGCTTCACAGCCAGACATGGAGAGAGGAAAAATCCTGAACTCTTCTGGTGCTCATCACAGTGAAAAAAAACACATGATAAGCAATAAGAACAACAATAACTTCATTCACTTTTTTATTATCACCATTTTTCATAAAATTTGAAAAGCATAAAATGTGTTTTCATTTCAGCTTGTGCAACAAAATGTTCATGTGTTCCAGCCCTCCTCCATCACCTGGGCTCGGGGAGCCTGCACTCAGGTAGCCCACATATTGAGCTACATCACGTGGTGTAGGCCACACCCATTTGTGACTTTATGCAAAACCTCTTCCCTACCACCCTGAGTTTTGGCCTTATAGACTCTCTGAATCAAAGTTTAGTTACAACTCTGGACTACTGCAAAATGGAAAGCTATGGACTGACACTGCTTATTGATCAATTATTGAATTTATGATATTGATTATCTTTATGCTGGCCTTATGGAAGTACATCTCTCAGTCAATAATAATCACCATGCATTCAGCCAGGCCATCAGTGCAAATATCACTGATCAGACATGTTGAAACTGTGATTCACTCTCTCGTGATCCATTTGAGATAATCTATGTTGTGATTTGGTGCTATACAAATAAAAATCAATTTGACTCAAGTTTCGTTTTAAAACAGAGAAAAACGCCCCCGTCTGTTTGGGTTTCTGTTTGGGTTTGGAAATGGAATCGTGGAAGGACGAACCATTCAAAGAACAAATCCAGTAACGACTGTTTGAAAATCAGTTTTCATTCACACGTGTCGGTACAAATAAAGATTAGATTAAAAAAAAAAGAAACAAAAGAAAAAAGCTTGGCGGGGGGGCGGAGGGCAGAGAATAGGCCCCTCCTCCTGTGCAGAGCAGCCCTGGCAGAAAAAGCGGAGACCGGCCCGCTGCGTGGACTTTCGCCTGTCAGCCTGCGGTTCGAGGATTTCCGCGCGGATCCCGCTGCCGTTGCTGCATCCTCGGTAAGTTTTCGTCTCCGACACGCGGCTCATCCGCGACGATCGCTTGCATCAGGACTGCTGTCATGTCGCGTTGACGCCCACTCGCGTCGCTGATCGTTTGCGATGGAGACCATCGGAGCGACGGGATGCGCAGCAGTCTGCAACGTCCATGTCAGCAGAGCCGCCGACGAAACATCTGTCTGCATGACAGATCTCTCAGCACGACACGTTACCAAAAATGACTGGGGCTCGTCAGTAACAGTCCGTCTGTAACGTTATTCAACCATAACCTGTCGTGCATGTGCGCCAGCCCGATCCAGTGGGAACCAGATTTTTCAGAAGAAGCCCTGGAAAGTGGAAAACAAAAAAGATACCTCAATCTTTTGGATGCACACACACTATCTAACGCCAGAAATACATTAACGCGAGCCCCCGTCTTATTCCACGAGTATAGGAGCAGAAGGAACGAGTGGTCCGTGCTCCAGTAGCCTGACAGATCCCCACCTGAAAGAGAGGTTCAAGATGCTTTAAGAGTCAGTGACGTTGTGACCTAATACAGTCGCATCCACACTGAAATTATATATTAAAAGGCTGGTTAACTGTAGTTTATATGGACTTATATATTAATAATTTTTCTAGTTCTTTCTTATGATGTTCGACTGCCCCTTCCACCTCAATTAAGCAGTTCTGGAGGTCCTTGGACAAAAGTTGGAACAGAAACCAGCAAGGAATTTAATAACAGTAATTTACAGTTGAATAGGCTTTTCCAGGTCCAGTATTCTCTGGGTTTGTAGATAGCTTACATAATTGTTTTATTACTCAGTCTCCAAATCCACCTGTGCTGTTCTCATTACTACACTGATCATGATTAAGTTTTACAGTCAAATTAGTAGAACTGCAGTAGACCTATATTATCTGACTGCAGATATGGCATGTTGGTCTACATATCAGCTGATAAATGAGAGAAACTAAGAGACAGAAATACCAAAGACATGTGTTAAAATAGCTGTCCACCACTGATGACTGAAGTTTATTTTTCATTTTTAAAGGAGCTGCAAGTACATTTCTGGGTCACACTTATTAAAAGGAACTCCTCAAAAATGTTGATTTATGGACTTGATCGTGAAAAGAAAACCCATTTTGGTCATTTTTAGCTCTCTGTATTAGAGGGGAGCATCTGCCAGCTGACAGGTAGTATGGAGGTCATGGACGACACTGGGACTTGGCGACCCCTACAAACTTGAGGTTGATGGACTCAAGCTGTATGTGCTTGAAAACACATTCTTCAAGTTTGCCAATAAATATGATTTATTGTACACCCTATGCCATATCTGAACAAAAATAACCTAAAAATCCTAATTGTGAGGTTGATCGCCCCTGCTGTGGTGTGCTGTACCTTGTAATGGCTTACATTAATCAAATCACAAGATTCTTAGATTATGGTATTTTCATAACAGTAGCTGTTTCCTCAGATAGATCTCAAATACAATCCATGAGAAGAATCTGTAGCAGTTTTGCAGTGTGTGTGTGTGTGTGTGTGCCTACACAGTCAATGAGCAACAGGCATGAGGCTGAACAAATACTGTAAGCTGGAAAAAAATGCTACATGGGTCAGTGGGAAGGCCAAGAGTGCAGGAGGAAGTACTGAATGGACAACAAGAGGAGGTGAATGGATTGTATTAAGATTCATGTTGGATTTTATGTTGATGTAACAGGCAGCAGCAGCTATTCTGTTTGTATCTCTTTTCAGAAAAATGTCAACAGGTTTGAGAAACTCACAATATCTCAGACTTGGGATCACATGTTGGGGTATGTGTGTTGTCCTTCAGGTGGGCCAAAACAGCTCCCTTAAGAGATAAAAAAAAAAACAACTAAATAAATTCATGAAAATACTGTCAGTATTTTAGAAAAATCCAACAACTCCGTCCATGTACCATGGTGCCTCTTGTTTGTTTGATCCAGGCTGATAAAGTATTCACAATACTATTATCTCTTGTCTATGCTATGCAGTGTAGTCACTGGAGTTCTTTGTTCTGACTTATAACCATAATCTGCATCTTTATCTTTGGCAGAGCATACCAGGCTCTCAGGACAGTTTAGTTCAAGACATATTAACCTCTCTGTCTCTGTCACAAGCCTTATGTTGTCTGCCAAACACCTGTAGACAAAGTACATGGCTTCGAGCGGCGTCAGTGTTCATTAATGCTACACTGCAGCTGCAGTTACACAACAGTCATTTTATCAGTGCATTTTCAGGTCACCAGAGGACAGCACAGGACAGCTCTGGGACAGATTTGACTGTCCCAGACCAGTTTGAAGCAAAATGTGCGTATGTTGCACTTAAGACACCAATCAAACTTAATAAAACATATAAGATAACATGAAGGTTTTCTTTCTGCTTTTGAGCAATGGTAATGCTAATGTTTATTTCTTATTTTATGTTCATATACATATACATAAATGTATATGTATGTTATCTCTCTCTCTCTCTCTCTATATATATATATATATATATGGTAAAGGGTATGTTGTCTGAACATGGATGCAGATGTACAAGAGAGATTACAGGTGCTGACTCTCTAAAGTGGCTGGAAAAGCCAGAGTGAAGCTAAAGGCTGAGGTACGAGGTGGCACGGAGACTGGTTGGAAGTCTAAGCCACAAGGAAATAACAATTAGTCATCTGACAAAGAGCACATATATTTTGAAGAAATAATAATAATTATGAACGCAAGTGAGTGCAGCACAGTGAAAACCCAGCAGGAAGTTTGCAGCAAGTCTGCAAACTTGAGGTGTATATGTTGAATGTAAATGATTATGGTGACGACTGGCTTTTCAGAAGGATGACAAACATGTTGTGTTGTTCAGACAATATGTATAAATGAGTTCTTTTTTTAGCATAACTCCGACTTACATGGTGGCTGTACATCAGAATTTGAATCTGGGATGTAAACAGGCAAATGCACATGACCAGAGAATGTAAATCATGTCAGTGATTTCATAATCAGTAAAATATTTTTGCTACAGTATAAATTCTTTTCTATAATGAGGTATCACCAAAATCTCGGCATCAGAAACCCGAGTCCATTTCAATCGGGATCATTGCTGCTGCACTCCCTTTGTATCCTCATTCCAGTTTATCCCAGTTCAGACTGGCTGCGTCCCTTCAGCTGTCCCATCACACACACACCCCCCCCCATCACCAAGCATATGAAGATGCAGTCTTGTGTAACTCTCTTACTCTAAACCAGTTTTATCCAGTTTGCAAGGTGTTGCTGAGAAACCCTCTGTGTTGGCATGTGTGTGTGTCAATGGCTATGGTTTCATTTGCTGTGTGAAAGCATATAGCTGGAATGTTCCTGTTCTTGCTGCTGCCAGTATTACATAAGAGCTTGGAAGATGAGAGCGGAGTGAGAGCACACAGCCTTGCTTCTCCTTGCCTCACTCTGCACCGTTTCCTTACATTTCTCTTTTTGTCATGTAATAATATGTCCATTACTGGAACAGAAATGTCTACCAGTAGTCAGTCAGTCATGCTCCTGATATCCCTGTGTGTTCTTAACCGACACAAAGTATTTTTTATAAGCCTGAACTTGAACCTGAACCAAACCTTCACCAGAGAGGTGGCAAATTAAGAAACACTCACATGCAATAAGAAATCAGGAAGTCACTGTCAAAGAATGATCACAAAAAATCAGCCAGGCTGTGACGCCAAATACAGGAGCAATTGAGCCCATTAGAAAGCAAAACCTGAAATGGAACGTAGATTTGTCATCATAGTATGAGAAAATGATATGATATTTCCAGTGCTTGTTTGCTTATTACAGTTTTTGAATTTTGTGGCTGTGACTTTCCTCATTGTCCCAGTGAGTGGAGCAGTGGAAGGAATAAAAATGTGTCAATTACATTACAGCTACTAAGCCCAGGCATGCTCTGGGGCTCAGCTTGTTCTCTCTCTTTCTGGGAGGTTGATTGGTTGATATTAGTTAGGTTACTGGATTCAAAGGTTGGGGCTGAGGTCGAAGAGGATTAATGTCAATCCAGGTCATTTGAGCGGTGTCTTATTTAAAGTAAATACTGTTGATGACAGATGATAACTGTAGCTGAGTCCTAATTAGAGATGTGTACATTCTGTAACCTGTTTTGTTAGGTTGTGTAATGAAACATTTGAGGTCAGGTTGTCTGCCAGTGCTGTGTGCAGTAACTGAGGCTAATGCTAAGCTAACTGGTCGAAGGCTCAGTCAGAAGCAGCTGAACTGGTTTCAAGTAACTTGGCCCACACTGTTCATAATTGGGCTGAGCTGTTACAGGAGCAAGAAGCAGTCAGACAGATACATTTAAGATAAGATAAACCTTTATTAGTCCCACTGTTGGGAAATTAACATTATTGCAGCAGTAAGTGGAAAGCAAAAACTAAAAAGATTTAGTAAGTAAAATTATATTTACATTGTGAACAAGAGTAATATTGATGCAGTGATGAACAATAAGATACCAGAATTAGATGTTTTAATAAATACAGCTGGTATTAATCACCCTCTCCCTGGTTCTCTGTCTGTCCTCCAGGTGACGTGCTTGTGTGTGACCCTGAGGGCAGGCGCTGCCTCTGTCCTGCACTTTCTGTTTGGTCATGGCCTCTTCCTTGATCAGCCGTCAGCTCTCTCTCTCCCTCCAGAAAAACTTGTGGCTCAGTGTTCCAGGTAAATCCAACACTTGAATTTAAATCCAGTCAGTATGTACCATTACACCTGGTAATGTCATGTTACTCTCTCATAGGTTCAACTATTCATTTGTTACATTTTTTTGTTTGCAATGAATGGTTGTTTTTTGGGGGGTTGGCTTGTTTGGCCATTTTCCATGTAAACTCAGTGTTTACAGCTGTTAAGAACACATTTAGACATTTTAATTGGTTGGATTGGTCTAAAATTCTGGTTGGTAAAGGTAAACAAAATCACGTTGAATATCTTCCAGCTCGTCAGCTAGGTTTGCTGCACCTGAACCATACTGTGAGGTGTGTGTTCCAATTGATTTTAAACTGAATTTTGAGTATTTGTCATTTTGATCATTTTTCAGTAAATAAATCTTAATACATCTCCGGGATGTGGTTATCAATTTGTATGGGCATGCTTCTCAGAGACTGGTGACTGAGCGATGTCTCAAAGGTCCGCACTCCTGTCAATCATCAATAGGCAAATCTGATTGGGTTGATGCAGCTTTCATCTGTCACAATGAGCAATTTTGGCATTAAGCTTTGATTGCCTCAGAGAAAGTATGCAAGGGCCCTCAGTGAATACAGTAACACCTTTATTGGAACATAGTCCTGATGTCACCTACTTAATAGTGATAAAATAGGATATTATTAAGAGCTATATGATAAGAGCTGATAACCCATTTTCCCTGACCTTTATTATGTAATTCAACATTATGTTCTTCCTTTCCGACTGCTTTTGTTACAGTGTATTTCCTAAGACTATGTGACAAGTGCAAATCATATAATAGGGATGTAGTTGCACATAGTGACACAATAGAAGGGAAGATTCCATGTTCTCCACGAGGAGGTGCTTCACAACCCACACACTGTTGTGTGCAGTATTGCACAATATATTATAGATGTGGCCCCATGTGGTGGGATAGGCCTGAGTGAAATGTCCTCTAAAATTTTCATTTACATTGATGTTTACAGCATGCTATGCAATATGCATTTGTAAATGTCACCATGTGATTGAAACCTATAATTTTGCCCTTGTATTTTGCATTGACGACTATGGTAAATAGACAATAGACAAAAATTTGACGGTGGTGAGGATGGTCAGGATGGCCCTGAATTAATTATGGCAAGCCTCCTTAAACATTATTCTTAAACAAAATCTTCATTGATTCATTTTTTAAAAATAAAAACTAAAAAGAGTCTCCTTAACTGTTCTGTTTAGAGGAAGATACAAGATACTGCTGAATCTTACATCTGTCTTCACTCTTTTTAATCACGTAGAACCAGTGAACTTAAGTTAACCTTTGCTTCCCTAAATGCAGTTTCTTAATGCAACTTCAATAAATTCATAAAACCTCATAGGGAAAAAGCTGGCCATAGTTCATTCTCAACTCTTTCTGTAGCAGTTGGCAGTGTTCCAACTCATGTCAGCATTTACAATCAGCCCCTGACCAAGAGATTCCACAAACGGCCAACTGACCAAACTCCAAGTCAAAGCTAAGTCTGCAACAAGTACAGAAGGAAAAAAAGAATCAGCTTTTTGCTAATTTGCCCTCTTAACAAAAAAAAGCATTATGGCCTCACACTTCCGGTCAGTGATCTCATTCGCTCATTGCCCCGTCTGGATTTAATCAGCTGCATACTTCACTTGTCTTTTGTTAAGGAGCATGAAAAGGAAATCACTGCAAGAGCTTGGACTCTATTTTTTACCAGCTGTGTAAGCTCACATCACAATATAACATGACTTTATCCATTTTTGTCCCTAATTGACCTGCTCCTTCTCTCGTTGAAGTACATTGAGTTTTCAGGACACTAAAGTTTCATTGGGGACAAACTTTGTACTGCTGCGATAAGCTGCTAGACTGCTGACAGTTCTGCTTGTAAAATACCTGCTGAGTCATGGGGAGACTGTCTGTGGGCTGGTGCAGTTGTCAGACCAGTCAAACCCTGTTTTCTCTTGATTATTAGAGGCAATGTAAGGTCACTAGCCCACAAAAGTGGATGAACTAACAGCCTTGGTCGACATTGAGCATGACTACAGGAAGCATAGTGTGCTCTGCTTGGCTGAGACGTGACTGGTGTCTGCTTTATGAAGTGTTTTCTTACATGTAGTGCATTTATTTATCTGATTGTAGCAAATGGCATGAATGATCATCGGATTTATTTTGTAAGGCTGATCTGATCTGAGAATCTGGTGAAAACCTAAAATTGTCTCTTTCACAGTGTTTCAAAATTTTCCAAAAACATTGACTTTATTTTTGAAAGATGAAGATTAAGATACTTGATTAATTATGGAGATTAGAAGGATCTCTCTCTCACTTGCTCCCTCCGACCCTGTAAGATTAGAAGTTTAGCATAAAAGTAATCATTGTGCTGGTATCTAAAGATATGACCAGATTACAGTGTAGGGGAGCGTGTCTGAAAGGGGCTGAAAGGCTGAGCCCAGTAACCCTTTGAAGGAAACTTGATTCAGCTGCTTGTAACTGTATCATTAGCCACAGCTCCTTTAAAATAGGTCAAACTGTAAATGAGCCACAGCTCACCATGACAGTATGATACACTGCAACAGAGCAAAGTTTGATCGGACAGGGAGCTGTATCAGGCTTTGCTGTTAATACAGTCTCTATCTTTTCCTTGAATTTTGGCCTCAGTTTGTTTGGTTTTAATTCAGCACCTTTACAAGTCTTTTGGATACTCTGCACCAAACTCCAGTAATGATTTAACAGTGCAATTAATTTTTCAGTTAACCAATGTCACTGTGTTAATCATCACTGCCTCATTTCTCATATTTTTGCTTTGCAACCTGAGTTGTTGATGTACCTGTGCACATGACAGTGGTTGGAAACCTGGATTAAGTGTTATCTTAATGTGGAATCATCCAGCGAGCATATTCAGAAGATCTAAACCTGGATATATTAGCAAGAATGCAAACACACGCACTGTCTCCATCTGCATGTGTTTCTCTGTAAGTAACCTGTCTCTTTTCTCCACCAGGGTCCAGATATGTAAGCAAAGCAGCACCAAAGACCCAGGTGGAGTTTGACTACGATGGTCCCTCTATGAAAACTTCAGTTCCTGGACCACGATCACAAGTAAAAACCAGACACACGCACACAAGACAAAGAAATAAAAGCACAAAGTATTACTGAGTATCACTAAATCTTTTTTTCAATCTGTAGGCACTGACAAAACAGCTAGGAGAAATCCAGGTAAGCTCTCTGTGTGTGTGGTTAGAATATAAGGATAATAATAATTTTCTTTTAAATAATATATTTATATATTTAAGATAATTCATTTACGGACAAGCTGTGGTTAGGGTATGGGTTGGGGGCAGGCACTTAGTTGTGATGGTTAAGGGTTAGGGTCTAAAAACTGCATGGCCAGATGTGATCTCCAATTATGTTAAGTCAGTGAACTAGTTAAATACACCCTGGAGCGTTAATGCTGTTCCACATACAGTAGCTGCATACACTGCATACACACTCATGTAGAAATCTGCAGCCTGCCAAATGTCCGCAGAATCTTCTTCTATCTAGCACAAATATCATGTTGTTTTCTCTTTTTGTTTCATAACCAATAGAACCAGTCACCTAAGATCATTTGCATATGTCACATGGCAGGTGCATTTGTTGGTTGTGTGCATATCTGCTTTCAAGTCAGTACAGGAGGATTCAATTCTACTGCATGGTGTTTAATATTAAAACTCGTCCCTTTCCAGAATGTTGCTGCAATCAACTTCTTCTGTAACTATGAGGAGAGCAGGGGGAACTACCTGGTGGATGTGGACGGCAACCGCATGCTGGATATCTACACTCAGATTTCCTCCATCCCTATTGGTTAGTAGCATAACATCTAATCAGATATCTGGATTGTAGGAGTGGGCAGTGTTGCAGAAATCCCTCCTGCTCCAAAGTTGGCTGCAGTGGGGTGTTTGAGTATACTGATACTGTAAGGTGAGCTTACAAACACAGTCTGGAAATGTAAGTCACCAAGAATACTGGCAGAACACAACATTTTATACAGAAGATCAAAGGGTGGGGAGGGACAAATAGATCGCTGGGTGGGGTGTGGTTTAGGTGTAGGTTCCAGGGTGTGGACTGATAATTAGTACAACATGTTTAAGTGATGAGAAGGATCATGGGGTCTCGCCCAAAGTCACATGAAACAAAGGATGTGCAGTCAGCAATATATTTACGTTCCTTCATCCCAGTGCATGTCATTTTAGATTGCAGTATTGATACATATTGCTATATTGTTAATTTTCTTGAAAATAAATTTGCTTAGCGTTAATGGATAGAATAACTAGGGAGGAATGGCTTTTTTGGCTAAAGCAGGGATTTCAATGTGATTAGAGCAGTGTTTAACAGAGCAGTCATCTGAGTGAAAAGCACTGGACTTGGAACAGCCCTGAGGCGCTCCACTGCTCATGTTGTTGGTGCTGAACAGTCTGTCCAACTCAACAAAAAGTTTTTATTATTAGTTATTGAAAAATGGATTGGAAGAGTACTGTAATTTGTTTTGTTTTGTAAAGATTTACTGGATAAAACTATAAAGTAAGTCAGTTAAAGTAAAAGAGTAGATGTTACTGTGCTGTGTTACATTTTTTCAGTGTTGGAAAGGAAACATTATATGCTGATAATGATATGATGAATACAAATATACATTCAGTTGACAGTTTATTAGGTACATCTAGTTGTTGTAATAGTTAGATGCTTAGTGCGTCTAACTATTACAATAGTCCTGTGCTAAATTTACTGAATCATTTAATCAACTGTATAGTCATTTTGGAGGATGTAGTGTGTTGTGCTTTTGAGCTGTACTGCATTATACAGAGGTGTTTCTATTATTTAGCCTACTCTCATTGATATTTTGGGGCCAACAAAATAATAAAAACACCTGATCAAATAGCCTGTCTCTTCTTATAGAAGTTAACAGCAGAGTAAAGCAGCAGAAAATGTGAGGATCTCTCTCCACAATGGCTGCGGCCCACAAACACAGACCAAAGGACTATGTTGCCAGGCAACACAGTAGTTATGATGCTCTTCCCAGCACAGTGAGTCACGACAGTCATGCATTTGTTGCACACACCTGTCTGAATACCACTCGCTGAGCCTCTTGCCCTTTGGATGGGGTGGAATTTAAACTCCCACCAATATGAATGAGGCAAACTCATGGGGGGACAATAAAGCATTGCAATTAATGATAAAAAATCTGCTGGATCATTGTCACATCATTAGCCACTGTTAGTGTAAAAACAGATGCGTCCACCTTTGGTCTTACATGAGAGTTCTGTCTGAAGAGTTGGAACCCTGCGAGTTGCAAGGCGACGAGTCTGGTATCGAGTCACAAAGCCATGACTCAGTGAAGCACAAAACTGCAGATGAAGAGGCTATTCAGACACCCAGTGATGCAATGACACACAACTACTCCAAGTGTGATGAACATTATTTTATAAGTCAGTGGTTTCATCTCCAGGCCTCAGGCAGGCCTGACAGAAGGGTTTTTGTCGGAGCCAGTCGGCGCGCTCACACTTAATTAATTTGGTAGTTAAAAGGGCCTTACTACTGGAGCTTCTGGTAGTTGACTTCCCAAAATGCATATAAATAATTTGATTTATTTTAAACCAGACTCAGAGTTTCACTGAAGGATTTTTGACTAGGATTTCTTTAAGCACAGGATGATAACATTTCCTAATGTGCAATTGAAAATTGAAAAATCTGACATTCATCAGTTGTGGGAAATTTTGTAAATCAGAAAGTCCTGTCAACTGCATTTGTCTCATCCCCTCCAAATATTTATATGATACTAGTTATAATGCTTATGCATGAAGGGGAGAAGTGCAAGAGATGCAGATGCTTCAGAGCTCTGTTACTGCACTGAAACCCTTATACGATATGTTATGGTTACATATAAAAAGAACCTCCATGCTTTCCATAGGATTATTTAATAGGATATAGTGTACATGATGCAGCTCACAGTGGAAACCCAAAGAGAGAGACTGTAAATAATAATCCGATGATAAAGATCTCCTCTTCTACCATCTTTCCCCCCTCAGGCTACAACCACCCTGCTCTCCTCAAGCTGATGGCCAATCCCAACAATCTGGTAGGTCCTCTTCACATGCAAGATCTGTGTCATCAGCTACCGTGACAGTGTGCAGTGCTATGCTGTACACTAGTCTAACGGTAGTATGTTATACAAACTACTTTTCCAGTCAATAGTGGCTTGCATGAGCAAAGTGAGTATTATGTTTACCACAGTTATGACTTTCCATCTTCATCAGATTCCTTAATGAAATTCTACTGGATTCAACCCTTAACACTGCCGGAGAAAAGCAGTATTTATATCAAGGCTGATGAAGAAAGTGCCAACACAGAGTTCATCTAAATATATGTAATGCATAACATCTGACAAAATATTCATTACTTTAATGGATGGTAGTGGTGGGCAGATCAATCTAAAGTATCAATAGTATCGATAACAACGTTGGTATTGGTATTGATCAATACTTGCGCGATGAGTTCGATACTTAAGTTTCAGTGCACAACTCCTGTTACACCGTAGTGTTGGGCAAACACCGCTCCTCTCACTTCCTGCCTTAAATCTTTGTCCTGTGTTTTATTATGATCATAATCACGATCATTTAATTAAAGGAAAAATCACAAAATCATTTAATGATCATTTTCCATTTTCATTCAAATTTGCATGTTGCATTCACTTCATAAATTATGATGCATTGCTCAGCATTACACAAAAGTAGATAAGCTGCTTTTCTAAGTAAAATGTATTGGTATCTGTATTGCAATACTGGCCCTGCATTTACTTGGTGTTGGATTGTTACCAAATTTTGCAGTATCGTCACCATTTCAACATCATTATGTTCAATATCATGTATCAATATGTTGTTCATTTATACAAAGAATGAATTTTGAACTTGAATTTCTAATTTTAACCCCTTAACACCTGAATTTATTTCCAATTATCAAAAAAAATTTCGGTGTTTGTTTTTGCTTTCAAGTAGATGCTAAATTGAGAGTGTTAAATTGAGTATAGCGCATAAAATAGATATAAATCTAACAGGATGTAGTGTTCCCTCCAACCTGTACCATGAGAAACTAATGCTTGCAAAAGGTTCCTAGGTATGTATTCTTAATGCATCAACTGGCAATGGAGGAATACAGGCATTACTTTGGCTGCATTTGGCGCAGAAGCGGCTTGATGCCAAATCGCGACAATAGGCGTTAAGGGGTTAACATCATAAAATCTGATTCCTGAAGCTCAGAATCTCTGTTGTTTGCATTGCTAGGCAACATGGAGCTATGGGTCTGAGTTTTTTAATCTTGATAAGTTTTAAAAGAGCAATGTCACCGATTGTCTGAAGAACAGAGACTTGATATGTTCCGATACATTTTATAATTCAAACTGTCCGTCCAGCTGAGATAACGTTATAGCTCTCGCTCTCGCTCTCTCTCTTACTCCTTCTTACCTGTGACCTCTCCACATCTCTCTGTTTTGGTCACGTTTCCTTTCCTGAGGGTTAGCCCTAACCCTGACCCTCCCACTCTTTGTGGCTAACATTATTGCAGTCCTCTCTTTCCTCTTCCTACACTTCACTTATTCAGATGTCTAGACTTTTATTTGTGTGCTTTCACCTGACGAGCTATTTATCTTTTTTAAATTGCTGGTGGTGTGTGTGTGTGTGTGTGTGCGCATTTGTGTATTCATTAATTAATTTGTGTTTTCTGTATTTCTTTCAGAGTGCATTTGTGAACCGACCTGCCCTGGGAATCCTGCCACCCGAGAACTTTCCAGACAAACTGACTGAAAGTCTCCTTTCTGTCAGTATCCGACACACACATGCACACAGTCAGAATTTTAAATCGTGAACCATTGAGATCATGCTGTTAGATGGAACTCGGATGTCTACTATTGATCTGATCTGTTTAGTGAGGACTAGGTAAACATGGGTACTAAAGTCTGTCCTTCCCTCCTCCCAGGTGGCTCCCACTGGGATGAATCGTGTTCAGACTATGGCCTGTGGCTCATGCTCCAATGAGAATGCCTACAAAGCAATGTTCATCTGGTACAGGGTGAGTTGTACACCAAACGCCAACGCTGAATGGCCATTTGTGTTGTTTTCTATGCACAACCCCACACCAGTGCCAGCTGGACAACGCACTGCTACGCATCTCACTTTACTCTCTCTTTATAAGTGTTGCTGTGCCTGATAAAATACATTTTTCCCACTTGCTTGTACATAGGAGTTCCTGTAGCATCTCTCACCTCACCTCTTGCTTTTGTGGAACAGTGGATGAGGAGAGATTAATTGTTGAAGTAGAAAAATATCCTGAGTTATTTGAGAGAGAGGGACTGAAAATGGCTCTTCAGGTGAGAAAACAAGTTGAAGTAGTTGACAGTACATGACTTTTAGCTGACGTCTGTATCAATGTCAGTATGATAAAAAGGTTCAGGTTAAATCCTTCCATTAAATGGAACAACTACCCCACCTGTTGATGTAAATGTGTACTTGCACTAGGTAGGAAAGGATTGTATGCCATATACCCTACTCAACGTGCTGCAGCGTGTCACTTCCTGTTGTTGCTATGGATGCCACTTGAAGCACCTCAAATGATGCATGGTGGAACTACATGGTCAGTGTGTTTTCAGCTTCAGACTATGTTAACTGCTACCTGGTTAACATGGCCAGACTAATGTGGCAGGAAAAAACCCACACGCCTATCTTTCCCTGTATTATCTGTTATATTGCACTGCTACACAGCTAGGGGGACTTGCAACAGACAGAAAAAGAGGGGTCCAAGGACTTCAGGCCCTACATTAAAAGTGTTAATTTAATCAATAAAAATAACTAATTATATTTTTAATATTTGTAATGACCTTTTGTGCATGATAAAAGCAAGATGCAATGCTAAAATATATTACATGATATATTTTCATTCATAAATAAAATCCAAACCATGGACAAATAAACTAATTATTTTTCAAATGCACAGTCTCAGTCAAAGACGTGCAGAATCAGACAGTGCCTCCTGATCAGTAAAACACTTTCCTCCTGCAGTCAACAACATCTCCTGCTCAGAGGCTGAGTCCTCCGTTTGACCTGTCCCAGTCATGTTCATGAGAAGCATCCTCTGTTCAGTAGTGTTCTGTCTTTGTCCGCTATGTTCTCTGAAGAACCACATTTATGGACTGAGTTCTTCTACACTGCACGAGAATGAGACAGGAAGCGGCAAAGAAAGCGAGCATGCAGCAGACTAATATTTAGAGAAAGGGAAACAAACTTACGCAATGTTGATGAAACTTTCAGTCGGCTGAGTTTAGTGTGGCTATCGGAAGGAGTGAGTAAGTTAATGTTTCAGGAATAATTTTGGTGGTCTGCCAGTTAAATCCCCCTCTAGATGTTCACTAGACAATGTGTTGACTTCTGCTGTAGAACAAGGAGCGAGGACACAACACACCATCTGATGAAGACCTCAGTACCTGCATGATAAACCAAGTAGGGAAAAGAAACCTCACTACCTCTCTTAATATTTTGAGATCTCCTCTTACATTGTACTAAGCACAGCGTTTTCATCTTCCCTATGTTTTTGTGTGTCGATGTGATTCTCTGTCTTTCTGTCCTAGGCCCCAGGTTGTCCAGACCTCAGTATTTTATCTTTCATGGGAGGTTTCCATGGAAGAACTCTGGGTATGTTTGCATAAACACAACTGACTGCTGCTCTCCAGTAGTGCCGCCACTCTGGTGAGATGAAATGTTCACCTTGCAAACACTTTTTCCATAACAGCCCTGTCATGTCTGAAGAGAGCCAGAATTCAGCTTTGTCATGACAGAGGCTTGTGATTGAAAGCTGTTTACTGGCTGATGCTTAGTCTCTGAGCTGCTCAACTAAAATGGAAATCAGATCTGAAGTAATGTGAATGTGAACGCTCTGATGTGCCTTATACGCAATATAAATTGTGCATTACAGTAATTTATGTTAACAGCACATTTCTTTTTGTATTGGCATACTGTGGAGAAGTAGGTGAACTGTCATTAATGGAATATATCATAACAGAACCACACTTAACATTAAGTTTGAAATTACTAATTCTATGAGGTCAATCAGGCAAACCACAGTCATGTCATATACTGAAATTTAAAAATGAAGGTTTTCTTTCTCCTTCATTAATTTCAGTGACTTCTTCTTGGCCATATATACTGTCAATAAAGCTCAACACTTCCTGCAAAAGTTTCACATTGAAAGCCTATTGGGAAATTGGAATTGGAATTTTATCCTTTGACCTTGGTACAGCAGTATGCGGAACATTTATTAGATATAGATGTAGATTTATACCTGAATTTATGTATGGTGAATAACTACTAATATTGCAAGGCTGAGGAATTGCTACGACACACTATATTCATGGCTAACACAGTGCTTTTTCCTTTTTCAGGTTGCTTGGCAACAACACACTCAAAATCTATTCACAAGCTCGACGTGCCATCATTTGATTGGCCCATCGCCCCTTTCCCCAGACTGCAGTACCCACTGGAGGAGTTCACCAGAGAGAATGCACAGGAAGAGGCCCGCTGTCTGGAGGAGGTGAGCTTTGTGTGTGTGTGTGTGTGTGTGTGTGTGTGTGTGTGTGTGTGTGTGTGTGTGTGTGCGTGCATGTGTGTGTGTGCACACAGTCATGAAGGACAGCTACAATGTACCAAAAGCAGAGTTGAAAAAAGTTTCTCAATCAACAGCTGGCTACTGTTGCCATAGCAACAGTTAAGGAAGTGATGTCAGGGTAGCCCTTTTTATTTTCCTAAATAACATAGACATTTGAAGGCTATATCCAACAATCTGTGGGTTGGTTGATGTGTTAAATTCCCTTCATGTTTGCTTGTATCACATTTATGTCTTCATGAAAATTGTGTGTGTGTGTGTGTGTGTGTGTGCGCGCGCATTTCCCAGGTGGAGGATCTGATTGTGAAGTGGAGGCAGAAGGGGAAGCCCGTAGCAGGGATTGTAGTTGAACCAATCCAGGCTGAAGGTGGAGATAACCACGCTACCCCGAACTTCTTCAAAAGCCTCCGCAACATTGCACGCAAGGTAGGTATCAATGTCGCACTGAGCCTGTGGTGCTCGTTCTCAGTTGCATCAACATGAAATGTAGAATGGTTTACAAGCTTCAGACAGCACATTGTTGAAATCCCTCACTGGCTGATGGATGATAGCTTACACTTGATAAAGTATCAACATCTTACAATCAAATAATAATTGGATAATCAATTCAGGATTCAACAACAGTGTGATCTGACTCTGAGTGCAGTGAGGACACAATGAGATTGATGAGATCTCAAAGTGTACATTCACTCACATTTAGCATAACCTGTCCCATTCTTGTGATTGTCGTGATTTTTTTTAGAGACAGATAGCGCATGTGTCCATGAGCAACATGCTTGCAGGGAAATGGAAATCTCCCAAAGTACTTGGTGAACCAACTATAAATGGGGAGGAGGGGAGCCCCACAGATGCTGAGGGGGCCTGGGGCCTCACTTTGAGCCAAATGACGAGGACAGCAAGGTCCCTAATGCCAGAGATGGGTTAGTCAGGCTGTCTGCCCTTACAGAAGTCAGATTATTTCAGCTTCTCCAAGAATCCGTTTTACAGCTTTAGATCTCGCTTTCATCTTGACATGGATCATGGCCTGACTGGTCACTTACAAAAATTTCCCCACATTACATGTCGCTTTTGCTTACATGTACATGTATAACCCAGTTTCTAAAAAGTCTATGTATGAATTGTTAATATAAAAACAGGATGTGATGATTTGCTCATCATTTAAACATAATATTCTATTAGAAATCATACAAAACAACATAGCAGATGTTAAAACTGAAGAATTTAATTGTTTTTTGAAAAATATATACTCATCTTGAATTTGATGCCTGCAATACACATGTGAAAGTAGTTGGGACAGTCATCACTTCTCTTTTACCACAGCACTCTGTATGTGTTTGGGCACTGAGGGCAGAGTGATATTGTTGACAGGAGAAAGTGTCTGATACATAATCTTTAAGTAATTAATAAATCTAAAATGGCACCAGAAATCCTTTTTTGAAGAGGCAGACTACAGAAAGAAGGATGCTCTTACTACTCTAACTCTTATTACAGATGCATCTTGAGTAGAGGTCTTGCAATAAAAGCGTGGGTTTTTTTGTTTGTTTGGATTATTTAATTTATTGGCATTTTTGGCCTTTTTTTTTACAGGTTTTTCACAGGTGTGCTGCTTCTAGGGATCTTGTTTATTCTTTTAGTCAGACATTTTACCTTTCAACAATCGGACCAGTTGTTGGGATGTCTAAAGGTTCTTGTGCAGATCTATTATACAACATAGACCTGATCATTGACAGTGATGGGTGTGGTCTGGTCCTGAGTCAGTAGTCCTCCCTGTGATGACTTGCCTACAGCGTTAATGATTGAAACACTTCTCCTACTTTTATTTATGATCCGTCTACCTTCACCTCCCCATGCCTCAGTTTGTCAATCTCTTCTTTCCCCAGCATGGCTGTGCTTTCCACGTGGATGAAGTCCAGACAGGTGGGGGGAGCACAGGAAAGTTTTGGGCCCATGAGCACTGGGGCATGGATGATCCCGCTGACGTCGTCTCCTTCAGCAAGAAGCTTCTGACTGGCGGTTTCTACCACAAGGATTATTTGCAGGCTGATAAGGTCTGTCATTTTTTAAAATGTTTTTGAGACACATGCTGTATTGACTGCATTAGTGAAGTTTTACATGTTTTGTGTCAGATTTGAACAACACAACATATATGAAGCCTTCTTGTAGTCCATAGAAGCTTCAATGGCCACTGTAACCCATAATATGAATCTGTCTGGCATGACAAAAAAAATCTGATGAATTCGCTGTTCTCTCTCCAGTATTGGGTCTAAAATTTTCAGCTTTGGGCCAGGGGCTGGTGCTATGATCACTGAGAATGGGGTTATTCAAATTTAAATGACACATAATGTGCTGAGTCATTAGCTAGCCATTCCTGTAGTTTCTTGGATAATAAAGTGATGTTCAAAGAGACTAAATGATCATCCCAGAAATATGGGGATCAACAAAATCATTAGAAATTTTCAAAATACAAGCTAAATGTTTTGGCAGAAAGGCCAGTACTTACATGTTCTCGAAATGAAAGTATGGGGGCCCCATTCATAAAACCATGCATGGAAACCATTCTAAAAATATATGTGCGCACAGAAGCTGAAAATGGAAGTTGTTCACTTTGTAAATAACAGTCCATCTGGCGCTGTGCGTACATGGGTCAGCCTCATATCCTGCCCACATTCGAGCAGAAACGATCAGTTAATGTTGATACGTAGAAATGAACTTGAGGATCAAGGGTTCTTTATGGTGAATCATGGCAACAGAGGAAGAGGGAGGAGGAAAACCAAGAAAGGGAATTTTTCTGATATTCATGACTGTGTGAAAGCTGTCACTGGCTTTATTTCCAGTTTTACACAGTTCATATATGCAGGCGCTGAAGATGGGTCACGTGACTGGAGAAGGCAGAGTGTGCGTTACTGGTGTCTGCAGTGTGCTCTGTGAACCAGACAACCAGACAGTCATATTCACTTCGCTTTAACACAAAAAGCTTCATCAAAAGTTCAAAGTGTACATGGTGATATATTCACAGTGGTAGAAAATATAAGTCCATATTAGAAAGACTTTCCTAAATCCTCATCCTTGTAGTTTAACAACTGACCACAAGTGTCATGCCACTGTCTTTTGACTTTCAAAACATATTTATAAGGTCATTTGTATTTTTAATAACCTGTCTTTAATTTTGTCTCTGATATTCTTCTTTCCAGCCCTACCGTATCTTTAACACATGGATGGGCGATCCATCCAAGAACTTGTTCCTGGCTGAGGTTCTCAATGTGATTCGCAGAGAAAGGCTTCTAGAGGAAGTGACCCGTTCTGGGAAAGCCTTGCTAAATGGCCTTTACGAGCTACAGGTAGCGTGCTTGTCTGTCATTGTTTATAAGTAAATATATGTAAAGGTGCAGTTTGTTTATTTGTTCAGGCTCAGGCTGTCCACATTTCAGAGAAAGCAACAGCATGAGCAATGCAATATGACATATAATTTACGTGTATACTGTCTGTTTTGCACCTATTTTGGAAAATACATTTCTTGCAGTCCTTCAACTCATTTTGACTCAGCATTTGCTGATTTTATTATGCTGTTTTCAGCTTTTCTACCCTTAAAAACTACTGACTTTGTAATGTCAACATCAGTTCTCATAAACTTCGGCGAATGTTTTTTGATTGATTGATTGATTATGAAACTGGTTCTTTAGTGCACTTCTTCTTGATGAAACAGGAGTTTGATAAGTGGATCAGTACATACTGTGGCTGGTTTAAACTATTTTATTGTCACCTGTGCAGCTTTGCGTCTCAGTCTTTCTGCCCTTTGCTCTCTGTTCCTACACATAACTGCATAGAAGTGACAGATACTGATTTCTATGTTATTCTGTCTTCAGGCGCCCATGATATCGTGATACCCATAATTTTGATGTCATGAAAAAATATATTGGATAATATTCAAAATATGAATAATGCTGGCCTGAATTTATTATGTTTTTGGCACAGTAATTAAAAAGAACCAATAATGACTTGAATTATGCTTGGTGTGAATCAAACCGAAATGTGTGTGAACATGACCTACATTCGTCTGGTCCCCAGGCCCAATACCCCGGCATACTGAGCCGCGCTCGAGGGCAGGGGACCTTCTGTGCCATCGATGTCTGTGATGATGCAACACGCAACGACATCTTGCTCAAGGCCAGAGACAAAGGTATGAAGTACATCCCCATTCCCTTCTTATTTGTGGGGTCTTCTCAATCAGTCAATCAGACTTTATTCACATAGCACATTTCATACATGGGGAAATATAACACAAAGTCACTCCCCCATGCTCAGCATTAACCTGAGGGACAAATAATACATCAGTCCATTGGGGTATTAGAGATAAGGACTTAATGATTGACAAATGGGTTTTGGGCCAAACCTTTTGATTGATTTAAAAACAAGATGACTTTAAAATGGTTGGGGTGATTTTGGGCTTTTCTTGTTCTACTGAGTATTCTTGCTGCAGCATTTTAAATGACTTGTAATTTTCTTAACCCTATAAAGCCCAAACCATCAAATAATTGAGAGAAAATTCCAATTCTTTGAACTTGGAGCCTTTATTGGTCCCTCTGAACAAACAAACTTCAAATATCATTTTCCATATATGAGTTTCAGTTTGTGTCATATTTGGTTTTTCAGGGGGGTGAAATAATCACACTGCACAATGTGGAGGGCTGAAAAACTCGTATCAAATATGATATGTTTGGCGTTATAGGGTTAAAGCTTTCTTTGCTATATTAGTCTGCTAAAAAACAAAAGTAGCCCCATGTGTGGACAATAGGTCTATAGCTCTGGCAATATTTTTCAGGTGAAAGAAGGCTGATTTTAGAATTGATTTGAGATGAATCCTAAAACTAAGGCAGGATTATATGATAAACATCTATGAAGAAGGATGTGAAACAATAGACTGTCAATGAACTGTGTGGCTCTATAGTGACAGTGTTTGTCATCGGCAGGTGTCCTCCTGGGAGGGTGTGGGGATCGAGCGATCCGTTTCCGTCCATCACTGGTTTTCAAGGAGTACCACGTTCAGCTCTTTCTCAATATCTTCAATGATGTGCTGGCCAAGCTGAAATAACTCCTGACCCCGAGGGAACCTGAATGACACCATGTGAGCCCGAGTTCATCCAGAAAGGAGGGAGGCAAACTCCAGCTAGCCGTGTCATGATAAGCACAATCTCACAGATATTCCATATAACCTCTGATTCAAGATCCAGGGCCATTTAAGTTTATAATAGTGAAGACTGACCAGTCTTCATCTCCTTTGCCAGAAATGATAATGGTGATGCCACAAAGATGTAACTAGAAAACCACTAAGAACAGCTGGCTGCTGTCACATTAAGTGAGAATTTTTGTAAAACTGACGAACTTATTGTTCCTAAATAACTCCATAAAGGGAGCTGGCTAGGTCATCTTACAGAAAGTCTTTGCTGGATGAAAGAAATAATACCTGATCTTGTTACCTGATTCTTGAGACATCAAATAACCACATTTCCCAAAATGTAGCAGTTTGATGTTCAGTCTAAATTCATGCCCACTGAAGAAATATGTTGATGTTAAAGCTGTTTGTGTAAGTCATCTTAATACAACCTGTAAAGCTTTGTTCATCTCATTCATGTCCTGTCTCCATTTCTGTGGCAATTTTTCCACTTCTGTTTTATAATCTGGTCCACAAATCTGTTTTTTCCAATATTTTTCCAATTTGGGATGAGCCATCAAACCCGATCTATCTGACACACTATATGAATCTAAGATGCCTGAGGTTAACACTTTTGGAACAAGGCTAAAATTGTGGGTTTGTTCCCCTTACAAGTAGTACAGCAGTAGATAAATGTAAATAAGATGTTGAAGATCACTTAATGGCTCAGAACACACTCCTCCTAAACACACAGCTCTGTGTCAGTGATGACTATGTAGAAACACACAGTAAAAGCTAGCCTGCATGCCATGCCCATTACGAATGTCCCTGTTATGATCCTGACTGTTGTGTTGCTCTTATTAGGAATGACTTTTCAGCTTGAAATGCTGTATCCCAGAAAAAATGTGAATCTTAAACGGACCATGAAAATGTCATAGATTATTTAGTGCCTGCATGTTACTTAGATGGGCTTCTTGTACTTTGCAACTGGTTAAGCCATTGGTAACTTTAAACATTTTCTCTTTGATTAAACCCCTAAAAGCTCATCTCTGTTTCTAAAAAATGTATATGTAGAAGTTTTTCATGAAAAAAATTCCCTTGACAGTCTTAACATGGCTCGGATGTAACTTTGTCTCCGTCCCCCACACCATCCCCACTCTGACTCTTCTCATCAAGTACACAAACCTCTGCTTATCATCTGTTTTGCAACTGTATGCTACACAATGGCCAGTGGTAATGTCGGAGGAATTCAGGATTCATTTTAGCTAGAAACTGACTCCAAAGAAGAGCAAATTGTTCAAGTAAACCTGGCTGCATTTTACAGAAAAGGGCGGGGTTCAATTTAATCCCACCCACTAACTAACTTGGGCAGAGTTAGGACTTGGGTTGGACCACAGTTAAACAACACAGTCAGTCAGAACCAATCCTCTGTAAACTCTCTGTTGGTTGTCTTACACATAATGATCACTATGAGGTGACAACTTAAACCTCCATAATTAACACTTCATTAAATACTCTACCTCCTGAGCCATGGCCAACCTTTTATGGGTTGAGAAAATTCTCCAGCTTCTTAAGATAAACTAAATGCATTGTCTCAAAGCTGAACTCAGGTTTTCTGAGCCCATGAAAAGTTGACTTGTGAGAGATATGTGGTTCTTACAGGACAGTGACACTACAAACATATGATGTTCTTACAGAATAAAATTTTCTTTGCTGTATATTAAACTACTCAACAGTATAGTTAAAACCTGCTTAACCTTAAAGATCTACAGAAGTACACTAGTTAAAAATGTAAATAATAGCCTATATTCACCTCTACATTAGCACAAGGCTAAACATGTAAATAAACAATAACAAAACTGTAATGTGGCAATTATATATTGTTCTTCATGCTGCCATTTTCCTCTGCATTTCATTGTTTGTTCTCCAGAAATCCACTCACAGCAAGTGTCCAGGCACAACTAATGTTCAACCCTGCCCAAGTTCGACAGTTAAACCAATCAAGCCCCGGTTCAGGGTTCAACCCTGCCCCATTCTGCAGGCTGCAGCCAGGTGCTCCTCCATCCTTACAGGGTCACCTAAAAGTCCATGTTTCAGAATGGTTATGTATTTTATGCTCTCTACAACAAGAAAAAACCTCCACGGTAATAGATAGCACAAGCCTTAGCTCAGCTCAGCTTTACTACATCATCAAACTGTTAATTTACATAAACCCAATCCCCACTTTAGTTACTTTATCTTGCAAATACTACTAATTAGCTACACATGGCTTAATATCTGATATCCTTCTCTATCCCACTAAACACATACAAAATAAGGGTTATCCAAGGTTGCTATGTGGATATCTGACGTAGGATACACTGACTGCCATTGGCACACTGTACTTCCAAGGTGGACACAAACATGGTGTTAAGTGCTTATGTTTTATTCATATATCAAATTTCACATAAACAAACATGCTAACAAGGTTAAAAAGTTTATTTTGATTGGATGTGGTTTTCAATTGAGCTTACATTTGAACTGATTCACTTTACTCTTGAACAAGAGCTTCATATCAGTATCTACATTTATTTCTGATAACTGATACAACTACGTTTGATGTTGAAGTCTCATTTAGTTATGATTTCATAATTCAACATGTGTCTTTTGTTCTCACGGGCTTATTTCTGCACCTTGAGACAAGAGGGACAAAAACTTCTCCAGGTACTAAACTGATGGTAAGAACCACGGTTGAAGTGATTGTCGATACCCCCCAACAGCCACAATACGTAAAAATTAGCCTATTTCACACTTGAAAACTTGTGCAACAACATGGAAGTGAGCTTTGTGTTTAATGAGAAATGTTTCAATTCATTATTTTTTACTTTAACAAGAGGAAAGACTTCATGGATAAAGACTGATTGGTTTCACAAATGCATGTCTGGTTAACTACAGAAGCAAACAGCCACTGCCATAAGCTTTTCTATGGGAACCTTCTCAGAATGTCTCCTACGCACTGGATGAGACAGACTTAACTGTAGCTAAGTTGCTGAACTTGAACTTTGGTCTATAAACACACTCGATCACGGGTAACACAAAGATGTATTTAAGTCTTAACTTTACGGCACAAACTTTATCAAGAGTTCACGTTTTTGTTTTGTAAATCTGTTCAGGCTGATGTTCTACTGATTCTGTCGTCAGTGCCTGTAAATGTTCCATGGAGCTTTTAGGCAAGTGTTTGGAATCGTAACAGTTCATAAAGTTAAACCACATTAATTTCTTTGTTATTGTTAACATCCGCCAATATATCTTAATATATTTACGTCTTTCTACATCCATGTTGCAGAAATGATATTCTGTAAGCCTAATGTAAAGTATTTGGTACACATAGCTCACAGGGTTAATTTGTCTCATATGAATTACATTAAGTCCTACTACTACTACTACCAACAATAATAATAATAATGATGATGATGATCATAATGAACAGATTTGAATGAAATTAATGAAGTATGTGGGGTGCCAGTACAGAGTAATATGATAGTGATGTAGTGATGATGACAACAGTGCTTGTCCCCTTGTTGACAGTCAGTATTATATAAAGTGTCTGTGCTGACCTTTAAATATTTTTGACTGTTTGCACCTGTTATCTGAGATATATGATTATAAATGTAATTATTTTAGATGGCTCTAACTGTTATTGTCTATTAAACATCCTGTCCATGTACTGTGACAAATAAATGATGTTTTAATTAACTTAGTAGAGTTTTTGCTTCTTAATTGTAAGTTGGTTTTGACCTGAGAACAGTAGTTTGACAAGATTATTATTATTCTTATTGAAGTTCCACTTATTAGGTATTCCCAGAGCTTCAATGAGGTTACATATTATAACTGAGTAATTTGTCAAACCTTATAGTAGATTTTTCATGTTTTGCTTTTCCTTGGATTTCTAAGGAAGATCATTCCTGGAAAGAAGGGATAAAAGGAATTTAATTGAAAGAAAAGCAAATGAAAACCAAGAGAAAATTAATTTGAAAAGGAGAATATGAATGTATTTCCATGCAATGAAAAACTTGCCTCTTGGTTGATTTGATATTTTGCTTAGCTCTACTTTCAGGTCAGGGTTAGGGATTTTCTCCTACAGTTCTCATCATTAGTCCTATAATGTTATTGCAATCAAACTTATGTGGACCCACCCAAGGAACGTTTCTAGCTTGAAGGAACATGGAAGATGGGCATCATCAACCTATAAGTAAAAATCTGTCATGGAACAATACTGCCATCTAGTCTGCCTGCAGCTGACTCAGCATCCATGGTAATAATTTATATTATTCAATATTATTCTTTTATTTTGAATACTCAAAGACTGTTTCAGTATTAAATTATTAGTTGGGTAAGATAGCTCTTTCTTTGTTAGATAAGAAATTATTCTATGCTAAAGGTTTTGATATTGATTTGATTTAGTTTTCTTTGTTTTGAGGTGCAGCTCGTGCACCACATGAAGAATGTCTGGGGCCCTCCCTGTCGATTTATTTTTTTGTTATTGGAAAATCAAACCAACAATGGTCACCCCTGAAGTTAATGATGGTGTTTGAGTTGTGCTGGGAGTAAAGTCGTTGTACAAGGAGTAGACCAGCAAGACTGAGGCACCAGTGCCGAGGATGATGGTGAGGAGGTGTGGTTTTCCAGCCTGACATGCTGGAGTCTACAGCTGAGAAAGGTTTTGCTCCTAAGACAGAGAGGGCTCTCTAACTGTACTGTGTACAGTTTGTTGACCAGTTTATCCAGGTTGATGGAATTGAAATCAACAAACAGCATCCTAATATCAGATTTTCCAGGAGAGTGAGAGCTGCATGTAATGTTACAGAGACTGTCCATTGTCTGCAGATCTTGCAGGCCTTGGCACAAACTGGTATTGGTTGGGACACAGGAAGGATGCAGGCCTTGATGTGGGTCAGCACCAGTCTCTTCATTTATTTCATGATTATAGGTTGTTTTCCCCTCATTAGGCTGTTTGTATTTATGTTTGGTATAGTTGATAATTCTTTCTAGATCTGCTCTAGCTCTCCTGCAGGCCCTCCTGACTGAATGTGTAAAAGAACACAGAGCATTAATTAACATTGGATCCTGACTGATCTTGTTGGCGTGTCTGGAGGCTTAAATAATGAAATCATGTTGCTGGGCCTTGTACATAAATGCACAGAGCATCTGTGTCACTAGGGAAACACACTTATTATCTCTGCTGTGATGGGATCACAAGTATATAAATTATATATAATATAAATTAAATCAAAAATGTTGTTGTTGTTTGTACTGAGGTGGTTGTTTCCTCAAGAGAAATTGTGATGGTAGAGATGATAATCAAAATAATATAAAAGTTGCTCATTATTTCTGTCATTATTTCGAAAAAGTTTCTCATTATAATGACTTACAGGATTTCAGTGATCATAAATGGACTTCCCCAGATAAGAGCGTCTTTGACTTAAGTGCACTGATTAATCTTTGAAACTTTTTAAAACTGTTTTCCCTCTTTTCCTTTACTCCTGGGGAGCGTATTGTTAAAGATGTATTCTGACTTTGGGTGGCCGACATGCAATTATCCATTATGCCACTATCTTTCACAAAGCATTGGAAAAGAAAAAAAACAGTTGGGTGCGTTTGCATGACAACGTGGCGGTTAACAGCCAATGAAAATGTACCATAAATTACTACGCTACCACGTCCAGCTTTTATTGGTTAGAGTCCCTGTCAGGCCGCTGTCTATTGGTTACCTGAAGAAGAAGGTCCGCCTCACTGACGTTCGTATTTAAAGGTACAGAGTGCCAACGCGGACCGTCCTTCTGCTCACAAACTACAGGGAGGTGTCGCGAGAAGCTGCTGAAGCTGGTGAGTTCATGTTCTTGTTTTCAAAAAAAAGTTTTCGACAAACACAACTGGCTTTCCAGTGTTTGGAGCTGATCTGATAATCTTACTGCAACATGATGGAGGAACGATGGGAGACACCGCAGGCTTTTTCTTACCACAATAATATTAATGTAATGTCATGAATTTCTACGGCGTTGATGAGAGAAGCTGTAGGTGGATTTGAGCTCAGCTCTTAAATCTTTGATGGACCGTGTGGATTGAGGATGTCCACAGAGCCACAGTCTGTGGACTCATGTCTGAATTGCTCATTGCACACCCAGGTCCTCAAGGACGTGGTCCTGCTCCTCTATGTTTCTGCACATACATTTATAGCTGGTGTGAATATGCTGAGGACATGGTCTTGGTGTTGGCACACCTGGATTGGTAAAAAAAAAAAAAAAAAGGTGCATCTTGGAGAAAAGATGATGTGTGTCAAGCAGGATTTCGTAACAGGGCCTGCTGAAGTTGTAGAAAGTGTCACACCTGATGTCTTTGTCAAAGAAATGTCCACAACGTTTCGTCTGCGCAGCGGCTGCAGAGGGATTTTGCCCCTCTCATCAAGACCACCATCCTACTTTGACCAGGAAGAGGATAGTCTGAGCAGAAGAGGTGGTACCACCCAAACCCCCTCTGAGTCTGTCAGGGGCTGAGATGCCAGAGGGCCGTTATTCCTTCAGTTTCATACTCTGACCTTTTGGAGGCGCTCTAGTCTTTTACTTCAAGCATTTCAGTCGACGTTGTGAAGGACAAACTGGGCTGCAGCATCTTATTTTGTGCTTTAATCTGTACACCAATCAGCCACAACATTAAAAATGGTATCAGGTTTTATTGTTGTGGCAGATCAGTATACATTTGACTTAATCAAGCCATGAAGCCATGGAAAATAACTGAAACTAAGAAGTAAGTTAAGAATGATCTCTTTTAGAACAGGCCATGGACATACACTGATCAGCCACATTATAATCATTAACCAGACTTAATGTTCTGGCTGATCAGTGTAGTGATGAAGCAGTGGATAACATTAAGTCATTTTTGCTGTCCAGGCCAGTGCCCACCCATACCTCTGGGCCAGGAACATTACCTTTTAACCTGGCAGGTTAATAACAGTCAAAAATTTACTCTTGCAATGAAAAAATGAACTGTTCCTATAAGAAAGTGATTTATCTAAGCTTTATTAAATTTATTTCGGTTGGCTGGGTGTCTGGCCCTGGACACTCCCCCAGTTCCCCCCCAGTTGGTTTCCTGTGCTGCCTGTTCCATATCATGTGTAAATAAGGAAATCTCTAACTACTGTAACAAGCTACTATAGATCTGTAAAGCAGTAGTTCATTTGAAGATTGTTATTAGAATAATAACATGGTGGTCACCTTAACATACTGTCCTGACTGTCAGGAGGGGGAAATGACGGTAATTATGATGCACCTCCAGCTTGCCTATCATTGTCAGCACATAGTGTGGTTAGTAAACTGGGAGCCAGCTATAACAGCGTAGTCTGATTTAACAGATCTCCTGATTAATGTCAGACTAGATGAGCGAGCCATGAGCAGCGCTGAAGTCTGACCGAGCAGTTTGCGCTTTCTTTGTCTGTGCCACCTCTCCTTCCAGTCAGTCATGAGCCTGCTCAAGTCACTAGCGTCCCTCTTCCTCCTGGCCACCGTCGCCTGCGCTGTTCCCGCTCAGGAGAAGCGCGTCCGTCACCACGCTGACCTGAGTGATCACGCCCACGACGACGCTCACGGCTTCCAGTATGACCACGAGGCCTTCCTGGGCAAGGAGGAGGCCAAGACTTTCGACCAGCTGACCCCCGAGGAGAGCAAAGACAGACTAGCGTAGGCTGCTGCTGCAATCTCTCTGCAATATTCATAAGAAGTGATTGCATTTAGTACTTCAAGGGGTTTTTTGTACCGCAGACATTATTGCTGTCAGTGTGTGTGTGTAGATCCGAATCTAGAGCGACAGATTCCTCTAAAACTACAAAAAGAAAAAATAACGCTGTGGATCAGTTGAGAAGTACTTGGCATTGATTTAAACATTAACGCGTGGAATGACATTCATTCTTAAATTTTTATGCGTAACCCTGACCCCATCTCTCCCCACAGGAAGATCGTGGACCGCATTGACACTAACAAGGATGGGTACGTCAGCCACGCAGAGCTGCACCACTGGATCAAGCACCGACAGAGGAGGTACATCGAGGAGAACGTGAACAAACACTGGAGTGACTACGACAAGAACAACGACGGCAAGATCGGCTGGGAGGAGTACAAGAACACCACCTACGGCTACTACTTGGGTAATTCTGTGAAAGATGTACCTCCGCTCTAACTTGTCCGATGACTTGAACACCCACACAGACTTAAGGAAACGCTCATAAGAGGTGCCCGTCTCGCTTAAAACCGAAGCCTTTGTTTTTCAGATGAGGAGTTTGACGACGTTGAAGACAAGGCCACCTATAAGTCCATGCTCACCCGGGACGAGAGGCGCTTCAAGGCGGCCGATCGAGACCATGATGGTATTGCCACGCGCGAGGAGTTCACTGCCTTCCTTCACCCCGAGGAGTTTGATTACATGAGGGATGTGGTAGTGCAGGTAGAGTCTGTTCTCTAAGTTGTCGTGACGTGGCTCTGTGGGGGGCAGTGCCAGTGCTCAGCCCAACACTTTGGTCCTGGCTAAAAGATCTCAACGTTTATCCGATGGATAGGCACCAAATTCTGTACAAGCATTTCCAGTAAGCATAACTAGGCACAGCAGGCACAGCGTGCTCTGTTGAGTTGTGTGATGAGGCGTGCTAGGTGGGCTGGTAGGATCGGAAGTAGCGGCTGTGTTGTGTCCTGCTGTTGTTGACTGATGCAGTGACACAGTGTCTGAAAGCACCTGTAGTCTGGTTTATATTTTGGTACGGAGCCTCTCAGGGGCCAAACTGTGAGAAAAAATACTGACTGGGAACTTCTTGTTGGGACCTGCTTCGTTCATGTTGGTCCAGCTCTCTGTGTGGGTTTACTCTAGGTCCTCTGACTTTGTCTGACAGTCCAAAAACTAGCAGGTTAGGTTGATGGGTGACTCTAAATTACCAGGATGTATGAATGGGAATGACTGGTCAGCCCTGTGACAGACTGGCCATCTGTCCAGGTGAGGCCCACCTCTTGCCCAGTGCATCTCAAGATGGGTAATGAATGGATTCAAGATGCACAGCCTTATTTGGCCCGTACGACTTCCTGTCTGACCGAGAACTAAGTCATTTTCTCATTTAGGAAACGGTGGAAGACATCGATAAGAACGGGGACGGCAAGATCAACATGGATGAATACATTGGTGGGTGATTCCGTTTTCTCTTCAACCATCTGCCACTTGGCTCCTTAATCTGGGGGGGGATCAGCCCTCAATATGCGTTCACTGCTGTTCCACAGGTGACATGTACACACCTGAGAGCGGGGAGAGCGAGCCCGACTGGGTCCAGACCGAACGGAAACAATTCAAAGAGATCAGAGACACCAACAAGGTAAAAGTATCTTTTCAACACAGCAACGTGAGATTGTTGTTAGCTCATCCTTATTATTATTGATTACCGCTGAGCTCTGTGGCTCTTTATTATTCTGTTTTCTTCCATCCTTGTCCTACATGCTGGCGTCTGGACACATGGCTCCAGAGCTAAAATGTTATGCGTGTGTGCTAGGTGCAACATCTGATTTTAAATTTTAAAGAAAACGTTTAGGACTTATTGTTTCAAGTGGTTCTCTATTGAAAATGATGAATAGCTCAAAAACTATAAGCTGCCAGGCTGAAACTTGCTGAAGTGCTTCACATGCTGTGACTAGTGGCCATAGCGCCATCATGTGGTGAGGAACGATCTGACCATCAGGCTTCACAGATCATTTCTGATGTGTTAGATTAAGTGGATGACTGCTTTTGAATTATCGCTTGGTCGTTATCGTTTGGTTTCGGTTTTGGTTTGTCTCCCATGGAAGCCAGTTGTTCTGAAGCTTTACACGATCAGAACTGTGACAATCAGGACAGATATAAAATGTAAAATGTGTTCACCTGATGGCGCTTCACCATTCTTCTGCCTTGACATGCTCAGTGTGCCTGTTCTTACAGTCACTGTGTGTTGTGCAGGATGGCTTCCTGGATGGCAATGAGGTGGCCCACTGGATTTTGCCGGGAGAGGTTGACCACGCTGACAACGAAGCCAAACACTTGATCCACGAGACAGACACCAACAAGGTAGACCTGCCGCTGCTCGAACCCTCGGAAACCAAACTGCACGTTTTCAATGGCGGATAACAGAAGCTTTCAGGTTGACTTCCCCACAGCAGCAAATGTCAAATATATTTCAATTATGCAATAGCATGCATACACTGTAACAGAGGTTAGAGTTTTTGTTTATGATCTTCACCATCAGAGAATGCAGTACTGTGTGTATCTTATTCTTCTGTGTTCCACTGGTGTTCAAAAGCACATCAGTGAGCCACGTTCCTTCATGACCACCACCACCTCACAGCACGATAGAGTATTTGACTCATTTTGTTCCCGAACACTCATTTGAGCACAAAAATGGATTTATCTGCTGCTGAAAATAGTCCCCATTAATGTAGTATTTCCTTAAAGCAGCTGCATCTTTAAAAAAACAAAAAACAACCCAAAACAGTATATATTTGAGCCAAAGATTTACCATTTGTAGGTAGATTTGTCTTCAGTGGAAAGAGCGGGCTTCAAGCTGAGAGCCACAGACAGGACAGGCAAATCAGAGAGACTGACGAAAACATTGTTCGCTTTGTTGAAATTTAGAAATATAGATCAACAGCAGCTCGATCACTTAAAAAATAGCCAGAAGTATTGTACAGTACATCTACAGTGAGTTAGCAGTTTAAGTTTTATATGCTAGCTATTATTATAAGTTATAAGTATATAATTATTATTATAAGCTATTTATATGCTATGGTGGTGTTTACAAGTTCTTTAATTTGAATCTCTGCAGTTTGCAGCCAAAAGTCATATAGATAATGCACTTTCCCTCGAAAATAGAGACAGACAGCTTCACTAATCTTGAAACTGCAGTGTTATAGAAACCAAGTCAAACAGATCACACAGCAAATAATGTACGAAACCAAGTGTGCCTGAACTACAGTGCAATAAAAAGTGTACAGAAACAGCTTCAAAGCTGGAGTGCCAGGCAGACTGAGTGCATGATGATGGGCCACATTGGTTAACATGGTGGAAATAATTGTGGTAATTGCAAATTAATTATTAACAAGCTTCTCTCTGTGTCTTGCTTTCTCTCACTCCTGTTTTTCCATCACCTCTCTCTCTCTCTCTCTCTCTCTCTCTTCCTCTCTCAATCACAAACCAATAAACTAAACCACAGGATGAGAAAATAACCAAGAAGGAGATTCTGGCCAACTGGAACATGTTTGTGGGCAGCCAGGCGACCAATTACGGGGAAGATTTAACCAAGAGACACGATGAACTCTGACGAGACTTCACCAGAAGCTCATTTGGGGTTAATATTTTACTTCTGTGGAGAATTTTGTTACAGGGGTCAGGTCGGGGGTCAGTATATGTCTGACTTTGGGTTCACGCCATAACCAAAGCCTTGTTCATACACAACTTCCAATCCACATGCTGTCAGACATACTTAAGCACGCGATCACATACTGTGTATGTGAATACGGATGATACTGGTGGTCCTGCACACTCCTCTTTATTTTTTTACAAGATGCCTATCCCCACAACTCACATTTTATATGAAAACTTTGCATCTCCAAAGCGCTAATTCTGTAGATGATGCCCAACATATACTGTCACCCATCTGAAACAAAAGTTTGTCTGTGAGCCAGTGGTTTGAGACTGGTCTCAATAGAGGGGGATGTAATTGTTCTTACATTAAAAAAAAGGGTTTAATATCTGAGACAGGCTTGAGTACATAGGTCAGAACGCATGTGAAAAGTGTACCAAATGCACAGTTGGAAGAGCTTGGATGACCTCATGGTTTACAGACTTTTTAAGGGTTTGGCTAATCAATAAAATCTTTTTTTTCTACAAATGCAGTTTTTATTTTACACAAACCAATCTTGAATTTCTTGAACAGTCACATAAATATAGTATGATTTGAAATGATGATAAATATTGTCCAAACCTGTGTAAGAGTTTCAATAAAATAATCAAGCTGACTTTAAAAGCTCAAACAACTACCTTGAAATTATGTCATAACCTTTGTTAAATCATTTCAGGCAGTTGAACTTTGAAAATCAGCTTGATTATTTTATGTCATTTGCCATATAATATAATTTATTTGACATATTTTGGTCTTTTTAGAATTCCTTCATTTCCTTTATTTTTTTAGACTGCAAACATTTGAAAACATTTTAAATTATCTGACTAATTGAATTACACAGAAGAGCAAAACAAAAGAGCCATAACCATTTTGTGTGAGTGTGTTGTGTGTGCCTTCTTGTCTCCCCATTGGCACAAACTACCCTTTTCTGGCCATGCTCAGTGCACACAGGTACATTTCATTTTCCACAATCTCTGAAACATGGACAGATCTGAGACCTCTTGTTTTTTTGGTTGGCCCTAATTGCTTCTTTCCTGGGGTGGGGCTGTGGTTTTGCATTGTTTCAATGGTCAGGGTTTGCATCAGGTATTGTTGTAGTATAGATAGTGTTGTCTAACTATGCTATATAATAATTTGTTTATAACACTTACTCTTGAACAACTGGACATAATTTATTTGCAAAATGATGCAAAAAAAGAACCAAACCATCAGAAGAACAGCACACACAGGCCAGGGTTCAGGCCTGGAGTAAGGGAGCTGGAGTGGGCGGAGTGTACAGGCACCGCCCGTGACATCAGCCAGGAGCAGCACCTGGATCAGATACGTGACCTGTAACACCTCCTCCCTTAAGAAGACAACCATGCTGGCATCAACTATCACGCCCCTTCTTGTGCTGGGTGTCTATAGCGCACGGGTCGCTGGCTGATACTGTACATCCGACTAAGAAACACTAGATGCTTGTGATCAGTCAAAACTACATCTGGCTGTGGAGTTGAGCCAACGTCATACCTCGAAGTGCCGGAGAGCCCAAAGCATTGCTAAAGTTTGTTATTCAACAGTGAATTTCCTAGAAAAGTAACAAACTGGGTGATCTGGGGACGATGGCGATGTCGCCTCAGAACTCCTCATATCAGAGGATGATGAAGAGCCTCTCGGGATGGGGACAGTACGAGTCAAACACCGAAACATAGTGGATGGTGTTTCCACATGAGTTTGCCAGTCATCCAAATACACAACCGCATCATCCTGGTGGAGCGCAGCGTGCATTTCGCGTAAAGCTAGTGTCCCACCTGAACTAGTGATGGGCGGATCGATCCAAATATCGATAGTATCGATACCAAGTCTGTATCGTATCGGATCGATACTAGCCTGGTGAGATCGATTCTTTACTTTACGTTCCGCTCTTGTTTGCAATACTGCGGTTTCGGCAAAGAGGAAACAGCCAGGTCGCCGGACTCGCCGCTCCTGTGTCAGCGCAGTGTTTAGATGTTGCGCCGTCACATGAGTCACGTGACGTGACTTAGGCGCAAAGCAAGAAGATTTTTCTTAAAACATTTGATTTGATAATAAAGCATTGTCTATTTAATTATAAACTTTGCCCTAATTCTGTCCTGGATTTTAACTATTTAATAATAAAAAAGAACACTTAAGATCATGAAAATTAATTGAGATTTAGCAACTAAATGACGCATCCACCTCATTTAATTGATAAGTATCGGTATCGGCGATACTGGCCCGTATTTACTTGGTATCGGATCGATACCTAAATGTGCAGTATTGCACACCACTAATCTGAACTACAAGAGCTGGAACTAGACCAGCAAGACCGTGCTACACACAAGCATACACTCATGTTAGCTTGTTCAGTCAGTTTGCCAACTAAACTCAAACTTGATTACGTGGGGAAAAAAACATGAAAACTCCATCGTATACAACATACATGGCGTTTTAATGAAACGCTATACAATGTACTTTTTTGCATTTTTACCTTTACTATAAAGTGTTTATGGAAAGCTATTCTTTCATGTTTGTCTGTTATTGGGGTTTTTTGTTGCATTTTTATGACATATTATGCTATCACATTATTTGTGGTTTTCCCCCATACTAATCGTATACTATACTACCAAAACGACAAAAAAAAAACAACAACATAGTAACAGTACCCGGTGAAAACGGCCAAAGACAAACCCGACCCACAGGTACCAGGTTATATAACTGTGTCGGTTTTTCTTTGGTCGCTTGGTCCGGATTCCAATAATGTGTTGTTGTTTGTTTTTGAAAGTATCGGTCGGATTCTATTACCAAGTCATTGTTTGGCAGTTTTGGCCAGGTTATATTACTGTGTCAGTTTTTCTTTGGCCATTTTTTCCGGGTTCTAATACCGTGTTCGTCTGCGACTGGTTACAAATGAAGTGATTGATCACAGTGTGGAGATCAGAGGCTTCACTCCAGGTGAGAGCATTAGGGATCATGCAGAGACTATAATAACAGACCTTCACACTGTAAAAATCCAGGTGCCCACTTACTGCGCATTAATAAATCAACAAAATAATAGGAAGACAGTGTGGTGGCAGTCAAATGCTGCATGTAGTTACGCATTACAGTTCTGATGGCATATACTCCATGTGATTTGTGCAATATAACCATATGTGTCGTGATATATACTTGTGACTTAGTTCCAAACTTCCAAGACGTTTTGAAGCAAACTGTCAGAACTAATATTCTGTTGGAAAAACTGCTCAGATATAAACCAGTAGGCCCTCTGATGAACTTATTATTGACTGATGAGTGCAGTGTTCACATGATTTCCATTTGGCTATACTGATATAATCATCAGGCCTGTTGTCAATGTAACGATGTGGAGGATAAAAGCCACAATTCCAAACTGTATTTATTTTCATTTCTCCACCTTGTTTTCTGCTCTGCTCGTCAGGATGGCCGCCTGACACTTTCTGAACTGCTGGACAAGATGGACTACATCAAAATCAGCACCATCACTGACTACGGAGGCATGAGGGTGGACGAACACGATGAACTGTGAAAAACTGGTTATGGCACAAGAGGAATAATGCTTGCCGCTGTGTTTTATAAATTCGGCTAGATGAGAACAAAGTGGCTCAGAGTCAAAGAGGAGCTGCAACCCTGCTCCCCTGGAGTTTTTGTGTCGCTGCACATAGTTACTGAATTGAATCTCCAACAAATACAATTAAAACCAGCCAGCCATGGATTTTTCTCTGTTTAATATAAACCGCTGACATCATGCCTTCTTCGACTTCTGATGTGATATCACTGTCTAATGTTTTAAAAGGTATTGAACCACCTCAAGGTCTTAACAATATTCTCTCTCACACACACACTCAGAGACAGGCTTTATAAACACCAGCTGCTAATCATGTGGATATGAACTGAATTCATGAGTGTAATTTCATTTTACATACATTTTGGATCGCATGGAAATGAATCTATGATGTATGTATGTCCATTTGAGTCCATGTGGACCATTAGAATAAAAGCAGAGTTTGGTCCGAGGTCCACCTCTGGCATTCAGATGTTAAGTGTTGTGTGTTGTGTGAGCAGATCAGACTTCGGGGCTTAGTAGCAAAGAAATCTGTGAGGTGCTCTTCTGAAATGATTAGCATTACAGCGTCCTATATGACACAGATCCTTCAGGAGCTTAAGTCAAAAAGCATCAGGGACAGAAATAATAAGCCAGCTAACATCAGAATGATTGAAAACTGTCCACACAACGTTACAAAAATATACCTGCGTTTTACACTCCCCAATAAGGACGTGGACAGAAACACTGACAATGCGTCCTCCTCTCACACTTGCATCACAGGACGAGCCTCTTTGGCCCTGAGGTCGACCCCGGAGGCAGCGAAGCCTGTCCCGCCCTGTCAGTATACGAGACAAGTTCACATCTGAGCACCATCACAATTTGCGGAAAAGTGGGAAACTAAAAAAAAAGTGTGCACCGTGCATGCAACACGTGTACACCATATGAAGCCACAGCGACAAGCAGAGATTTTTTTGGATTCATGCTCAGACAGTATCAGAACACATACCCTCTGCAGTGGAATGATGTCTCTCTCAGACAGTGTGTCTCCTGTCACGGGATCTGTCATGTCCTTCTTGATCAACTTCTCCACGCACTCCTGAGTCACCACAGCGCCACTGAACAGAAGACAGAGTGTTGCATTTACCCCTCAGAGGCCTACCACCATCAGTACATGTCATATAAGCGTGTCTGCACTCACGAGGGTCGCAGGACGGCACAGGGAACACTGTTGGCCAGGACGTCTCTGGTTACTGCACATATATACCTGTCCTGAAGACAGAAGACTGGATTACACCCCAGTCCCAGCACTGCAGAGGAAATACATCTGTTCACTACACACAACTCGATTTAAGCAACCAACAATGGATTGGTGCATGTATCCAAAGCCTATGATGTGTTTGATCCTCTGAAAGGATTGTCGCTTTCAGTTTTTTTTAATGGGACGGAATGAAAAAAAACATGAAATAAGAGCAGGTTGAGGCTGAGCTAAAACAATTTCCTTACATCTTTATATCATTTTCACACTGATTTCTTTAAAAAAAAAAAAAAAAAAAAAAAATCACAACTTGGCTGGACAATAAAGTTGTAAAGAGAGACAAGACCATTAAGTAAAAGTAGAAAACAGTGATTTGACACAGTGATCTCTGTTCATGGTGCAGTGTGGCAGGAGAGAGTAATAGCTGACAACCTTCAGAGAGAGAGAAAGCTGACCTGGCGGGTGAGGAGGGCCACTCGGTCCAGGCTGGAGTCCAGCGGCGTGAAGCGCACTGTGATGAGCTCATTCATCTTTATGGGTCGTCCTGACATGGGACACAATACAGCCTTGCTCTGATAGACAAGACACGAGGGAACGAGAGGGGAGGTGATTGAAAAAGTCGTGTCTGCCCATTACACTTCATACCGCATGACTTGAGTCTTTCAGCCAAAGATCCAGGGTCAACCTGTCTACTGCCTTTAAAGTCAAATACACAAAACAAACAGAGAGGGAACATCATGACATAAAGGTTCAAAGCAAACACATGAACCTGACAACAAGTGGACTCACCTGGAAGTATCGAAATGTCAGTCATGATAACAGCTGGTCGAATTTTTTAAAGCTTAAGGAAAGAAACTTCAGTCCTTCCTATCATATCTACTTATCTCCTAACCTTCCTCTATGGAAGGATCAAAGCTGCCTTACAGTTCCTACATTTAAAGTCATGGTCTGCTGGATTTTCACTGCAGCAGATCCATGCAAATGAACCCGTTTTATGTATGTCTATGATCATATGATATGATCCATAACTCCTGGAAAATCCTTCATGATTGTGCTGAGCCTTCATCAATAAATATTGGTTTCTATTCTGTCAGATCCAGTTAGCAGTTATCTTCATGAACAAAAGATATTTAATTTCTAGTTAACACATACTATATGCAGAAATATTGTTTTACTACCCCCCAAAAAAAAACACTTACTCTGGACCCTTGCTCAACTCCCTATTTTTTTATCTTAATGGCTCAGCTTTCATGTTATTACTACCATTATATGAGTATATATGTAGTGTTTTAGTAAATAGTGTAATAATTTTCTCAACTTTTCAATTGCAGCCAGTGTGTGGACATAAGTCTACAGCCCCCACTAGAGGCTGTAAAATCTATTACACCTGCTGGGAAACAGTGAACAGTCACAGTTCTGTATCTGTTCATTTTCTTCATTGCTCTGCTGTTTTCCCTGCTACAAAGTTCACATCAGATGAAAACAAAGTCTGATGTTGAGATGTCTTCTTGGTGACTGTTGAAATGGTTAAAGTTAAAGTTAAACTGCCATCAGATTAGGCAAAAGGGGATCATGTCTGAAAGGGGCTGAGCTTTCTGATGGAGGATAATCCCCATGACATCACCGTATGAATTCCCTTCCCCTCTGAAAACACTGAAAGACGACTGGTTTTATGAAGATGATGAAGTCGCTGCCCTGACCCCACATTGCAGGAGAAGCCAACTCACCGGCTTCTTGAGCAGAGTGGGCTTGGACTCTGGGGTCAGAGAGGGAATCCAGAAACTGGGCAGGCTCTGGCTGGAGGTGGAAGCTGATGAAGAAGCGGAGGATTCGGCTGAGCTGCTGTCCGTCCTGGCCTTCTCACTTCCTTTGCTCTGGCCTGGAGAGGACAAACAGTTGGTTTTATGGTCTGAGGTGCACTGACCTTCACTGTTAATTATAACATGAATAAAACCTTGAGAAATGTAGCACATGGAGCATGTGAAACTGCACTTGATGTCGGCATTTCTGAGCTGCAAACAAATGTTGTGCCGACAGCAGAGGTGTTGCTATGTGGATGTGTGCTGTTTTGCTGATTCGGGTCAGTGAGTGATGTACTGAAGACAAACAAACAGACGGGTACCAGATGTGAATGGGTTGATAGGTTTGGACACAATGCTGTTCTCCCTGGTTTTGAACCTCTCCACCCTCTCTCTCTCCTCTGACTTGGACTCCAGCTGGCTGCTGCTCTTCTGCGCTTGCTTCTGCTTCTCATACGCCTAAAGAATAAGAGGAGGAAAACATAGTACTTCTACTACTAAAATAAAGTAATAATTATAAATTATGTTACACATATACATTTTGTTTATTCAATCAAAGCACACAAGTTAATGTTTTAACACTGACATCCATAACACAACTAAAACTCATCAAAAGGATCATGACAACAGAATCCAGGCTCTGTGTGTGTGTGTGTGTGTGTGTGTGTGTGTGTGTGTGTGTGTGTGTCAGTAAAGCTTTCTCTGTGTGATCACACATTCACAGATACAGCCACTGATGCAGCACAGCTGTTGTTATCCACCTGCATGTGTGGATTCTGTCAGCCATGAAACCCTGTTATCACAAGTGTCCGTCTCTCTGCTCAGCTGATGTTGCCACGATGCAGCTATATGGATGAAGGTGTTGTGTAGTCCCAGTCAGAGACAGATGTGCAGGGTTTACCTTCATTTTTTTGGCAATTTCAGTCTTCTGGTGCAGAATGTATTCGAGAATGGCCTGTTTCTCATACAGGTATCCATCTGGACTGAGGACAGCAACATGTTTATATAAACGCTCATACCATAAAGTTATACAGCATGAAGAAGTGTGTGTGTGTTGGATACTTACGTCACCACAGGATCCTGACAGGGCTGCAGGGACAGGCAGCAGCAGTCAAAGTCTTTGATTGCATCTTTGCCCAGTCGAATGCTTTGAGTCCCGTAACCAGACGCAGCTGAGAAGGAAAAAAAGAAAAATCAGACGACATGTTTAAATCAAATCCTGGAAGATTCTACAGCAAGCCCCAAATGTGAGGTCCCAGGTTCTGCCTGCAATACAGTTACAATGAGATCCATCTGTAAAGAAACCCATTAGGGGAATGTGGAATGATAGTTCATACCATGTATACTCTCATTTATTAATCAATGTTGAAATGTAAGCAACTTCAGTAAGGAAGTAACTTTATTTATATAACACCATTCAAGAGCAAGGACTCACAAAGTGCAGAATGTACAACAAAAACAGAACTGAACCAAGGACTGACCCTTGAGGCACTCCACAATACACAACAAACATCGACCAGCAAGGTGTGAGAAGACCCACTGCAGCGCTGACCCTGAGTGATGATTTTCATTGTGTTAACCTAATTTTGCTAATGTTACCCCATAATAAAAGCTTCATTTGATGTAACAAGGTTTCCAAACTGTTATCTGGAGGTGTCACTACAACAACAAAACACACAAATGCTGCAACTTCGTCAGAACAAACAATGTGTCAAACAGGCCGCGCCGTTTAATCTGTTGATTGCGTTCTCCGATAGACACATAGGTGAGGGAATTGCTTTAAGTGGTATCAACAAACACGGCCACCAGTTTCACCGAGTCGGACTAAACGAAGCGCAGCATCCATCCCGGGCACTTCCGCGGGGCTGACTTAGAGACACTTGTCCAGTTTGCCGTACTTCTTACCCGTGTCTTTCTTTTTCTCGTGGTACGTGTAGACAGCTCCTGCCGTGCAGTTCTTTCCATGGCGGGTCATTGTACCTGAGATATGTCCAATTTAATCAGCTGATCTGGAGGGATCAGAAGAATACGCGACGTAGGTGATGTTGTTGTGAGCAGCGATGCTAACATTAGCTGCTAAGCAAAAACACACGGTCTGTTGTGTTGAGGATAGCTCACGTCGGGGAATGATAAACACTCGGATAAGATGAATCCACTGTCAATGTACTTTACACGCTGAAACATTACCTTCGGTGGGGGGAAAGAGTTTAAAACGCTGCGAACCCACTTCCACTCCACGAGTCACCGGCCGCCGTAGATGCAAATCGCGCATGCGCGAGCGAAAAGGGTTTACGGCACGTAAAGTCCGTCATCTTTAAGTACAGCGGACTGCGTATGGATCCACCCATGACAGCAGAAAAGTAAAAATAAGGCAATAAATCTCCGCTCCTTCAACTCGATGGAACACATAATGAGGACACAGGCAGATGTGAAGGATTTAGGACTGTCCTTGTACGAGCCCTTTTTTATTTTTAGCAAATAACTTTATGTTATATTCCGGTTCGTTCTTGTGCTTCCAACAAAAGAATCGGGCTAACATTTATGTATTATTCATTGATGACATATAGTGACTGGATGCCTTATGTCTACAATTAAAGTAATAACCAGAGAATCACACCACCGAGATCTGAAGTGATCCGATTAAAAAAATAGCAATTAATGATGGTTTCTAAAGATTATGATTTTTATTTATTTAGAATTTAGAATTTACGCTCATCTTTTTCACATAGACATGATCAAAGTGCTCGTATGGTATGAACACGTTTCCAGTGATTTCTCGTTTCATCACTTGACCCAAATGTAGGAATTTAACCCTTTCTTATTCCAAACAATGGCCAGTTGTTGGTGCAGATGTTGGGACTGGTTACATGGCTAACCTGAACCATTTTGAGATGATTTTGTTTGCAAAAGTTAGGCTACTCTTACATTTTGTTTTGTTTTCTTGAGCGAGGAGCAAGTTTAATTGTACAGTACAGTGCAGTACAATCCTTATACTGTACTGTTTACCGGGGTGTTCATGTAAACAGCTAAATTTGAATATCTTGTATTTAAGGTTATAGTTAAATTAACTTTCATCTTATGCAAAACCCTTAATAATAAGACAACCAGTAGATGGAGCAATATCCTTTCTCTTTGTTGTATACTTCTGTTGCAGACTGCACCTGAGTAAATACATTCATCGAAATTTTGTGCCTTTCCTGCTCTGTCAACTTTTCCAATCTTCCTATGTTTGCATCTCTGTTAATGTGATTGATGAAGTGTTTACCTTTTCCCTTGTTTTCTCTCTGTGGTTTGAACAAATCGGGAGAAAGTGGGTCTGCTCGAGATAATGACTAATTCACAGTCAAATGACAGACAATTGAAAAAAACAAAATAGGCTATGTATATGTGTTTGTTCATGGAATCTTTATTAGTGTTTTTTTCTCCTGCTAAAATTTGTTCAGCTGCTGTCTTCCATAATTGATTTCCTCTGCAAGTTTACTGCGTCAACTTGGCTGTGGTTTGTCCCCATTCATACGGCGGGGAGGGTAAGGAAAAGTCAGAAAAGTTAAAGCTAACATCAAGAATAGAAGTTAAACTGAAATACACTCATAGATTAATGCCGCCGTAGTAGTAGTAGTAGTAGTAGTAGTAGCCCAAGTAAAGTGCATTAGTGTAGTCAGGTGGGTAAGTGTAATTTAGCAGACACAGAAAACATCTAAACCATGTTTCATAGACCAGTAAAATCCAAATTATGCTGAAACATCAAATAATCCTATATAAGGCATAAGGGATGTTATATTCATAAAACCAAATTAGAGGGTCTTGATGAGGCGTGAGTTGTAGGTTGGCTGGTGAAACTATTGATAGATGAAGTATTAAGATTTATAAAACATCTTATATTTTAGTGCACAATTTAGGTGCCCTGCATAGTATGTGGCAATGCAAAGCAACAACTGTGATTCTGTTTTGAGAAATTGTTTCAGATGCTTTGTCAGAAACTTCCCTGCTACTAGTGGTGGGAATGGTGGTTAATTAATGGTAATTTGTATATTTAGGAAATTTGTGTGTAATACAGCAACGGAGGGAGATGGTCTCAGTATTGTAAATCTTGCCATCAGCCTGATAATTTGCACTCTGACGATTTTCCTGGATTGATTTACATTCTAAACTAGTAAACTCAAAAACCACACATCCTTTTAACCTTGCAGTCTCTCAAATCACCCGAGACCTGCCAAACACAGTCCCTGATGTCAAAGCTGATGTAAACACTTGTTGATATTTACAGATCAAAAGCAGTGTTATCATCTGTAGGATGAAGGCAATCTACTTTCAGCAGGTCAGGATGCCCCAGGATAGAAAAACATTTACCTGCAAACTCTGAGACTATTCCAGAATGCTGCATTTCTGAACCTTGAGGTGGTAAAATACAAAGTTTCCGTTTCAGAACAGCTGAGTTGGTTCAATCAGTATTTGAAGCATGTGCATGGCGAACATAAAATTCAATGGATTGGATGGATGGAAGATTCGCCAACCCAGTGGCACAAAAAAAAATTACTCTATGGTTACAGTGAATATGAACATATCTTCCAAAAAAGCAACACAGCAAAGAAAAAAATTGGGGTGGGTGAGAATTGCTGTCTGAATAAATTTGTGGGATTTATTGCAGTAGTCTTTTAACTTAGCACCATGTAGCCAACATTTTTGAATATTCCTGGCGAAAAAGAAGAAATGTTATTGAATAAAAAAACATTTCCTTCTAGATGCAATCCTATGGGCACTAAGCACACCTGGCAACAGCTAAAAATGAAATATAAAAACATTTTGGTTTTCATCATGTGGCATACAAAGTACAAAACAGAGACAAAAAAAATATCATTACATTATATACAAGATTAAAGTTCTTTTCAGCTAACCACAAGAAGGCGGAGGCCTGCAAAATGGGTGGAGGGCCATCATCACCTCTAACAGAGGCAGAGCGGCTGTGTGTGCATGTGTGATGTATAAAATAATTGTTTTGTTTTTTGGGTTTTTTTTAAACTGTAAACAGTAACTGCCAGCAACAGAGTATGGCTGAACATCGCTACCTTTATGGCTGTGGATCCCTTCACACACCCACAATAAAGTCAAATTCAAACTAAAGTAGGCTGATATTTCAACTGCTATAGGGAAAGTAAAAACATCATTCAGAGCTAGGAGAAATCAGGTGGCATTTGTTTCTATTCTTGCACAGTATGTAAGTAAATACTAGACTGTCTCAGTGTACTGACCACAAAAAGCGAAACTTTATTTTGGATTGATTTCTTTGTTTTTCAGTATCCTAGTAGGTAGCATGAACTTCCTTCAGGAGTGTTTCATCAAGAAAATGAATAGGAACAGACAGATTAAAAAAATGAATCTTGGTGTGCTTAATTAGGGGAGAGTCACATTTTCTTGCACAGATAAAGAGCTATAACCACCCTGTTGATCTTGCACTTATCATCTTAGGTTATACCAGCAGGTCCTGACCATATAAGGTCAGATATATTCAGGGTGGCAAAGGATACTAGACCAGATAATAAGTAGGAATAGAGTGCTTTCATAAACAAGTATCCCCCATAGACGCTCCACCCAACAGCTATCAGCAGCACTTTTCTTTATCTGCACTCTTTGAACATGAGCCCATCACTATCATTCCATCAGCACCCTGCCCTCCAGCTCACTGTCATTTCCCATCCTGATGCCTGCTGCACGTTCTTCCCGTCTTCAGCGCTAATCACTGCCATTGACTAGCTGGGAATTCTTTCTTTCTTTCTGCTTTCTGATTAAGCGAGTATCTTCTTAGTTCAAGATTTCCTCTTAGTGCACTTTCCTCCAGACAACACAAAGGCTAGTTTGGAATGTATCCACTTCAGTTCAACAGAAACTGAACGTATTTTACACTGAACATGCACTGCTGATTTTGTTTGTTTGATTTTGATCTCTTTGGCCTGTTTTGGAATCAGTTTAGAATTGGATATCTTCACCACAAGCAGAGAGAACAATTACAACAACCACTAGCTTTTTGAATGTACAAAAGTGCATGCTGGTATTGATGTAAGACTGACTTTGACTTTACACCCTGTCAGGGTGTCTGTCTGCTTGTCACCCTGTGTGTCTGATACTTGATCTGTTAACCTGTAAGATGAACAGGTACCTGAGTAGACAATACCAAAGAGTTCCATATCAGTAATCACTAGTACATACTCTAAATGACAGACTGAACAACAGAATGATGGAGAAGTGAGATTTGACAAATATCATGATGTAGGATATTACAGATGTGGATTAAGTAAAGCCAGTTTTTTTGGGGGGGGAGTCAAGAAACATTACAGATATTTGTCAAGACCCTCTTGACCTTTTCCTGACCTCCAGAACTCTAAATGGAGCCATTAAACATCTGCATCTCTTTATCTCTGCTATTCTCATTGCCCCCCACCCCCACCCTCTGCTTGTGGTCTCTGGGTGTTTGTTGTTAGTTTCCTGTCACAGAGGAAGTGCCTCACCCTGCCGCCTGGCTCTCTATTGGAACCAGCTCTTAACAACAGTGATTTGGTGGGGGGTAGACAGAGTGAGGGGTGGGGGCGGAGACAGTGAGGGTGGATAGATAGAGGGATCAGAATATGGATGGACAGACAAGGGCAAAGGATGGGGCTGAGGGCAGACAGCAGAAGCACCAGGGCAGAGAAAACTCCACATATACTGGAGATGACTGAGAGCTGCAGAGAGCAGACACTGCGTTGCCTGGGAGGAAGTGACTTTGTGTCGCAGGAGGTAAGCGTGCACTCAGCAATGCCGGCAGCGACCTCAGCTAACTTATATTCTGGGACATTGTTTCATGTTTTACATTTTATTCTTGTGTTAAATGTTCATTGTCCACACAATAATCCAAGATGTTAATTAGTCATTTTGCCTGGTAATCAGTTTTAAATATCTTGTGATTGTAATGTCATTTGTTTGAGTGTACTTTTACTCTTTATTACTTCAAGAAACTGATACTTTTTTCTTTAATTTTTTACATTTTGACAAAAGAACACATTTTCAGGATGCAGTAAGAGATCGCAACAACTTGTGAGTTGGGAGTTTTCTATTTGTTTTGTTTTTGTTCATTTGCAGTGTAACCTACTTACAGTGTGCTGCCAGGCATTCCTCATGCTTTCTTGGTCTGGTCTCTCCCAATCCTTGTACCAGTGTCTTGAACCACAGTGACGCTGGACAGGTTTGGGGGGGGCTGTACTAAGGACTGCTGGTCTTATGTGCTTGATTATCCCCTGCTGAATCTGCATTCATGTCTATTTTCATTGTCATCTCATTCCTTTTTTCGGAGGTCTTCTAAATCAAATAAACATCTGTGTTGCATGACAATTTACAGCTTTTACACTACAATTTTTTGTTCAGCTGCAGTTTTGTTATAGTAATGATGGTGTATGGCAGCAAGTGGCATCCTGTTTTCTCCACAAACAATTGAGAAGAAGACAGATGTAGAAATCTCTCCAGTACAAGATCCAAAACTGTGAAAAACTGTTTACTTTTGCACAAATATTGTGTTTATGTAAGCCCCCACCAGTTGTATTAGGAATCAGAGTGAGAAAAGGTACACAGACTTTCTACAGTGTCTGTGAATAAATATTGTTGTGGCTCTTGACTGAGTGTAGTGCAAATATAAGAACCTTTATCTAAATTGTTCTTGCTTATTGCATATATAGTAGTTCACAATGCATTTAAAGTAAACTCAACAAGCAGATAAGATTTCCACTTTAACTGTGCCTGATTCCACGGGGTCACAATGTCAGTCATGTGTATATAGGGAAGTTCATGTAAACCTTGCATGGTTCATGTTAATGTAAACACCTTATTTGTTATACCATGTACACTTGTTGATTTGCTTGTTTTGACTGATAAAGCACGGCTGATCTTCCATCAATCTGGGGTCTGTTTGTTGATGTTTGCTGTCATTTTGTGATCTGATGCCTGGCTACAAACCATCACAAGGGCAATAAAAGTGAAATCTCTTCTTCTTCTGGCAGCAGAGCTCTTAAAATTTTGAGTGGACTGAAGATGTCAGCTGTGTGTATGCAAAAAGGCACAAAGTAATTGTTCTGTTGTATAAATCTCAGCAACTGTGAGGCTACGTGCGTGTGCACAATCTGCTTCAGACATAGAGGCACAAACATTTGATTAATCATGTCAGCACAGAAAACAAGTTTATACACATTACTGTTGTTATTATTTTTATTAGTAGTAGTAGTAATAGTAGTAGTATAAGTTGATGGTTTAGTTGAAGCAACTGTTGAAGTTAGCTCAGAGAGATCTATATGAGATAAGCATTCAAAATATAAAGCAGGATTTAAGTCTTCTGTCCTGGACAATACATCTTGTTGTGGGTATAGGGTCAGGACTTTTTTTCTGATAATTACAATTTTATTTGAAAAGAAGTTCATAAAGTCATTACTACCGACTTGAAGAATAGATGCCTAAGTGGAGCCACATGGCTAAAAATAAACAGGAGGTCCCGGCATTACAGAGGGCTGTCTTACGTGTCATTAGACTATCTTTCCAGACTGGTGAAATGCCACTTCCTTTCCAGCCTTCATACCTGTTTCAAGGCCGGCGTTTCTGATTTATAACATGGACACATCCTCCTCTGATTCACTACCTTCTTTTTCAGTTGGGCAACAGGAGCACTGTTAACAAGTGTCATCAGATAGGGATCAACTGTAATAGAGTTTCTCCCAAATGCTGTGTACTCCATTACTGTAAACTAAAATAAAATAAGTAAATAAGTAAATAAATTTCATTTACTTGTTGAGATAAACCAACCGTGTCTACAAGTAAATAAGATTTCAAACTGAGGCTGTCATTACTAACATCTTCATGAATGTTGAAACCTTATCTGGGCTCACAACAAGCTCACATAAAGAGTCTGAGAATTCAGAGAAAAATTCAGAGTAAGGGCCAGGTGGGTGAAGAAGATAGTTTTTGAGTTTTCCAGCTTGGGTGTCAAAGACTGACAGACTTTCAGATGAGTTATGGGGAAAAAGCTGGTTTCAAATACTGTGCTGCGTACAAATAGAACGAGCTTAGTTCATTTTAAAAGGTTGAACTTGTCTGTCTGTCCACGCTTAAACTATACATGTTTATTTTCTGTACTCTATCTTGAATAAGAGAGCTCAGTCGGGTGACCTGTTTAAATGAAGAATGTGATAATAAGATTGATAATGTGTATACGAAAATGCTGACACTCATAATATCCTGGCGGAAACGCGGTACTGTTTGCTGGCAACAGAGAGAAATTAGTGAGCGTGACTGAGGTCTGATTATGGACCGGCACTTGCAGGACAGTCGCTCCTCCCAGTGCCACACACACACACACACACACACACACACACACACACACACACACACACACACACACACACACACACAGGGAAGACGTGAAACGATCAAGTGGACAAGCCGCAACGCTGGGACAGAGGTACGAGGAGACTTTTCCATCTCTTCGTCAAAGTGAATGAAACGTGTAGGTGCGCTCGATTTGAAGACGCTCGGAGCGCCCCGGGAACTTTGGTTCCCACAAAGTGAGCCCGGCGGGTCTCTCCGTTCCCAGGACCACACGACGCTCGTGACGTGTTTGGCGGTGTGTTGAAAATCTGCGGCCGCGGTGTTGAGCGGTTTCCAGGTGCTGAGAGAGGACAGCGCAGCCGCGTTCGTTTCCTGGCGGCACTTCACGCCGACATGTCGCCTCCTCTGCGTTAAGAACTAACTTCATTGCTGTTACTCAGCCTTTGCCTCGGTCTCTAGGTTCAGATCCTCATTCCAGACGTGGGCGCTGCTGGATTTTGTGGGATCGTGTATGTAATTTGCGACACGGGCGTTATTCAAACTTGAGGGCAAACTCGAGGTGGAAAACAAAGGCGGTCCCGACGGATTCTTTGAGGAAGCCACACTTCGCCGCTCTTAACCTCCGAACGATTCCCATCAGATTCCGACGTACGCGTCCTGCTGGTGAGAGAGAGCTCAGTGCATCATGGGAGTTCCCCAGTAGTCTAGGCCTCCAGCAGCATGACTAAGGGATGAGTCAGGGTTTACCTGAGCCAGCCCTAACTATAAATTAATCACGAAAGAAAGCTTTATATCTTACCTTAAAGATAGAGTGGGTCCACTTTGTTGGCAAAGAGAAAAATACTAAAAATAGAAGTCATCAATGAACTGTAAACACTCATATTTAGGATATGGCTCAGGTATGTGTGCGGTCTACAGAGAGCAGGAATGTTAACAGACTGGATTGTCAAAATGTCTTTGTTTTCCTTTCCTTTCACTTTGTCTCCGTCAGTCACTCAGCCTTACAACATTTATTTTCTTTAGGACAGATTTAAGCAATGCAACAACGAATGAAGAATACAATGAAGCCCACAATAATATATGTGATAAACGCTTGTCTGGCCTCAGTTACAGTCTCCACAGCTTTTAAGCAGAGACGATTATCCTGTCATTCAAAAATCCAACCCTAAATCCATTTAAATCAAAAACTACAGTCTCACTAAAGCGTTGTTTCCAGCAAGCGGCAAAGTCGGGTTCAGTTGAGTACGGTACGTAAGAAGGCACAAGAACACAGATGCTGAATCATGGACTGCTTGGGGAGTCAGAGTCAGTGAAGAATGTACCTGTGTCCTCACTTCAGTAGTCAAAATAAGAATTAGTTTTTCGTTGACTGCCTTTCTGTCTCCCCCGCTGTCAGTGATGTCAGAGTGCGCAGGCCACAGTCGCTCTGTCTCCTGCGACCCGTCCATCTCTCTGGTGGAGATCAAGGCAGAGGCTCATCTCGTCCTCCAAGCTTTCCTCCATCGGACCGTGTCTGTCCCCCTGAAGGACAGGCCTGGTAGAGTAGGAGGTGCCTACAGCGACTACAACAAGTACAGGTAATTTAACTCATCACGTTGGTTCTCTGCTGTTGTATTCTGTTTGGACTGGGGTTTTTCCTGTCAATGTTCTGAACAGATAATAACAGATAAAACAGTCAATCCGCAATTTATCATATTATTCTAGCATGTGTATTTCTTTTAATCTCAAACTTGGAGCCACAGCAGATAATGGCTCCACATTGTTACTGTACTGCCATGCCTACTTCCTCTGTGTAGAGGAAACATCAACACAGACATCGCCCCCTTCTTTCTCCTCTTTCCCCAATTTCTCTCTTCTCAATCCAACCGGTTGAGACAGACCGCCCACCCTGAGTCTGGCTGTGTTGGAGGTTTCTTCCTGCTAAAAGGACGCTCTTCCTCTCTGTCACCAAGTGCCATTGTGAGAACTGTTGGGGTACTCTCTGTAGTGTTGTAAGGTGTTGACTTTACTCTGCAAAGTGCCTTGAGATAATTTATGATTTGACTTGGTGCTATGCAAATAAAATAACATTGAATGGAAACTGAGTTGTATAGAGAGCAGAAAAGAATTTTCAGCCATGTGACAAAACAAATCCACCTCTGTGCCACCTCAGTGTAAACGTCAAGTCCTTCCACTCAGTACAAGAAAAGACTTTGTAAATGTAAAGTAAGATCACAATTTCAATTTTTTTGTTAAGAACTCAAGCTCATTGATTAATTGAACATACGGGTTTTCCATCTGTTTATTTTCATGCTCAGTACAGTATGCACAGTACAGAGGTCATAGTAGGGTCACAAATAAATGAGGTCATTAAACTGGTCCATGCAAAGGGAGCTATTTGGGAGGAAATTAAGAGGCTTAGAGAATGCCCTGAGAATAACCCTGAATGGACGCAACATCTGTTACTTTATTTAAAACCCTTTAGTTTGTCTGGTAAACACAACAGGTTATTTACAGGTGCTTTGTGGCTGTACTTGAATATGACATCCTTTGAATCTTCTACTCTAGTGCCAAGCCCCAACCAAAACCAAAGGATGGGTGGGATTCTCAGGCTGAAGATGTCAGTTCATCAGATGAAAAGAAGACTGGATTGAAAGAGTTCTTAAAGCAGCTGCCTCGGCACAACTCCGCACGTCGCTCTGCCAAAGACCCTAAAGGCTCGCTGGACAGGGACGGCAAGGCAAAGCTGTCACACCTCAGACACCAAGTAGAAGTAAGGAGGAATGGTTTTATTAGGTATTTTGGCTTGTTTATTTAAGGTAAGCTGCAGTTGTTGTCCCTCTAGTGGTGGGGCATTAGACATTAGGCCCCACCACAAGTGGAACAAGATGATGTTGTTATGTTGGCCCATCTGAAAGTCTCACTCCAAGCTCCTGTTTCTGCTGATCTCTTCTCTGAGCACAGTTACACTCCCCAGAGCAGGTGCCCTTTGCGTTTCAGACAATCAGTGTGCTGTTCCTCTTTCAAAATTCCTCACTTACCTATTTCACTTCCAGCAAACAGCAGAACCTCATTCAAATGGATTTTACTGTGATACGTGGGTTCACTTTCAGAAGTCATCATATCCAAGTCCAATCAAAACCAGTTTTAATTGTATAGTGCCACAAAAATATAACATACGTTATATCAAGGCACTTTACACAGTGAGGCAAGACCTCACAGTCCCCATAATGAGCAAGAACATGGAGCCAGACCAACATACTGTATATGAAGCAATGACAGAAAGCTGATTGACTTAAAGCAGTCTTGAGCAGTTCCTTTAAGCAAATGACATGGTCCAGTCTCTGCACTAAAACCTTGTGGTCAGTGGTGTCAGTTCAGAAGAGAAGATTGTTGGTAATATTCACTACTTTTTTCTACTCTTTCTGTTCTGTTCTGCTCTAATTTCTGACAGAAAATCTTCAAACATACCATTCCTATGCAAATAATTACATAACTGGTTTGTTACAGTTTTTTCAAGAATGTTAGAGATAGATAGTAGGTTGGAGATAGTCTAGTCTATAGTTGGCTAGAACTACTGGATGAAGATGGCTAGCTTGTTTCATTGTGACACTCTCTTGTCAAACAGGGTATCACCAAAACCATATATTTCATAACCCAACCAACAGCTCACTGTGCAGAAGTCACAGCAGATCAGTGTAGTCAAAATAGTCATAACACATCTTCATCAGAATCCCTGCAACATTAATGTTGAGCAGAAGAACCTGTTCCCACAGGATGATGTCATTTCCCCCTCCTCTACATCAGAAGATGATGAAGGTGAGAAGAAACCACAGAAGAAGCTGAACCAAAAGAAGATAAGAAAAAAGATCTCAAAGTTCTTCAGGTTAAAGTTCGACAAAGAGAAGGAAAACGAGGGCCATGGCAAAGAGAGGCCTGTCACATTGCCAATCAGCAAAGAACCAGAACCTCCCCCGACCATTGTCTCTCCAAGTAAGCTCCGCCATGACACTATAAAACTAACTAACCCACTTTAGCTGTAGTTGTTTATTTGTTTGCCTGAAGCTATAATGCAAAATGCTGAATTCTTATTTGCTGTCAGTCTGCACAGTATAATACTTTGGACATCCAAACCCTATCGTTCTGAAGTATGATGAAGCTCTCCTGTGTGCATGTTAGCATATATGCTAACGTGAGTAGTTCTGTAGTTCTGTCAGTAAGTATACTTACTGACAGAACTACAGTAGAGTTGTAAAATGTGAATGTAGAATGAAGGTTTTCATTCAACATACTAATCATTTTGTGGTCATTGTTGATGCAGACCACCCTCCTGAGTTCTATGATGAGGTAGCAGAGAAACTCGATAAGATTGCCAAGAGGTCCACCAGTGTAAAGAAACTGAGTCCCCCACTCAAGCCTTCACCAGGTAATCCCTCACACACACACACACACACACACACACACACACCTGACATGCATTAATCTCCTGGAAACTAACCCTGACCTTACATGAACCCTGACCCTGAAGAAACCCACACAGTCTGTGTGCTCGACCTACCACCTTGCGCTGGTGTTGTTTGTGTGTAATTAAAGATCCTGTCTCAGGCCTAATCACAAGGTATCACTACTCTCTCCTTTCATTTAAACCCAGTTTGTCATAACAGGGAGGCTTGTGTGTCACAGCAGCAATAATCCAAGTCTGCATCGAAAATGTGAGAAGAGTGAAACTGTAACAGAGACTGAAAAATACAGTTTACAAAGTTTAACTCGGGGATTTCAGTGAGGAAAAGTAAATAAAAACATTGTTGAAGAAACAATTCTCAGGTCCAGTTTTCCGATGGCTGGTTCAGAGGAGTTTTATTCATCGTGTGGTGGAGCCAGAAGTTAGGGCACGGACAGAGACATTCTGAATGAAGATTAAATTCAGGGAGCCTGGTGGATGGATGTGGATGCTCACATGGTACTTACAGTAGTGAGGCATTAAACAAAATGGCTCCTGTACAACATGTGTCTCATACGCCAGTAGGAGGCAGTACTTACTTAAAGAAACATTTAGTGGTTTTGCATAAATGTAAGTAAACGCGTGTCTGAAGTCACTGCAGACTTTTTTATGTATTAAAACAGTCCATGATCTTTCTCTAACCTTAACCAAGAGATGTGAGAGTCCAAACAGAACAATAAAAAATGCTGAATTATATTGTCCCAACAAGTCCATATTTTAGAAAGATTTTTGTCATGAAAAACAAATCCTGTCCATGTCCATGAAATGGATAGAAAACTTTTAGGATTACTTCGCGAACTGGGTCGCACCAATGAGTGGCCAGTATATTGTTGTTATTATTGTTGCTTTTTTTCTTTTAGCAGTGTGTGATAAACAGGCAGTGGTGCAGCAGCTGGTTCAGGTGCTCTCTCTGGAAGGAGATTCCATCAACACTAAGGTAAGCAGTGGCTCATAGTAAGATGTGTAAAGCTGCATTAGTTAATTAATTTACACTGTGAAAACTCACCTTATGGACACAAAGACAGATAAATATGCAGTATATTTCAAGGCATGGTGAAAGCTTTCTTCATACGTCACATCTGTGTGGATGTGTAAATGGCTCTTCCTACGTTTTTACTGCAAAATCTTTTTCCAGATCGAGTCAGACCCCTTTCTGCGCTCCAGTCTGGCTCGTCTCTCTTATGCATCATTTGCCAAGCTTGTGGACACTTTCAGCAGAGCTCAGGTATCTGAGGCACCGGCCCTGCCGCCACCGGCTAGTCCAACTCTGCAACGCATGGCCGTGACCATGGAGGTGTCACGCCGGATAGTGACAGCCACAGGAGCCGTGCGCATGCAAGGTTATGCAGAGTGCTACATGGAAACCTTTGCCCCCTGGGTCAAGAGCCAAGGAGGATGGGTAGGTGATTTAAGAAAAACATACACAATTATTCCATTAAAGACATTTCTTGTATAAAAGCCAGTATTCTATAATTCAGCTGCTCTGGATTCCTCTTTTTAAAATGTAAGTTAATTTACTAATTAATTCCATTCGCTCCCACCTTTTTTCTTATCAATGTTATGCCACTGTCAGTGGAATCCTCCTTTCCTGCAGACGTTTGATTTTAAAAGCCCACCGGGAGTGGGAAGGTGGAAGTATCAAGTGGTCATCAAATATGAAATGGTTAGGAAAACATGCTTAGGCTTTCTGTAAGCATTAAACATGACCTTTTCTTAAATATAGGTTATTTGACAAATTATAAATACTTTCAGTAGACTGTTCAGTAGAAGTGGTAAACCTTGCTTTGATTCCCAAACAAGCATCAAACTGTACAAATAAAAATGAATGAAGATTAGGGATAGTTGATGGAGGACGGCCCATTTCCTGCTTTTAAAGTTGCTGCTGACATCTGCTTGCTTTTTGGACCAAACCTAAAACAGAAGCAATGCTGCATATCTGTTGGTGAAGTCAGAGAATGTAAAAACACAGACAGTTATTGTAAAAGTAAACTATTCAGCAATTGAAGAGAACGTGGAAAAGTGGCTTTTCTGTCTGATGTCCAAACAACACTATTGTAGTTAAAGCTGTAAAAACAGCCAGGGAACAGGGAATATGCTGCCTCTGCAGCAGACAGTGTTCTTCTCTTTGGAAAGCAAAGCCTGGCTTTTGGAAGCCAATATGAAGGAAGAAACTCTGGACATTTTATGGAGATGTGCAGGTTCCTTGCAAAGCAAGATGCATTTTTTTGTGACGTGCTGATCCAGAAGTCATGCATTCATGCACAACACTCAGAATGAATTCATAGCTTCTGATGTGGTGCAGGATGAGATTGTTTGAAAGACTGAGGGATAATGGTTTGTTACTGTTATAACTGATGAAATAGTTTATGAATAACATTCGTGCCTTAATGCCCCATATGCAGTAAGAACTCTGGAAAGGGGGGAGGGAGGCATCAGATAATACATATTTCTCTTATTACTGTGAAAGAAGATGCATGATTACAGAACATTAGTGAGCACAGGTATTACAGTTCTTCTTTTAAAAAAATACCTGATGTCTATTGGTTTTAAGGCATTTCACCTCATCTGTACATACTATATATATATACTGTCTACAATAGCTGATTTCATTTTGTCCAGTGAGGATTTTTTCAATTTTGTAACATTTTGAAAGCTTTAAACTCTAAAGTTCAACACCGCTCATTACCAACTTCACTACTGCTACTGCCAGGCTGCAGCTGGTACAGTTTGGAGATGAGGGTTGCCAGATTGGAGTCGAGTATCCCCCATATCCCAGTCTTTCAGTGTCATCATTTTGCAGAAAACACACAAACCTGGTAACTCCAATTTGCTGCATAGATCGTACTGCTAACAAAGGATTGTTTGAGATGGGTAAATATATGGGGAGGGACAATCCAGTAACACCTTAACATTTGCGGGGACGTGACCCTGCTTTCCTGACTCAAATCTTTGCCCATGATTTTTTGCTTTGTGTTTCTCTGTTAATATTAACCACACAATCTTTTACTTCGTCTCCAGGAGAATGTGGTAGATTTGGAGGAGCCTGTGGAGTACGACTGAGTTGTCAGAACCAGCAACTGTTACCACTGCTCATCACTGAACTGTACCGTGACATCAAAGAGGTGGATGGACCTCAATGTGTTTTCCTCCATGGAATCTCATCTGGACTGTGACAAGAGCAGATTCCAGCTAACACTTTGATTCCTGCTGATTCTGGATCAGAAAGTACTGTCACCACAGGTTACTGATTTTACATGCTGCTTGTGGTTGCTGAGTAGTGTAGATTCTGTCATTACAAGGCTTGCCTCTCAGTTTAAAGTTGAGCTCAGGTTGTAACAGTTTTGGGGGTTTTGGTTGTGGGCATTTTTACATTTGGATAAAGGAACAAACATTTTATTCTTTAATTCTATGAATGAGATAACTAAGATGGAAACTTGTTTCAGGTATTTCTCAAAATTGGTGTCAGTATATTGAACAAACAGAATTAAGCAGAATTGCTGTATTGGTATCACAAAATGAATTCTGCTTAATTCATGACTTTCTAGAACAAGTTGCTGGGTCCTGCTGGGTCCTGGACCAACGTAACAGTCTCCCCTCACGTACCATGGGGCAGATTTACGTACATTAGACAGGTCAGCAGAGTCAGAGATGTGGCCAGTCTGCAGAAAGAGCTCGCTGTGCCTTTTTTACTTGAGTGAACTACAACAGTAAAGTCATGGTTCTGGACAGACAGACAATAAAACTCACTGTAAAGACAAGGGGAACTAGCTGGCAACACACTGTTGATTCACCCCCCTGTTTTCATTATATCATCATCTGAGAGAAAAAAATAATTTATAGTTGCTTTAGAAGCTACAGTATATTATCAAAAGTAAGGCAAAGAATATCTCTGCCACCAAAATGCTAATTACCTGACTAAAACAAGGTTGCTTTATTGTTTACATCTTTTATGGTTGGACAAGATGAAGCCAAATAATGTGAAGAAATGTGCATATAGTCCAAAACACTTTTATAATATTTTGTATTTGCTGTCAGTCAGAGGACATTGTTACAGACCAGGAGTCAGATTCAGTAGCAGGATGTGATGAGGCTCTAACAGAATCCAGATTTACTCCTTGTGTCATTTTAAAGACATACGTTGCCATCATGGTTGATCTGTTGACCTCCACTGATACTGTCTGAATCCAGTGTCTCAAAACATTTGACGTGCAAGTGTTCTACTGATTGACTTTTCCAGGATAAGTCAACCTAACACCTCTGTAAGGCAGGTCTACATCATATGAAAGAAGTGAAACCACCCCAAACCTCCTGAGCATGGGTTACTGTCAAGCTATTTGACATGGTATGTATAGAATATACTCATGAAATGTCTGTACATGCACTTTGGTTGTGTTTTTACACACTATTTATTATGAAGGCCTTTTACCTGCTGTCACCATGAGACAGTGAGGACTGTCTTTTAATTTTTTTGTATTTTCATTGAATATGTTTAAGAAGTACACTGTGCACACAGGATGTGAGTAAGAGATATAATGATCAGAAGATATAATGTCTTGAAAACATGTCTATAAACCTGTGTTCTTCATTTTTTTATATATAAAAGCACCCAAAGAGAAAAAAAAGTTTTGTTTGCTTTCAGTTCAGTTTTAGATTAAGACTCAGAAATGAAGATAGATTTGTCATGGATCCATTCTGAGTGAAGAGATTGGTCCATCATCTTAGATTTGCCAGAGCTGAATGACAGAACATTGTGGGAAGGCTCACTGTGGAGGACCACAACCAGAGTGGCTTCTCTGAACATCACAATGAGTAAACAGCACAGGAAGGGATCTCAGCATTTGCTCATCTTTTTCTATCACAATGAATTGGACTCATGTATTGACATGCATTGTCAGTGGATCAGCACAGCTTGATGGAGCAATGTGATGGTGTTGAGTTTTACTAGTTCATCCACCGTTTACACGACTGACTATTCACGTTAGCTCGGCTTAACCCAGACTTTTTAATGTATGTAAACACCTTAGTTTGACTGAAGTCTTGTCATGATCGAGCTACAACCGTAGCGCCACTAAACTGTGCATGTAGACATAGTTGTGGCAGGCTTTGGTTTACATAACGAAACGCACACTGAGCTGGAAAAATGAACCGCAACAAAAACCAGAGGAACATTACTTTATGATTCAAACAGCATCTAATGTACAACACTAATGCCATATGAAAAAAATGATTATTTTTTTATATGCAAGTACTGTATGCTCCATTAAAAAAAGTTGGATAAACTCATGTGGTAATTAAGGATAATAATGAATCATGATTAGATAGAATAGACTGAAATAAGAGCAGTGCAAAGCTGTAAAGTCACTGAGCCAAACTGCTCATGTATTATAGCAATAATATACAGTACAAGGCCTGACATTATGAACAAAGTGAACTTAGTGCTACAAAAATATTACCTTCTTTCTGTTTTTTTTCTATCTTTCTTTTTTATTTACATTGGACCTACCCCATCATAGTGCTAGACATAAGATACAGACTGATTCAGCAAGTTTTTAAGTTACAGCTCCTCTCTTCTCTTCTTGACATCCTGTATAGTTCATGAAATCCAGGTATAATTCAATTATGTAAAGTGAGCGCATTTTTCTCACAGTCTGACTGAAACAGAACGCACTGCTTGTTGTTTCAGGACACAGAAATCTTCTCCACCTAATTTATAACAAATTTCACACGGTGGAAAAAATAAAACCAGGAAAAAATGCTGTAAAATAGAGAGAGGCAGATGTGTGTGTCTTTTGTTTGTGAATTTGAAGATGTTCCCCTCAGACTACTCTGAAAGACCAGAGCAGTAAGGGAATTGTCACTTGTTTTGGCTAAGGGCTGATGGATTTGAGAAATAAAACACACGAATATGACAAAATGCAATATTAAACTGCAGCGACATTCATATTCTATTCATTTGGCTAGTTCGACAGTGTTCATCACTTTCTGTCAGCTCCACCTCCTCAGTCTGTCACTGCTGCCTTTGTCCGTATCCATGCCCATTGCACCGATGGTTTTGATCAGATTGTGCTGGTTTTTTAGGGAATCTTAGGGGAGATCCTGGAGGAGTCAATGATAAACCTTTCCATCACAGGCCGGTGAACAGCTGGTCTGTGGTCAGTCCAAGTGCTTCTCAGCGCACAGAATTTGACAATACATCAGCATGGAGAACACCAAGGCCAAGATCTGAAGAGAGAGGAGGAGGTATACAAGGCAATTAACAACCTGCCGGAAAACCAAACTTAATAACAACTGCCTCAGGGGTTATTGAGCCCGTTTGGAGCAGCCACAATGTTTCTCCCACATTTCTATGTTAAATTAAATATTATTTTTACAGTCATCACTGCGAAGAAGCAGTAGTAGTTTTAGGGACAGCGACATCACACACTGATAAAAATGAGGCACTTTCCCAAGCATCAACACTTAGCAGGGGTATGTTACTATGTAACATGCTGTTACATGCTAAGCTCGACTGAGTGAACGTGATGACAGTTCGTCATTTATAACTTTGTATAATCTTTCAAATAATAAATGGGTAATCTGGTTATTATCCTTTCAATTACAAAAGTAATAGTAATCTACCAAAAAAAGCCACATAAATCTGGCTGGAAAAAAATCTGGGAGCCAGGGGGGCCTGTTCCCACCGTGGGGATGAGGAACTAGTTCCAAGTAACTCAAGTGTTATGGGAACGCCCCTCTAATCAGCAGTTCTCAGGCACTTGTCCCCACCGTGATGCAAGAACCACTGGACCCATGGAGCGTCATACTCATTTTGCAACTGTTTCGGTCACAGTGTAATTACCAGAGAAGAACAGCATTTGTCAAGCGAGTAGCTGAGTCAGTGTAGTTTGTTGTGTTAGCCTACATGATGATTTATATGTTGTTGATAATGCGTGAGAGCAGAAGACTGCAGCTTGTTGTTGCTTGGCCCCGGGGCTGCGCCTAACCCGGAGCAGAAACATATTTGCCTCAAAACAGACCCCACAAATCGCCTTTAGGTAGCCATTCCTCTGGCACACGCACAAATGTTCCATACCCCCTAAAACGGTTGATCTTAGTTCCTGCTTCCTAGTTCATGCCAACTGACTCCTGCCTATCCCATCTGGATTTTGTAGTTGGACACTGTTATTGTTCTTGAACAAATTGTTTTCAAACAAAATAAAGTGAGTGATTAAAAGTGTGAGGACAGTTCCTCCATCCCCAGTGTAAATCACACCCAGGACATGTGTAACAGCTGGAACCATAACTGTCCAGAAGAGAATGTGGAAATACAAATGTAAAAAACCCCAAATGTATTAAACTGAAAATACTGATACTAAAAAAGGTAAAAAGGCATTAAAACTAGCACACCCAACTGTAAACAGAGCTTCTTTTTATGTTGGAATTTGTTCTTAAAACACACTTACGCTGTTTGGATCAAGATTCATCCAAGACCAATTATTTGTTCTTGGTAAGAACAGAATCTGTGATACACATATAAGTTTGCTCTTGCAACACAACTGCACTATTTGTGTTCAAACTTTTATCTATGTTTTCTGATTTGTGATACCATGGCATAGAAACTGAATTACTTTTACCATATTAAATGTTTTTGATAGTTGTTTTCATTATAGAACAAAGCCTTAGGGAAATAAACATACACTAACATATATCATATCAATTATATTCTTTGGAAACTGGCTTGTGATTATGTGTTTGGAGAAGACACCAGGCAGAGGGCATAGGTCTGTATCCAGCTGGAACACATGAGAGTGCTGCCTGCCAGTAATGGCCCCAGTGTGCTGATCCAGCTCTGATATGAAACTATTTTTAAATTTTTTTTTTTTACCTTCTTAGGCTCCATGTTTGTTTCCTACATTATTGCTTCTCTTTCCATTATTTAATGTTATGACTCCATTACAGGCAGCACCTCCACTTCAGAACTAGTGAAGTTCCACTTTCTCTTTGAGTGCAGCGCTCCACTGGATTTCTAGCTTCACTTTGGCATTTTTCTCATCTCTATCAAATGTGTTTCCAGTTGCTGTGTGTACTCACCCTTTTATTGGTATTAATGGACTGTTCACCCATGCTAATTAGAAACAAATGCCATGCACTTTCAATTTATGAAGATTTTAAGAACATAAGTACAAACAAACCCACTGACTTTTCTGAAGAAAAAACTTGACATAAAGAAACCAATGACTACGAATGATATGAATATACAGTATATAAAACTGATGGATTAAATGATGAATTAATATTGGAGATGAGTACCTGCAAAACACCAATACAGATTCCAAATACCAGGACGGAGGGGATGTTGGTGAGCAGCCACTGCCTGGCCTTCTGATAGCATGGCTGCAGAGGACAAATGGAGACAGAGAGCGTGAAGAGCGGGAGGTACGGGACGAGGAAAACAAAAACGAAACAACAAAACTCTGTTCATGCCAGAAACTCATCCCCAGAATGGATTTTCTTTTTCTCATGTTGCTTCTGTTTAGCTCATCAAATCTTTTTGTCATTTAAGTATCGTACCCACATTCAGTATGAATACTGGTAAAGAAACGAGAAACACTAAAATGTAGCCCTGAGATTACCAAAATAAAAAAAAGCATTTGTTGTATATCAGCGGCGTTGTGCCTGAACTCGTTCATATTTTGGGCGAACGTAACCTCAACGTACTGGATTTCCGCTTGATGAATGTCACTGTGAACGCGTTCATTCTGATATCTGCGAACGGCGCAGATTATATTATTACTAATTACTGAGCTCTGGGAACACAGGAGCAATGAACAATGGAAGAGGTCATAGTAAACCAGTGTAAACACTGTCCATTATTCCTCACAGTTTGCAGACCTACTGTACCTCTTACCTGCTATACTTACTGCGGTGCAAAGTTAGATTTTGAACATTTCAGCTCACATTTAGTCTGACCTTGAGATAAACTGCTTTACGTAATCTGGGTTTTTTTTTCCAGATCAGCCTGGCTGATTGTCTACCTGCTGGCGGCTCTTGCCCTATCAGGCTTCCACTGTAATATGAGTGTTCCAAGATCTCAGCAGTTAGTCTATGAACACAGGGCTGTCAAAATGACTCAACTATGGCCACAAATAACCAAATTACACTTAACTGGAAATACCCTTAAAACTGTGCTGGTAAGTCTGAATGTAATGTAACAGAAAAACAAAGACGTTGCTCGGTTCCCACTTCTCGAAAAACTTAAGTCTGAATTTAGTCCAGATGTGCGAGGGTCTCTCATTCATTCATTCACGCATGAAGAATGCGAGGAATGTTCTCTCTCGTCCTTTTGTGTGTACAGTATTCACTGAGCTGCTGTTATGATGGCTGCTCACAGTAAGGTTACGTTGATGTTAGAAAATGTTTCACCACTTAGTACTTCCAGTCTCCTCCTCTTATATAACCCATATAGCCCACCGGAAGCCTTAACAAGGGAACACAAAAGCCATTCAGTCCCAGCAATCAACAAACACATACACAACATTAGTCACTATAGCAGTATGGCGGTGAGCAGGCCAGGCCACCATTCAGTTGTTGGTCCAACCGCTCACAGGCAACCTTGAGTGTGCGTTTGTTTTGTCTGTAAGGGGCGAAGCAACCCTGCTCTGACTGTGTTCGCCTAAGTTCCCAGATCAGCAACAATTACTGAGTTGTTGGAATGTTCTGCTCGCTGTTCTTTGCCGTGACCTCGAGGAATTGTGATCCACTCAAAGCAAGACCTTCTGGCCACTGCACGATAATCCTTGCTGGAGTCAAAGCAAGTTATCCTTGAAACAAGATGCTGTGAGCAGTTACAAGTGTTAGTGTCAAGGCCCTCAGACACACCCGTGCATTTGGCAAAATGAAAACCGAGTGTTTGCTGAATTTTAACCCCTGCTGAACCCTGGTGATCTAAAAAATAATTTAAAAAAATTCCCCCTTTGAGCTGAGCAAAAAAAAACTAACCTCGCTCCATCCGTCAACACACTGGTCCGTCCCGACAGAGCAGCAGGATGAGGGCAACGTTCCGTTCAGCACGTCATACCAGTCTGTTTTGTTAGTTACCCCACAGCATTTGAACTGAGGGAGAGAGAGGATGGCACAAAGAGGAGAGAGATGCCCTCAGCTACACAACACTGTAATAACCACTGAAGCTGATTCATACATTAGAAGAAGCCATGCATCATTTGCTGAGGTCGCTCACCATTTTCTGGACATTGTCCCAGGATTTTTTCAGTCCAGGGTCTGATTTGTAAATCTTCATACCTTCCTTTAATTCACCTTGTGCTTTGGAATCCAGCTGAAAAGAGAGAGAAAGGTGGAATGACAATTATATAACCATCATCATTATAAGCATTATTGCAGGACAACTGGAGGCCAAGCGGGCTTAAGGGAGTGTACGCCTGCACAGGTCAGTTCATTCACAGTCACACAACCAGTCACACTCACGCTACGGGTTATTCAATAATATTAAAAAGTTTGGGGGGGGGGGTTTCAAATAACATAATAATAGTAATATTTTTATATCAAAGCATTTACTACAGTGCCCAGCAGAAGCAATAAACTGACAGGTCATGTAAAAGGAGCACTCTCTCCACAGCTCAGCTTTCACTGGACATCATCATTGTCTCTTACAACCATCAAACGGACAGAATGGATGCTTCTTTCCTCATTTCAGCATAAGATTTTGGAGATTAGACGGAATAACTGAAGAAGAAAAATAAACATTTTATGAACTGTAACTCACAATAATGTGTGTAGCACCTCACTTGCCCGTGCAAATGTTTGACATTGGACATACTAAGAGGTGGCTGAAAGAAATATGCCTCAAAACCTAAATATGTAGATTAACCTGTAGCAAATTACTTTGTTATAACAACAGACTTGTGAAAGTGAAAGTCAGTTTTAAATTCCCTGGTCTCAGTGAGGAAATGGATTTTCAGGTCTTTTGTCACCCGGTTTACTTATGTCATCATTGCTTGTGTTATTAAGTTCATTGGACCCAATATTGTTATGGTTATAATTTCTATAACTTAACCTTATTCATTATGTTGTTTAATTTTTGTATATCTACTATATGATATGATGGTTTAGCCTCTTATGCCATTAACTCTTTATATAAAGAATTATGCATTTATGCAATTATGCAAGAATATTGCATTTGCTATTTTGTGCTTTTATATATATTGGCGCCAGGGTGGACAGCAAAAAAAGAATTTCATTGCACAGAGAAACTTGTTTTTTTGTTGCATATGACAATAAACATCTTGAATCTTGACTCTTGAAAGAATCATATTTCACTCAGGTTCATTCCTCTTTCCATTCATGCCCTGATAAAAACCCAGTGTGGGGTGAAACAGCTTAGAGTTTTCCTTTGTTGTGATATTTTTTAATTTGCTATGCCCGAACTCATAAAAGCATTTTAACAACATCCTCTGCTTTTCTTCGTCTACTGTCATTCTTAACATATTTTGTAGTTTCAAATATTTCCCATGGCTTCATGGCTTAACTAAGTTAAAATACACCAATCAGCCAGTGTGTGTGTGTGTGTGTGTGTGTGTGTGTGTGCGTGTGTGTGTGTGTGTGTGCGTGCTATGGGAGCTATGTGGAGTGCCTCACTCCCAGTCTAGCTACACACCTGCCATCTATCAGCTCATCAGTCCAGCATTATTAAAGTGTTCTCAGCCACCACGGTCACGTATTCTGACTTTAGCAAATACAACACAACTCCATACTGGTGCACACTAGAAATTCAACACAGCCATATACACAAGCAGACTGCAAATACAACACCATATACAGATGCACTCTGTATATTGAACTATACTGAGCCTGAACCTTGTCGATGGTGAGCTTACTTTGTCATGGAAGATGTGTATAACCAACACCAGAGTCACCTCTGTCAGGACCAGGAGCAGAAGGATCACAAAGAACTGCAGAACAGAGAAGAGCTGTTGGACACGAAAATTCTACTGTATATAAGAGCAGGTAACGCCTGAGTTATTTCAATAATTAAAAAAAACACATATCTACAAGTTGGCTGTCACGTAGAGCCCTCACCATGAACAACAGGCAGCGCTGCTCCTTAAGGGCTCCAAGACAACCCAGGAAGCCCGTCACCATGGTAATACCACCGGCCACTAGCAGCAGATTGGCGGCCGAGAGGGACGGGAAGGACAGGGGAAGAGAGGAGAACTCTGCCTGCGTGAAGGACAGCCAGACCCCAACGCCGAACAGGCCGCACCCCCCTAGCTTTTCAGGAAATGTAAAGTCAAACCAGTGTCAAGGTGTAGCATTATTCTCAATGCATTGTCCTCAGTGAAAAATCCCACAGAGAAAATCTCAAGTTTTATTAATTTGTCAGAAATGTAACAGAATAAACTGACATGACAACTTGGGGTTACCTTGTGCAAATACTAACCCAGAAGATGAGGTTAAACACAAACATCAAATATTTGACACAGCACAAACACCTCCGAGACACCGACATCCTGCAAAAGAAAGAAGGAAACAGAGGAGCAATCTCACTGCCGTCTGTTTAAACAATATCTCGTGTCACCAGCAGTTTTATTGATTTTTGGCTTGCAGCTGTGGAATATCCACTGTCCTTTCATAAAGGTTGTAATAGAATGTGCAGTATTATTTATGGATTTGCTGTGGTGTGTTTGGGGTTTCCCTTGTGTTGAGTTCGGGGGACACGAGCCATGTCCCCACTGAGGAGAAGCAGAGTTTTGGGTCAGTGATTATGATTAGGGTAAGTCTCCAGGAAATAAATGCAAGTTGATGTCCCTACAACTGACCTCTGAACACCCATATGAGCGTGTGTCTGTGAGCATGCGCTCTCTAATTGAGTGGTCCTTGCACCAACTACTGACCCCCACAGAGGAAGTCAAACTGCTGACAGGAAGGAAGTTCCCTCCCCTCATCCGTAAACCTAATTATACTGCTGAAGGCATTTCCCTTGACCACAGCAAACCTGTGACGCACAGCATGGCACTCAGAGCTCGGAGCACATGACAAAAGCACAATTCTGAAGGAAGCATGCTTCAGTTCAGATCAGTGAAATCACAATCTATTTAATATTTTGGAGTTCCACCCTTCACTGGCCCATAAAATCTACGCTTTGCTGACATTTTTGGGACTGAAAGGACTGACGCGTAGCTAAAAATATGACTGTGCCTTGATTTTTAGTCTCATTGTTAAGATGAGTGGGAGTGTTAGTCAGAGGTGGGCTGACTGATCTGTTTACCCTGTACACAACAGTCTCATATGGAGGCAGTATGATGCTTTATGGATGTTGTACTGACAGTATAGAAATGAAAGACTTTGCTTTTTTCTCTCATGTGAACCGTCTGAGGGCATGATAAAGTTACCTCCGGGAATTGAACCATGCTGCAACCTTTCCGCTCAGACTCTACATACACTTTAAAGGGATAGGTTGAGTAATTTGAAGTGAGGTTTTATGATGCACAGATGTCATATTCTGCTTAATAGATGCAGATGTGTTTGGACCACACAACTGAACTACTATATTCCTACTCATCAGCACACCCACACCATGTCCTGTCTCTGCAGTTTGGGTCTGAACAGCCTACGGTTGAGGAAGTATAGTGCAGAAGGAAAGGGCTGTCTGACGGTACAGCAAAATATTCAAAATATAGCATACACTTAAAAAGATTTTTTGGGTCGATATTGTTTTGGGTGGCTCAAATATGTTTTTCACTGACCCCCTGCACAGCAGGTCATGTCCAGGCATCTGTTCTCTGTTGCTGCTCCTTTCTGCTTCTCCAAAGTGCACTGACCAACCTCTACTGCAGCCAATAAACCGATTATACATCAGTACCTCACCTGACAGTGAGTGGCTGCAAAGATCTCACACCTAACACCATCACACCACTCACAAGAAACTTCTTGATTTGGGGGTGGGTTTTTTTTTTTTTTGAAGGACTAAAAACGGAAAATTTAACTGGACTAAAACCAAAGTGGAATTTACAGCAGAAATGTGAGTTCTGTAAAACAAAAGTTGATGGCATGAAAAGTTACAAAAAGTTACTCTGCATGATACAAATATGAATTTAGTTATTTCTTTGGTGGGAAGCTCCCCTTTCCTCCCACCAGCACAAGCCTTCTATCCCTTTCATATGTTTTACTGTCAAGTTACTGTAAATCAATATATGACAAATAAAAATAAAGCCTCTGGCAGCCTAATGAGTTCTGCACATGGTTTGCGCAGGAGAACTATGGTTTGAGTTGGGTTTGCGATGTGCAGATTCAGTATCTGTTCAGACACAAATGCAATTGAAATAAAGTTTACCTGAGGGCGAGTTTTAGTTCTTTCAAATGTCGTTGCACCACTCTTGGTAACTCGTGGCTCGCTCACCCCCTGGGTTTGTCTTTGTTTATTTTTCCTTATCAGATCCTCTTTGCATTGGTCCCTGTACCAGCAAGGCCTTTCCACCTCCTTTCCTTTCTTCTCTTCCAACGTTATTTTTCTTCTTCTTGCTTTCCCCCGTTAACTTGTCTCCTTCCACATTTGTGAACTTACACTGACTTGACGTAATCCTGCCCGGTGTTTTGTACTCTTTTGTTAACGGAACTGTCTCTCTCTTTCTCTCTCTCTGTCTGTCTCTCCTCAACTATTTCCAGATGTGTGTGTTGTTGCCCAAGCCTCTCTGTGGTCCTCCCCTCGTCCCTCCTCCAGCACGCAGCCTCTAAACCTCGGGCCTGTCTCACATATCACACTTTTTTTTCCCTCTTTGTTCCAGGAACTTTTGGTCACTGCTTCCCCTCTCTTCTGACTTAGTGATGTTCTCTCACACAGCGTGCACACTTCCTTTCCTGACCAAATGGTGGATTGACTTCATTATTGCAGATCATTTCCAAACCTGCTGTGCTGCAGTTTTACATTTTTTGTGCTAACCACTACTTTTTTATTGCTTTCACTGTGTAGCACTTCTGTACTCTATTCTACGGGTAGCACCCTGTGCTCATAAATTTTATTCTCCATGTTAGCAAGTTAAGCACTTATTTCTATTTTCTTAGAGTGTACTTTAAAATTACTTACCATTAACTGTATTATCATATATTGTATTATTGTAACGATTTATTATTATTATTATTATTACTATTATATATTTCTGTGGTTTACAATGTCATCAATATGTACAATAATGACAAAACAATTTTTGCTATATTCAAAGGGAACTGATATCTTTCAAGAATAATAAAAAAATATATACAAGTATAAAACAAAAAATTCACATAAGAGGAAATGACTCATATACACTGCAGTGAGATAAAAATGAAAAAAAAAATCTATCAATAAAAGTCTAGTATTCATTTTTCTTAAAATAACTTTTTATTTACACAAATAAATGTCTCCTTGGCCTCCTTTTGTTTTAAGATTTTAACCTTTAATACAGTTTTTTTTCAGCCACTGTGATGAAAAAATTGATCAAATTCCACTTAATTGGTCCAGGAAATTAATCTTAGGTTGTGCAGAAGCATCAAATTCATCCATACAGCATGCTGAGAATATGGTTGTAGTACAGGGGATAGGCCAGTGGGTGACAGTAGTGCAGCAGCCTCAATCTACGTTATTGATGTTCAGACTTAGAGAGTTAGAGATGCAGGTAGACCATTACAACAAGTGCTGATGAAGAACCCACCACAAGCAGGTATCAAACGAAAGCAAAAGCGGGGAGTTCACGTCCACACATACAAGTGACGCTTGTGTGTCATTACCAGAGCAAGTGATTAAAACTGAGCTATGCCAACCTCACCTCGGACAGTTTTTGGTTGACTGCTGCCAAAGAATTCGTAATCAGACCAACATTGTTCAACCTTGTTCCCATTTTCCACATCCTACCTGTGCAAACTTGGCTTTTCAGGCCTAATTGCCAGAAAGACTAAACACACAGTCTTTCTTCAGTTCCTGCCAGGACGTAATCTTTGTTTGAATCTGAGGCTGCTGTGATGGTTCATTTTGTAACATCTGGGATGGTGGTGTTCCTTGGGACTTTTTCAATGTCAAACATATACCGTGGCACAAAAGCGGTTGAAAAAAAACTGCTTTTGCTAAAACAATTTTAAGTACTCCCCTTAAACTAAGGTGTTTAACCATAGATATAACTTTAAATCCTGTGGTATCAAACTTTACATGTACCCTTTGAAACCCTCTCTGAGTCTCTCTAAGTTTTTGCATATTTGGGGTTTTGCCTTAAAGTTGTAACTTTTTACAGTTTTGAAATAAAATCATTTCAAACCAAAATGATTAATTAAAAAACACGATACACATTGGTGCACACACTTCTTTGGATTATTCTAGAAGTTGTTAGAGTAAATAACTTACGTAACAGTGTCTATAGGCATTTCTTTTTTTTCTTTCCAGGAATAATCATTATTTGTCCAGCCAATGCATATCTCTCATATCCCTGAAATCATGGCAGTTCATATCCATATATTAAGGGGCAGCTGACGTTTCTTGCAATTGAATTAACATTAATTCTAATTCAAATGAAATTCATATATTAAAAATATAATTTACAGCAGTAATATTTATTTCACATGCTATTTACTATAACTGAAAACTATTCTACAACAATAATTTGTATACAAACTGTATATTTACTGTACCACGTTATCATGCTCAGTATTGCTTAGGGGGAACACAGCATTATCATTATAGATACTGTAGGTCTGTCTGGAAAGCTTCTTCTCAACATGAATGAAATATCATCTCCGAAGCCCAAGATGCACTGAATATCTTATACAACGTATTTCTACCTTTATTTCTGTCACGACTACAAACTTGTTTTGTTCTCGGTTCCGTCGAGCCTCTGAATCAGACACTCCTATTGGCTTTCACGGCACCTACTGGAGCACCTACTGTCGGCATCACTAGCAAAGATGGCGGATGAGAGCCGATCTATATACACACGGGGGGGATTTGCAATGCGGCAGGCAAAGGGAGAGACGTTTCCAACTTTGCGTATGAGTTTACCCACGGAACTAAACGACTTAAATGACGGACGAGTGGCGGCTTCTCTCGTTTAACGGAGAAAACGTCTCTCTACATGTACCGCTCAGTCCACACGCACACACACACACACACACACACACACACACGGTCAATCAGGACAGGATTGGAGACCAGATAGAACAGATCACCTGGATGGAATCCTTTTTTATAACCACAGCTAGGGTATTTGTGACCCTTGTGACCAGTCTGTCACATACAGTTTTTAATAGATGTTTACTCATTTTGACATTTCCTGAGCTCTGAAAGAGTTTAAAATCATCCCTTTGCCCTATGGAAAGGCAAGTTTTACTGGTTGTAATTGTAGGCCTATTAGTATGCTCCCTGTGCTCAGCAAGTGACTGGAGAAGAAGTCTCTAATCAGATGTTAAATTACTTACATCAGCGCAGCATGCTTACAGACCAGGACCCTCCACCAGTACTGATCAGCAGTTAATACCGATAACAGACAAAGGAAGCGAGCAGGGGCTATGCTTTTGGATTGTACTGCAGCATTTGATGTCATTGACCATGATTGTAATTAGCAAGCTCAAATGTTATGGTTTTACACCTCCAGCTTTTGCCCAGTTTGACAGTTACCTTTGGCTGAATAATGTCCACTGGCAGGCTCAAACAGCAAAAAAGTGTATTGCAGCTGCTTGGGACCGCTTTTATTTTCCATTTTCAGAAGTGACTTGCCATATGTCGTCAAAACGACTCCACTTTGTTTTGTGAGTCACCTAAATCAGTGGAGTGGGGATATCTGCATGCTGAGTTATATTTTACCAAATGGATGAAAATAAACAAGCTAGAATGAAACTTTACCAAAATTAAATGTATTGCATTTGGTAGTAGGCATGTTGTTTCTAATGCAACTGCCCTTAACCTGTCTATCGATGGGAAAGCAATTCAGATCACAGATCACAGATCACTCAAATGTAATGGGGATTACTGGGGGTTAAATCAGATGAGTTACTGTCTTGGTCTGACTAGACTGATTTTATCATCTCTAAAATGGCAAAGAATAGTGTAGACAGAAGTGTCCTGCATATGTTCCATAAACAATGTTGTTAGGTCACTTGTTCTGTCACAGCTGGAGTACTGCCTGGTCATCTGGTGTGGTGCTGCTGAAAAACATCTACCCATCTACACTTTCATCCTGCACTAATGTGTCCAGCATCTGTCCTGGCTAATGGTGGATGATAAATATCTAGTGGTTTTCTTCATGGTCATATTCAGCCTGGAATGTGACACCAATTAATATTAAACAGAGTAAGACTTGAGAATCACTAAAGTCACTAAAAGGAAACCTGCATAATTCTGCTATTATTTTGGATTATTTTGGCACTGTTCCTGTGACTTTCTTTTTTACCATTTGTATTATTTGTTGGTGCATTATTGTCTAATATGATTGTCTCTGTATTGTTTTTGTGTTCTCATTTATGATTATTGCATGACTTCAAAATCTGATTTGAAGTTTTTAGATGGATCCCAGGAAGACTAGCTGTGCTTTAAGAGACAGCTAATGGAGATCGTAATAAGTAAACAAACAAAATACCAACTGTTGCACTGATTACTGAACTTTCCACTGATTAGCTGTCGTGTGCTTCAATGTTTTCAAACCACACTTTGAAACCTGTTTTTTGTGAACTGTTCAGTCTTTCTTTCACTTTTCCCAGAACTGAGTTAGCCAACCTCGCTGTTGTACTGTTTATGCCACTGTCTCACTTATACAGGGCAAATCCCTTTTAGTCCTCTCAGCAGAGATCCAAGCCAGTTTATGGAGAAGAAACCAAAAGGTAACTGGATTATCCCGCTCAAATCCACTTCCTTGTGGATTGTCATACTTTAATTAAATGACTTTAGCACAAGGTTGTTTATACATCATCACATTCTTCATTTGAACAGTTTTATTTCATTATGTCAAATACAGGAATTTCCTGTACAGAAGAGCAACTGGGAACATGAGAATGAAGTAACTGTACAATATTTACACAAAAAAACAACAAAACTTCTCTGCAAGAATATCCTCAGGGTGAGCTCCCTAATAGTAAATATCAATGAACAACAAACAGATAAAAATGACTCACATTAAATACTGACATTTATGCTTTTGGATCATTTCACCTCAAACCTCCTTTAAGAAAGTCGTGCTTTGTTTTTTTTTTCATTCCTCATCTTTATGGGCATGAACTCTCATGTCATTGTCTTTTGAAGAACAAACAGAACAAAGATTGAAATACATTTTCCCTCTGTCTCACTGAGGAAGGGAGAAAAAAGACTATCACATAGTTCATTTCAACCTCAGTTCTGTCTCACTCTTTAATTTTACCCCTGTCGGCGTGACAGAAGTAAACAATTGCAGGTGGGCCCTCTTATGGATACCGCTTTAAAGCATTTTTCAAAAATAATAACATTAAAGAATCCCATCTTAGGACAGTCATTTTTTAAAAAATGCCCTTATATAAATTATGCAAACCATAGTTATCACTACATACTTATAGACAGCTTGTGTGTGTGAGTGCGCCCTTGTGTGTGTTGACACAAATCTCTTCTGCGGAGCTGACCAGATTACCTTGTAGTCCCTTTCTTTGACACATTCACATACTTCACTACCCCCCATCTTTCAATATGTCTCTTGAAATCAAGAAATACTTTTAACATAGATTCAATAATAAAACGAACACTTTAAAAGTTAAGCCTCCCACAAAACCAAACGGACAGCGGCTGTATTGCTGAAAGCTTAGCATCCGGCTTGCTCTTAGCATCCATCCTGCTGTGTGATCCTGTGGTTTCCCAAACTTTGGATGCCTCCATCTACTTCATACTGCAGTGGATGCGTGAGTCTTGGAGCTGGGACTGTGGTCCTCTTTCAGACCTTGGCACTGAGGCTAAGCAGTTCCATGAAAGAGTTAAAAAGACTCTCCAGCCAGCCCTGGTTAGCCATGCACTGCTGCACCACCTCCTCTTGGCCGGGGTCCTCCGCTGCCTGCTCGATACTGTCCGTCTGGTCAGGAAACACAAGTCAGTTATAAACAGTGAACTGGCTGTAAAGCTGCCCCCAAGAAAACTAAACACAGATAGCAAATGTCTGCAACAGATGGCTTGTAAGTGAAGGGGAATATTTTTGATGTAATTAGGTGAGGTGCAAAGAAAAAGCCAGGGGAGAGGTTTCATTTCATCCTTCCCAAAAAGTGATTTTACACATCGAATACCTGTGCATAACTTGACTGTAGCATACGACCACAGCCACAGGACATTGGGGTTGATTTCACAACCTGCACAGTTAATACATGTCAATACATTCCCCTACTGGACGTATAAGGGAATTATGGCAGCCAATCAGAATAAGGTACTTTGCTATTTTATGATAACAGATCTACACTAAATTGTTAACTATGGAAGGTTCAGATGACACAAGACATTTGTGACTTCTTTGGCCTGCTTTATAAATACATGCAGCTGGAAAACATCCAGCTCGGAACTATCAACAGAACAGGAGGGTCATTGCTGGATGCTAATGCTAGGCAACCTGTAAGGCAGGTGCTGAAGTATGCTAATGCTACAGCTGAATATAGTCCCAGAACTGCTTTTATCACGCTGCGAAAGACATATGAGTGGTGTTGGTGTGATGGCCTGGCTTTCTCATCATTCATTGCCAGATTGTTCAGTCTACACTATGTGAAACCACATGTCTCCAGTGCCTTTGCAGAGGATAACCTTTCATCAGACTCTCCAGCCCTCCTCAGCTTTTTGCCAAACTCACAGCCGCCACCTACCTCCAGAGCAACTAATTCCCCTTCCTGTGCACGATTAAAACCCTTAAACCTTGACTGCAAGGCTCTTGTGTCTGTGCTTTTTGGCCTTTGCCTTAACACTGAACAATTTCAAGCATGTCATAATGGCAAAGTAGATGACACGCAACGGAGGAGACGTGTGAGAGAAAACACAAAAGACATGAGAAAAGGTAGAGACTGGCTTGATTCATGTGTTAATGAGGTATGTGGATTGCGTGTGTGTAACTTTTTTTTTTTTTTTTTTTTTTTTTACACACATGTGTGCAGTCTCACAAAATATTCTGTTACACGTAAAAGTGCACAAGTATTAGCAACAAAGTATACTTTATATTATATTTAAAAATAGTAAAAGTTCACCAGTCACAGAGTTATGCTCTGTGAATGGTGGTGAATAATACAGTATATTGTAATATTATTCATAATATTAAGTAGAGGTATAAAGTGTCATTAATGAAATAACAGGACATGAAAACTGTATGGTTGAGCAGGGAGAATATAGACTAAGAGAATCAAAACAAGGAAATAATAGCCAAATGTGAATAAATAAATTATAAAATAAATGAATGAGAAAGAAGAAACTGTCTCTTCATGCCCCCCACGCCACAGTGGGGACCTGACATAAGCACTGGACGTAGTATGGCCATTTTTCAACTTTTTACCTTTCCTTTTTTATTTTCTTTTTTACTCCAAGGTAGGAGGTGTTCACAGTGGCTGTATTCACAAATGGTCATTTCTTATGACTAAGATCTTTTTTAATAATTTAATAATTCTGAAAGATGACTGAGATATTGACAGTTCATTGGCACAGCAAATGGCTCATTTCTTTTAAAGTCTCAATTTATATCATCATCTCTGCTGTTATTGACCTGTTTTGACTGGTTAGTGATGGATCTTGTGCTCCCATCAAAATGTCTTTTTTGAAGTCACCCGAATACCAGGGCTTAATACTTTTAGACCAACTTCCAGAACTCTTTTCTGGCACTTTCAGTGTATACTATAAAAGACCTGAGCAGGAATATCAGTCTGATTAATCACCAGAGGAGAAAAAAAGCATTTTGATGCACGCGTAATGTGTGTGAAACCTTTCTGTATCATGCACTCACATCTATCTTGGATGGGTCATCAACTGACCAGGTTGCATCGACACAGTTACAAAGACAGATGTGAACCAACAACATGATAAACACCAATTATGGTAAATATGCCATGTTTAGCATTTTCTTATACTCAGTCATATACACTGCATTTTGGAGCAAAACGCTAACAAAAAACATACTCCAGTGTTAACGAAACCATCCTTACCTCCTTCTTACAATGCAGGAAGGTGTGATACTTATAGTGGTGAAGGGAGTGATACAGACTGTATATCCGGCAAGTTTCAATTGAAAGCTTCAGATCCTGAAAAGAGAACACAAGAGCGAGGAATTTTGTGTATATTATATTTGAGTTTTTTCCTCATGTAGGATTCGCCCACCACTGAAAAAAAAGAAAATTGACAGTATATTCGGAAAGATGGTGTTTAACCTAAATAATAAATTACAATTCATCATAATATATGTCAGAATAGCAGCTGAAGTTATCAAGAGAACTGTGTCATAGATACATTTTACTGATTGTCAACCGATTCAAATGTGGTTTTAAGGAGTTTGTTTAATTAAATTACAAAACAAATTTGGTTCAGATCCTCCACGACTGCATCACAGAAGGAGAGCTGAGCCACCCACGACTTCTGTCTTTCTGTCTGATACTACTACTACTACTAAATATAAATGGAGGAAGCTTTGTCTCTCCACTCTCCACAACTGCTCATGTGATTGACTTCAGACTCTGTGGGTGTATAACTGAGGACACAGGGAAGCACAGTGCAGCAAGGGCAGTTCTCAGGAATCCACAGAGATTCGTCCTTTTCTTTTAACCTGCAGTTGCTGTTTCCATGGGAACCATTTTGCCTTTTGAAATGACAGACAAAAGATAGTGTCAACAGCCTTTATCTCTGATTGGCTGTTCTCTGATCAGACATCGTGCACTTACTCTATACACACTCAGCATGCATTTTACTGATAAAGTGCATGCTAATTGAATATATTAAGTTAAAACTCTAGAGACTGCCGTGTGGGAAATGTGTCCATGGGCGCGGTTTGGCAAAGAAAAGTATGGACATGTCCCTACTAATGTCAAGGTGTTACTGAATTGCACCATTGGGCACCATTTGCTTTCTTTGTAATGACAAGATTTTCCATCAACACAACATATAATGCACATTCAGCTAGTACAAGTGTGCCTTCATCAAGTTTATATGTAAAAGCAGCACTGTTTTTTTCCCCCTACCTATGCTGGGACCTGCTCTTAGCCATCTGACTGGTTAATCACCTCCACGTGTCTGCTGACTTCTAACATGAAAATAGCTATGACGCTAGCCGGTGCTGCAAAGCTGACAGGGCCAGGAGGAGAACAACTCTTTTGGTTGTTGCAGTTACTGGAAGTAAGTTATTATGAAAGTTATTGAGATTACACCGCAAACATTTAGTTGTTTTGTCAGCAATCCCTCCAAACAAATTTTATCAATATAATGAAGGCTAATTAGATTATGTCAAGAAAATATTTCCTGCTTCACTAATAAACATTAACTGAGGTTGTGTGATACTGTCCATGCCATCTTGATGTGCTTAATCATATTTAATCTATCAACAGTCACCATTCTATCAACTTATCTTAACAAGATAATAGATCTCAATATTTGTCATCAAATATCTTCCAGTAGCCTGCCTAAATAAAGGCTGATGAACTGAGGTAGGGGTTCCCATGGTTGTCACATGAGATGCCATGATGATGTCATACTCCACTTCATATGATACTTGTTGTAGATGTTGTGGCAGACGGTCCAGGGGAGTCTCATTGTGAAGCATCTGAGTGCTCTTTGATTTAGCAGGGCATCTTTATATTGTGGGTAGGCTCCTCATCATCCAGTCCTTGCACCCGTTCACCTGCAGTACCCCATGGACCTGCTGCACCTCTGTCACCCAATCCTCCTCCTCGCTGACAACACGCTGACTCCTCAAGACTGATCTGATGAAGTGGTGGTCAGTTTTCAGATTGAGATAGTGGCCTGTGTGAGCAGCTATGGTCTGTATGTCCGATTCAGCCCTCACAGGTGTCAGTAACAGTAATTTATGCTCCTCTTATTGGCCACCTGTTTACACCCACATACATACAGTACATACACGCTCATATACAGACACATTTTCATCACATGACTAAGGTTTTGCCTAAACTGGTCTGCATTTGTTCTGTCTGGAAGCTCACTGGATATTGATGGCTCAGCGTTCTTTGATAGACCACTTCATTATACTGTATTAAACTCAATCCTCAGGTCAGGTCATTCCCAAGTCAACTTGTGCTTTGACTAATAGTCACAGAGACTTGTCTCGAGTGCTGGATATGGAGCAGCTTTACCTGACTCTTAGTTTGTACGATGCATTTTATTTTTGCCTGTTTTGTCACGTCTTGTCACTCTTTGTAAACTCAATTACAGAGTGTGATGTTATAGCCATCCTGTTTCCTACCTGTTGCTTAGGAATACTCCTCTTGACCCTGTTAAGAGTTTTACGGTTGTAACCCTCCCCGCCAAGATGAACTCGGACAGCTCCGGATTCCAGCGGGTCTATCGTCATTTTGGGAAATATATGCAGAGCCTCCTGGAGAGAGGAAAGCAGAATGATGTCAAAGTAGAGATATACAAATGATTTCTTCTTTTCAGAACTTCTTTTTCGAGGCAGGAGGCAGAGCAAGTCATCCACTAATCTGAAGGCCGGGGGTTTGATTCCCAGCTCCTTACAGTCTGCGTGTCTAAATGTCCTTGGACAAGATACTGAATCCTAAATTGCCTCTGATATATCAAGGGGGTGTGACTGCGTTTGATAGAAATAAGTGAATGTGTAGAAGTGCTGTATGAATGTGTGTGTGACTTGGCTCATAATGTAAAGTGCTTTGAGTGGTCCATCAGACTAAAGCGTTACATAAATGCAGTTCGTTTACATATTCAAATTAACAGCACTCTCCAGCCATCCACAACCCCTAACCCATACCACCAGGTATTTTCATCAACAGTGGGGTATACCAGACTGAGAAGTGGTTATAAAACAAAGAAAAAAGAGGTGCGTGTTTACCTGGTGCTGAGCACTCATGTTGACTCTCCTCACCAGCCTCTTCTTCTGCACACTGAGCAGACTGTCGATTTTCCTCATGGGTGGGAGATACAGCTCATCTGAAGGGTGACAGTCATAGAACACCCCGTTACATTAAAATCCTGCACCCTCATCAGGCCATGCCATGGCCTTTTAGTGTGAGAGACCTACAAATGTTGTCAGGTGTGAGCAGCTTCATATTGGCATATTATAAATAAATGCACATCACTCCAACAAGTTCACTTACGCATATGCAAGATGTCAAGACTGGTTAACTCCAGCACCTGGGTCAGCAGCTCATTCCCTGCACTAAGAAGGTGGGGGGGTCTATTAATTTCCACTGAAGTGCCAAGGCCTCAGAGGAGGCACTGCATGTAATCCCAGCTGTGGAACACTCCACCATGCCCACATTCATGCCAGTAGGGTACATGTTTCCAAAAGCCTGTTTTCCTGTCTCTGCCTTATCACAGTCCTCATTCCACCAGCTAGGGTTTATCAGCAAGGCTGGTCTGTGTTCACTGCACTTAAAGAGTCATTGCACTCATCAAAGGATGTAGGATGATCGGTTGGCTCTGATTTTGGGGTATCTATACCTCCAACCCGAAGAAGGACTCCACTGAAAGTGGATGGAATGTGTCCATATGTTTTTGAGACTCTTAAGTACAGGTCCTTTGGAGTGTTTGGACATTGCTAGTGTGTGCGTGCTAGCACTGAATGCAAAATACTCTAAGATAATAATTGGCGCAAATACAGCGTCACGCCGTTTTGTAAAAACGCAGTGAAAAGGCCATTCTCATCTTGTTTACACCTGAGTTCTCACCATCAGTGTCCTCCAGTGCTTGGATCATGTCGGGATCGAGCGCCGTGCTGACCAGCATCTCCACGTAGCTCCTGAACATCTCCCTCATGGCTCGACTGTTAACTCCGCCTCGCACAGGCCCTGAAACACACGGAGGCTGGACTGAGGACCTGTGCACAGCACACATTCCTCAGATCTGTGTGTACAAAACACACACACAACTGCTCACCTTCTTCATCACTGGGTGGAGAGGAGTCAGACTCGGAGGAGGAGGACGGCACCTCCTTCAGCCACTTCTTCCTCTTCTTGGGAGGAGGCTCCGTCTTGTCCTTGGACGTCTTGGCTTTGGACTGGTGCTCCATCTTCCTCTCTCCTGCTCTCTTCTCCTCCCTCAGCCTCGCAATCTCCACCGTGCTGTCCCTCCTCTCTTGCTCCTCTCTCTCTCGTTTCTCTTTCTCCCTCTCTCTTCCATCCCTTTCTTTCTGCTCCTTTTCTTTTTCACTCTCTTTCTGCTCCCTCTGCTTCTCTCTCCGCTCCCGCTCTCTCTTCTCTCTCTCTTTATCTCTTCTCTCCCTCTCTTTTTGCTCTCTCTCCTGCCTATCCCTCTCACTGTGCTCCCTGTCCTTTCTCTCCCTCTCTTTCTGTTCTCTCTCCTGTCTTTCCCTTTCTTTCCGTTCTCTCTCCTGCCTCTCCCTGTCTTTCCTTTCCCTGTCCTCTCGCTCCTTCTCTCTGTTCTTTCTCTCCCGCTCTTTTTGCTCTCTCTCATAGTGCCTTTTCTCCCTTTCTTTTTGCTCTTTCTCTCTCTTTTCCCTATCTTTCTGCTCCCTCTCCCTTCTTTCACTCGCCCTCTCCTCCTCCCATTCCATTCCTTTCTCTTTTTGCGTGCACTCGTTCTCCTTTCGCTCTTTGTCCTCTTTCTCCTTCTCCGCCTTCTCTTTTTCTTTCCTGTCCCTCTCCTTCTGCTCCCTCTCCTGTTTCTCCTTTTCTTTTTGCTCCCTCTCCTCTCTCTCTCTCTGTCTATGCTCCTTCTCTATTCTCTCCCTGTGCTCCCTCTCCCGTTGCTCTTTTTCTCTCTCTCTCTGCTCCCTCTCTTTCTGTCGCTCCTTGTCTCGGTCATCTCTGTCCACTCGAGGTGGGGTTTGATTGTGAATCTGTTTAGGTAGAGACTGTCGCCTGTCAGAGACACAAAGTGAGTGAAACTCCAGACTTAACCTTCCCAGCTTGTTCCTTTTCCTCCTTTTGATGATAAATCCAAAGTCACTTGTTGATAGCTGTATAATTTCTGAAAAAATTCTCAGATTTGTCGGATCTCTGGTATTAAATGTGGCTATGCCTCTGTGGTTTATTTTTTTTCCACTTTCCAATTCATATCAGTTCATCACACACACACCCCCACCCCCCCGCCTCTGAGTGACAGTCACAAACAGAAAATCCACCTCACCTCAGCGCCAGGCCGGCTCTGTGCCACGGCTTTCGGGAGCACACTCTGACGTAATCTTTTTTGTTCACGTTTTCCAAGAACTTCACGTACAGACGCTGGTAGCGCATTTTGGCATCACCGAAGTAACCCAGATACTGAGGGAAGAGCGGTGAAGTATTCATGTGGAAGAAGAAGAAGAAGAAGAAGAAGAAGAAGTTAGGGTCAATCAAATCAAACACCAAACTCATAACAACATTGGACAGAGCACTCCAATCTGACAACCAATGAGATAAGCGATTTGTTTAACTGCTAATTAACTTATTCTATTGATTGGTTAAAATCAGTGTGGTTTGTTTCAAGTTGAATAATGAGCAACAGCATCACTAGTCTATCCTGGCCCTTCCACGCAGCTTCATAAAAAGAGACCCGAGCAGTATTCACCCCTGTGTTCTACTGTCACTGCTCTCAGCTCAGATTCTCCAGTGTCTGAACAAAGAAACCTTTCTCTACTGGGATTCACTTTCCTGCAATATTCCTCACTGACAGGAATGCTGGCCGAGTGTAATGAGCTGAACTGTGGATGCAGCATAGGTTATTCAACCCTCTATGCAGTTTGGTGCCATTCGATAATTTCAATAGATTCAATAAATGTTCATCAAAACATTACAGGAGTGGACATGCAATTATAGACTTCATGATGCAATTCAATGAAACAAAGCAGTGAAAACTAGCTTGAAGTTTGGAGTTTCTCAGGCAGATTCCAGAGCCTCTTGGCTCACTCTCAACCTTGTACGAACTAGCATTCATTCATCTGCAGTCATATCTATTTGTTGGCACTGGGAAGAGTGCGTGGGGGTATTGAACCAAGGAGACTATGGCTCTCAACAAGCACGTCACTGCACACCGCTAATCTGTCGTTCCATACTGAGTCTGACATCACTGATTTGCTTCGAGCACAGAAAAATGTACACCAGCTATGATGTAGAGAACCTGTGGGAGTCCTCAGTGAAATCATAATCTCCTGAAAACTCACATTACTGGTTGCACAGAACTGCCTTTGACCATCTTTGATCTCTGGGCTGAATTTCTGGAGCAAGGCTTTCTGCACCCTCCAGATGGGTGGGGGCTCCCGGCCTGTCTGCAAGGCCATCTAGTGACACAAACATAGTTTACATTACAAACGCCAAGTTATTTATTCACCATATACAGTATATCTATTTGGAGTTCTGGGGGGGGGTTGTCACCTTAAGAGTCCCAATGTCTTCAGTTCGAACCACAAACTCGTCCCGTTCACGGAAGATTCCCTCGCCTCCGCTCTCACTGTCCTCTTCTTCACTCTCCCCAGCGATGGCGGCGTCAGCCTGCTTCTTTGCCAAATGGAGTGCCGTAAGACGCTGGGATGCTGGGGCCTCTTCTGGAGTTGGAGGTGATGGTGGCGGAGAGGATGATGACGAAGGGGAGGAAGAGGAGGGTGAAGGCAGTCCAGCATCAGGTTCCTGGTCCTGATCAGAGGATGATGGTGGAGGAGTGGTGGACGGAGGGGGGATAGACTGACCCAGGGGAAGGTTGGAGAGGGGTGAGGACAGGATGGCTGGAGGAGACGTAGAGGGGGGTGGGGAGGTACCAGCAGTCGGTGCCTGTTGGTAGCAGTGCTGCTGCTGCTGCTCGGAGGCAGGGTAAGCCGGACTTGCCTCCTCCTCAGCCTGCTGGATCGGAGGAGGAGAAGGTACAGAGAGACACATGGGAGGGAGAGGTGAAGGAGAGGAGTAGGTGGGCGGTGAAGGGGAGATGGATGGCGATGTGGGTGGAAGTGCAGCAGCAAGCACAGGTCCTGATGGAGAATCTGAAAAACAGGGTGGGGGTAGGAAATGAGACAGTTACTTTCTTTCTGCGGCAAGTTCTTAAAATCACATGAAATGACATTTTCAGCCCCTGGCGTGGTGTCTCTCTGCAGGATGTCAGGATAAGCTGATAGCTGGGAAACACATTTTTTTACCCTGTTGTCCTGGGGTGGGGAGGTCAGATAGTCATCTCTCACCTCCAAAACAAACTGGGTTTCCTTTCACCTGTTGGCCAGGAGCTTTACTGGAAGGGAGTCACAAACTCAGGACCCCTTTTGCAGGACCCCCCCCATCAGTGGATGGAGGACTTGGATCACATGTGTGGGGCTGCTGTGGCTCAGTCATCCACTAATCGGAAGCTCTCCAGTCTACATGTCGAAGTGTCCTTGGGCAAGACACTGAACCCCAATTTGCCCCAATGTATCATTGGTGTGTGAATGGTGTGTGTTACAAAAGTGCTGAAATGTAGAAGCACTGTATGAATGTGGCTTGTAGTGTAAAAGCACTTTGCTAAGACTAGAAAACTGTTTCATAAATGCAAGACCGTTCTCCTTGCACATGTGTGAGTGACACTTGTGTCAAAGTAAAAGAAACCTCCTCATTAAACTTCGAGCTGCCTGCCATCCCACGACGCCCTGAGAAAAGATCCACTCAATTCATCTGGTCTGAATGTGTGTGGAAAGCAGCACATTGGCAATGGTGAGGGGCTAAACTCATCAAATGTGACACCAGAGGCTGCCTTTGAAAAGTTCTCATGACAAGTGGACCAACTCCAGGACAACGTGACTTCACTTTCTGATAAAGGCCCTGAGATGAAAAGTCATAATGATGGGACCTTGAGTTAAGACTATTCTGTCAAACTACTTGAATTCAACTATGAATTTTCATTATATATATTTCTGAGTAGGAGAGAAGTCCACTTTCAGTGAGCTGTCCTCGTTACAGACAGTGTAGTTAGAATGAAACATAAGTGGCAACAGACAAACAAACACATTCATTACCTTCAACCTTAGGAACCTCCAAAATCTGCATTTCAGACATCCTGTCATCCTTCTCCTCCTGCTCTTCCAAGGCTGCTGGCTGCAGATTCTGTGGCTCTCTCATTATCTCTTCATTGTCTGCAGTCTCCTCTCCACCCTCCTTCTCCTCCTCTTTCTCCACGCTTCCTTGCTCGGGCTCCCTCTCCTCTGCCTTTTCACTATTTGACTGTGGGGAGACAAAGTTTTGCTCTTCCTCATCCTGTGGGCGATGCTGAGTGTACGTGAGCACCTCCTCTTTTCCATTCTCAATGCTGGGGACCAGGGGAGGCATGGTGGGTAGAGGGGGGCTGGGCGGCAGCTCCTGTGGGGTAGGCGGGGACAGAGTGGGAGGAGCCTTGACCATGGCAGTAGCCACTGCAGCAGCCAGAGAATGTGGGGTGTCATAGAGGGCAGAGATGGCAGAGGAGATGCTCTTCTGCAAGTCCTGGTTCTTACTCACCGAGTCCTCCTCATCAGAGGAGAAGGAGGGCAGAGTCTCCAGGTTCCTTTTCAGCTCCTCATCCAGAGGCTTGCAGGGACTCGGGCAGCTGCTGAGAGCGAGGTCCTCCCCCTCGCCATGCCCTCCCTCACTGAATGCTCCTGGAGGCTGCTGTGGAGGAGTTTGTGGTAGGGGAGGAGGAGGAGGAGGTGGAGATAAGGGCCTGATCCCTCCCTTCAGAGACGAGCAGGGGTTGAGGGGCTCCTGCTCACCTCCATCTTGTCCTGAGTCAAGGCCTGACTGTTTTTTGCCTGTCTTCAGGAAGTCCAAAAAAGAGGCCATGAAGCCAGGTTTGAAGTCGAAAGCCTTCTCATCAGCCTGCAAAAGAGCACAGTCTCATCACTGCTGAGCGCTTTATGATGTTGACACTCGGTAGCGGCATGGTTTGTCAGTTCGCTGCAAAAACTGTTTCAACTCAAAATCTGGTCTCATCTTTACTTGGTTCAACTTCTTTAAAGAAAGATTAGCGGATTACTTTTCCCCAAACTGGAGCAAACTATTACCAAAACTGAGAAAGTTATGAGCTAACAGTTAACTGTTTACACATCCATCTGACCCTGAAATGTGCATGAAGAATGACTGGGTGATCTTCTTTTAGCTCTGGCTGGGGCTCCTCCTGCAGCCTCTTACTGTGTCTGTCTACTGTTTGATGCTGGGCAACTAGTGTACACTGGGTATACCAAAAGTGTATTGCTGTGAGTATTGCAGATGAAAAACAAGATAATGAGGGCAGTAAGAGTGAACCAAAATAGTAAAACTGCAAATGCTAGAACCAAAGTGATGCCCTCAAAGGTGCTGAAATGTTCAGTGTACCCGTGGGGAACTGAACTGTCTCTGTCACTTCATCACTACATTGGTCATATATAAATATTGTAAACAAGTCTGTGCATGTGTGGTGACGTTCCAGGTTTTCCTGGTGAAGATCTGAATCTTTGGAATGAGTTGCAATATCTTGACAGATAAAATGTACATCATCTTGTCGTGCAGTGATTTGTAATCAAACACCATACACAGGCGACATGGGCCGTAACCTAATCCCAAAACAAGCAACTCCTCTCCACAATGTGCTTCCCCTGAGCTAACATGCAGCTTTGCAATACATCAAAATAAACTTGTTGTCCTGAGGACTCCGGTGATTGACAGGCTTCACGGCTTAGACAGCCACACACACACACACACACACACACACACACAGCATCCTGCACATTCACTGACACAACCTGGAAAATACAGTTACCAACAGATCTGAACATGATACACTGTTACTCCAAGGACACTGTAACACAACATTTAACATTTATGAAGGGGGTCACTCAGTACATTATTTCACTCCCCTAAAGGCCCTCAACCTGTGAGCTGTGACAGTTCTGGGGCAGGTGGGGAAAGCACCACAGTGAGGGCCAGGGCAGGGACAGGGGCAGGGGAAACGGCACCAAGGGAAGGGGGACCAGTCATTAAGGAGCAGGGGAAGACATTTGGTTCAGTGGGGGGGTCCAGTGTGATGGCCAGGGCAGCTTCCAGGCTGCATCCCACACTCTAGGTTGGGTAGTCTGTCTAAATCAAAAGTGACTTTCCTGCCCCTTGGTGGCTGGACTTCTTCCTCTGAAGGATTTAAACCCAAACTGTCAACCTGCGCCGCACAAGTCATAGTTCCTCTTTAGTGTTTCAGCTGTGGCAAACTTGTGTGCAGACAAAGCGGTCCTGAAACCTCCTAACAGCAAACTTCTGCCTTGCTGAAAGTTCTGCTTTTACATCCAAGAGGCTCTCCTGACTTTTTTTAAAAAAAGTCCCATATGTAACTAAATAAACAACATGAAAGTGTTTGAAACTTTTAGGTTTAGGTTCTATACCACAAGAGGAACCAGAGCCATGCAAATAGGTAGCACAACACAGGTTGTCAGAATATTCCCTTGAAATACAAAACTGAAAGTGTATAGGTTGTATAGTTATTCATCAAACGTTTCTGTTTTGTGATTATTTTTTCTTTTGGATGCAGTATGCAGTCCTCCAGTTCTGCAACCCACACTGGGCATCAAACTCACATCCTCCCCATCCCCAGAGTCTGTGATGCTTCCCCCAGTGTGGGCATCCTTTCAGCTGTGACTGTCTGAAGGTTAACCAGGGTGGGGAGAATGGTCACTATCTTCTCCATCACCGGGGCACACCAGCAGCCTCCCCTCAATGGGTCGGCATGCTCTGCTGCTACTTTGTTCCAAAAGGGTTGGGGCTCACTATCTTTCCCAATCATGCAGGCCACTTTCCGTTTGCCTAGTTCAGTGGAATTTGTCAGGTTATGGCTTAGGGTTCGGTTAAGGGAAAGTGGGTTAGAATTAGGGAGGGTTTGTATCCAGTGGCCAAGCAGCCCCTTGATCCATGCTGTGGCCATTGTTCCTCTTCTTTCTTCGTGGTAGCCTAAACTGGGCTGAGTCCATTCTCACACCCAGGCAGGTTCTGCTGTGTTCACCTCGCCCCCACAGACAGCCCTCATCTTTGGCATATTGTTACTCACACCTCCAGATGAACCAGCCTGCAGCATTTCTCTCCGCAGCCAACTCCACAGGCTCCAGGAGAGATTTAACGCGAGCCAGCAGTGTCTGATTACACAGGTCGACCAATGATCTCAGGCCACCTCGTCATGGATTGCAGCAGGCGTGTGTGCATAAGTGCAGTGAACTGGCCCCTCAATATCCTTGGCTAGATCTGGCAGCGGCTCCCCAGGTCACCGCTGGCAGCTGCACAGTTTAGAGTGAACCAGGCTAGTGGCTGAGCATAGCCCAAACCACGTCTTCAGAGGTAAAACTTAAGCACCATTGTCACTTCTATAGTCAGGACTAAGCAACAGCAGCCTGACAAGCATCACCAGTCCACCACACAATATTGTGCAGCCAATTAACTGTCCTGATGAACCATAACACAACTCTGATAACACCACAGCTTTGAGACAAAGACATCAGGTTGTGCTGATTCTTTATAGTAGCAGAAAAAGGGAGCTATATATATTTTATTGGAGAATGTGTAGAGGCACTTTAACTAAACTTGTGCTTGCCACTTTACTCATGGTCTGATCACATTAAAGAAATGAATGTAACAGAATTCAGGGTTAGGGTTGGGGTTGTGTGTAAAGAGTGAGTGGCCATTATGAAAGATGGCTCTGACTTCTGAGGGAGGACCCCCACACTGTTCCACCAACATTTTCAACCTTTCTATGCCCATGGCTACAACTAACACTTACATCACAAAATGATCAGATTCATTTCTAACAATGTCCTTTTAGTTTGGTGGATCTCCAGTGGCAATTAGCACACGGGGCTACAAACTAATATATTTTGGTGTGTAAATATAAGAGTGAAGATGAAATAATAACATCTGAAATAAAACTGACTAAAAATAAAAAAGATCAACATAACTGTTGGTAGAGGTACATCAATGAAAAACTAAGAAGTTATTACACTACATTGACAAAGATGCATAAAAAGTATGAATAAATTCAGTGACAGATTTATTCTAAAATGTTCAGAATATATTAAATCTCAAATTTGAGAATAGGAATGAAAATGAAAGATTTTTCTCAGCGCTAAAAATTCACTCTTTTCAAGCTTTTTCAGTGAATACAGACCCTGGACACTTGACTATAGGTAATAAAGCTGAGCAGACAGCAGGTGGCAGCAAGGCTCCTGCACTGAGAGATGTAGTAACCGTGGCAACAGCTGCCCTGGTAACAGCCATTGCGCTCCTCTCTCTTTTGTCAGTCATAGAAAGCTGGCTGTCAGTCAACTATAACCTCCTTCTCTCCAAACCTCAAACCACAAAAACAAAAATGTGAATTGAAACACTGTGTTTTGTTCCTGTGTTTTTGGAGACTAAACCAGCAATTCATTTCTTCCATTCAGTTTGAAAGAAATACCTGGCCTACCTTTTTACACAGGTTATGGCTTAAGTGATAGAAACCTGAGGTGTGAAGAAGGTAGAGAATATGTAGCACTCTCTACCAGCAGTCGGAGTTTGACTAGATCAGTTATGAATTATATATGAAGCTCTAGGCTTTGCTCATTTTTGTAGGGGGTGTGAACCAACTTACTGAATTGGAGAGTTTCTGGACAGTAGCCCAGGCTTCAGGATTCAGTGGATCATCAATGTCTTTGTTCCATGGCATCTATATTAAAAACAGAGAGAGCTGCTTTCAAAAATCCCTTTAGCAAAGGTCAAATTTGTTACACGGACTGTTAGGCATAACGTTGGGTTTTTAATTTACATTAATAATAATGCTACTATTATTTCAAGATTTCAGGGTGGAGGTTGCATACATTTAGGAACATGTTTATCCTTCTTGAGTACATTTAAAACGTCGCCCAAATAATGTATAAGGAGCAGAAAATATTGCCTCTGTGTTGATGCTATTGTTAAGGTTTATACCATTATCCTGTTATTTTAATTTCCTCCTTCCCCTCCTATTATAATGTAAAAAGGAGAGTTTTATCCTGATACTCTGAATAACAATATGAATAACAGTATAATAATAGTGTGTGTACCCTAAATGTATCAGATGGAACGGTGTAGAAACTGTAGCCCTTTTTGAACATAGGAGCCAAAAGTAATGACAAGTTAACACAAACCTAAATAAAATCATTAGAAGAAAGATAATTACATTCAAAAACTGAGTAATTAAATTCAGTATTTACAGACTGAGGTCCACAGCCCACAGACACAAGCATACACTGGGTGAGACCCTGATGCCGTTCGCTGAACTGAACTGTATGTCAGTTTGACTTGATTCGCAGTCAAACTATTGACTGCAGACACAGTATGCCTCACTGTTGCTGAGGCAACGAGCTTTCTTTTTACTCCAACATGAAATACAAAGTTGAAGCTGTCATTCACAGGTCCTCTTCAGCCCCTCACATAGCTCCTTCTCTAATGCACAAGGGACAGACCTCAACAACCCACGTTGTACTGCATGATTACAAAACATGTCATTTTCAGAATTTTCATGAAGGGAGAAAAATGACAATGAGAATCATTTTGAGAGGCAAACAGAGCAGCAGTTCTTACTTGTCATTGCCTTGTTAAATTGTATTAAAAATAAACACAAAAACAATAAAATCCTTTTCATCGTCCATCAAGTGGGTTCTTTCTTTCACACATACAGCTATGCATGTTCTTTGAAAAATTAAAAAATAAAAAGAAGGAAACTAAATCTTAGATAAATATTGGTAAAGAAATAATTAACAATATATTGAAAACATAATTCATAGAACGTTTTGGCCATCCTTTCTAACTTTTAAATTTTAATACTTGGCATTAAAATGATTGTTGAAGCAATTCACACTCCCAGTTAGACCACCTCAAACAGCACCAGTTTTACAGGATAAAATAGAGAGGAGCGGCGATGCCCAGCAGTGCTCTTTACCTCTCCAGCTTTCTCCTGATGCTTCATCAACTTGTCTTGCATCTGGTTCAGCTCATTTCTCCCTAAATCCATGGCGGTGCTGGGTCCAGGACTCAGACCCAGAGATGGTGCCGACCCCACCGATCCGTCAGACAGAACTGGCTCGGTACTGGACAACGAGTCTGTCCTCAACAAGGCTTCAGATGGAGGCATGAGGGTAACTGGCAGTTTAATCTGAGAGACAGACACAACATTTTACAGGACTTCCAGCACAAAGCATACAACATTTGATTTGTTGGAATTGGAACACCTTAGAGGCGGGTGCTAGTTTTCATTTATATATATTATATTAGTTTTTAATGCTATGCATGACTCTTGTTCTTTTTTTGCTCAAAACAATTGGCTACATACTGAGTATACAGTGGGCTGGGGCATTTGTGTGTGTGTGTGTGTGTGTCAAAGTTCTACTCAAACTTTCTAGAAACGACTGTGATTCAATGTCTGTTTGTTTGTTTTCTATTACCTTGATAGGTCTCACTGGGTCTTGCTGTGCCTGCTGGGATGACTGCTGTTGATGTGGATGATGTGGTTGGTGGTGAGGACAGGAAACATGTTGCTGCTGATGATGCAGGTGATACTGTTGTTGCTGCTGTTGCGGAGCTTGGTGGTGGTCTGCCTGCTGACTGTGATGTTGGTGCGGATGCTGTTGGAGATGCTGCTGCTCATTGAACTGCTGTTGTCGATGCTGCTGCTGCTGCTGTTGGTGCTGATATGGGAGGCTGTTTGCTTTGTTCATATCTCGATGCATTTCCACGAGCCCGTCCTCCCTCCGGCCCCGCCCCCGGCCACGCCCGCGACCCCTTCTACTTTCTCCAGCCACTGACCCCGTCAGCCCCCTGCAGTAAGGAGGTTCTGGAAGAGGACGTATGCGTGGTCTACCTCGTGGGCGAGGAGGGCCTTCACGTTTTGGTTTAGTTGGTTTCCTGCCTCTTTTCTTTGGACCATCATGGGGAACAAGTTGTGGAGGGTGTCCAAGGGTAGGGTAGCTGATGGGGTGGCAGAAGTCCATGTCACCCATCAGTGGACTAAGCCCACTTCCTCCTGAGGTCCCACCAGCCTTCCTACAACTAGACACCAAATCAGGTAGCAGGTCAGGAAGGCGTCGACTGTTAAGGCGAATATCAGCTGGAACAGCAGCTTTATCCTCATCATCCTCAAATTCATATTCCTGCACATAGTTCTTCTTTGTTTGAAGCTGTGGCTCACGCCGCTGTTTGAGCAAGTGAAAGGAGCTGGTCTTCAGCAGCTTTTTCGGTCGAGAGGAACAGAAGATAGGCGAGGTCAGACCAGCAGCGCTTGAGCTTCCACCCACTCCCACAGCCCCCATCATCTTGTTGACTGTGCCATCCCCTTGAACTGCTGAATTTAATCCCATGGTGGGAGTCTGGGAGTGGATGAGGCCAAGCTGCTCAGTGTTCACAGTAGAGGGAAGCTCATGGGTCTTCATAGAGTCAAGGTCTAAGTGCAGATTGCCATTTCCCGTTCCTGAAAGGTTGTGGCAGTACTGTCCATAATCTTGATCAGTATGATGATTGACCATAACATAGCCCTCTCCAGCACCTCCTGTTTTTAAGGCTTCCATACTCTCTTGCCCCCGCCCATGGCCCTGGGTAAGGCTTTCTTGAGCAGCCTGCCCTGCCCCAGAATCACCAGCACAGCCCGACTTGTAATCAGCTGAGCAAAACATGTCCTCCATCTCAGAAAAGAAAGGGCGGTCTTCATCGTGTAAGAGAGAGTCTGGAAAGCAGATGGATGTTAGAGGTGTAAACCGCTGCTGCTGCTGAGCTTGATTCTGTCCTACTTTACCGGCCGGGCTCAGTGAATCAAACTGGTGCTGTTTCAGCTGGTCCAACTGGGAGTGCGACAGCTGGTTCTCAGGTTCACCTGGTTGAGACTGCTGCTGTTGCTGGGCAGTCCCCATATTTACTGCCAATTGGTGGGAGTGTGCATGAGCTAACTGAGAGTGTGACAGCTGATGGTGAGTGTGCGCTTGTTGGTGGTGGCCATGGGGGTGGTTGAGGTGGTGCAGATGGGAGGGTGTGGACAAGCCCAGATCCGGTTCAGAAAGGAAGTCACAGAGATCGGAGGCTGTTTGTTGTGGAAGGTGGTGGGGAGTGAGTCTGTGCTGCTGTCTCTGTCTGTCCCCACCACCTCCCTCCCCTCCTGCAACATTCACCCCAACCCTGGTTCTTTCCAGAGCTCCACCGCTGTCTCTGCTGTTTGCCTGTGAAAGAGATTGGTCCAGCATGTCCAACGGTGACACTGAGTTCTGACTGACTCGTGTTTGGTCTCTTGGCTGGGCTCCGATGCTGTAGTGGGTCTCTATACCCTGGGTCTGGAGCTGGAGTTGCAGCTGTGAGGACTGGCTTTTTGGATGGGATTCCACCCCAACAGGCCCTGCTCCCCCAGCTGACCCTATCATGGCCTGCTGACTCAAAGGATGCTGCTGTTGCTGCTGTTGAGCTGGTTGCTGGGGATCGATCTTGGTGTGGGCAGTGTGGGAAAGCACAGACTGCAGCATGTGAGTTTGATGGGGAGGGTCTGGTGGCGAATCAATGAGGGAGAGCGAGACCTGGCTCTGTCGAGTCTGCTGCATGTCTGGTGTATTACACAAGTAAACGCTTTCATTTACATCTGAAGGCTTCTTCAGCTCCATGTGAGGATGGCTGTGTGAGTGGGAATGGGGATGACCGTGTTGAGAATGTTGAGAGTGCTGCGTGTGCTGGGTGTGTTGCAGGATTTGGGAGTGCTGGGAGTGCGAGGACATGTGTGAAGGGTGATGGGAATGCTGGGAGTGCCGGTGTTGTGTGTAGGGGTCCCCTCTTCTATAATGCACAACTGAGCCCATGGAATCACTCTGTTGTTGATGGGACTGTGTAGAATGGGAGAGGGACAGTGAGTCATTGACCCCTCCCACCCCTCCAGCAGTGGACTTTGATATGGTCAACTCTGACTTGGTCTGCTGCTGTTTCTTCTGTGATATCTCCAACTGACTCTTTAAGCCACTTGCTGTGTCAACGATTTCTGTTCCAGGATCTGAGCTGGCAGTGTTGTTGGTACGAATAACACTCTGAAGGTGGTAGCGCTCTTCTGAGATCTTGTTCATGTCATAGGCCACCCCCTTGCTTTCCCCGTCCTGGGGCATTGGCTGGGGTAGTTGCTGAGAGGGTGGGTGATGCTGGGAAGGATGAGAAGTTGAGCTCTGGGCATGAAGTAATTGATGGATTAGGAAATCGTCATCAACCTCTTCCTCAGCCTGGGATCGCTCAACTCCCAGAATGGTTGTCTCTGTTTTTGGTTTAGGTGGTGATGAGTGGTAGGACTGGGTCTGCGTTTGTCTTGTGTCAGGGAAGCCTTGTGGTGAGGACATAAAAGCAGGGGACAGCATGGAGGACAAATACTTGGGGGCCCCTGAGCCTCCAGGGGACTGTGCGGGGCGAGCGGCAGCAGGAGAGTGCAATCCAGGACGACTGATCGCAGAGCTGATAGAGGGCGAGGGACTGGATTCAGGCAGGTGGTAAGAGCTGCTGCCTCCATCACCGACAATAGCGGACCCATTCCCTGATCCTGCAGATCCAGCTCCACTACCAAGTGCAGCAGTTCCTGATATGGGCCCACTTCCCGTTGATCCTCCAGCACTCCCGTACCCTAAGGATGGACTCCCTGCTCTTCGGAGAGAGGCCGGGCCAAAGCTTGACTCCCCAAAGACTATCTCTGCAGAGAACGAGCGTCCTCCTGCACCTATTCCAGCGAAGACCTTCTCTCCAGTGCCCCCTGATCCAGAGTTCAGGTCCTGGGCATGAGGTGAGTTGAAGCCTCCATAGGATTGGGCTATATGTGCAGGTGGAGCCTGGTTGGGAGAGTAGGACTGGGCATGTTGCTGGGGCGGGGTCTGTTCTGGTAAGCCTGTGCTAGAGCTAGACATGGAAGGAGAACCATATGTGGAAAGGTATTGTTTGGATGCTTGCTGCTGAACGAGGGCAGATGAAACCACTGGTGGCGGAGGCGGCGCCGGCACTGACTGAGGTGGGGGTTGCTGATGAGAGGGAGCAGACAAGGAGCCGGTGCTTGTCTTGGAGCTAGAAGAGGATGAAGAAGAAATGGAGGAGGCTGATGGTGGAGTTTGCGGGGTACGAGAGGAAGATGATGCTGAACCCGAAGAAGAGTAGCCACTACTGGAGCTGGAACCTTTGACTCCTTTGGTGCCAGATGAAGAGGAGGCCGAGGAGGACGAGGATGTGTAAGGAGTTTGGACGGTCGGTCGATATGTCTGGGACTCAATTCGTGGCGAGGGCTTGGGGTCAGATGATGGGCTCTGCTCCCCCAGGGGACTGCAGGACAGTCCAGCATGCCGGTGGTGGCTGGCTACCTGCTGGTAGCCTGATGACCCACTACAGCTGCCATATTGCTGAAGAGGGAGTGTTGTGGACTGCGCTGGGGACAAACGCTGATAATGCTTGATCACACTGTCCTGCCGGGAAACTGCCCTGTCTGGAGGAGGAGGAGGGGGCTGAGGGGGGGCCGGCGGCAGTGCTGGTGTGGAGGAGAACATGGATGCATTATAGAGCTGGGAGGACTGGTTGTGGAGCTGAGAGGATAACAGGTTGAACTGGGGAGGGGGCTGATGGCAACCGGAAGAGGTGGACGGGGCTTGGCTCTGAGGAGGGGCTGTGGCCTCCTGGGAGCCGCGGTAGGTGGCACTCTGGGAAGACAGTAAGCGATCAAAGCCCAAGCTTGATTGGGAGGGTGTTTTGATGTGCAGCAGGGGATCGTGGGGGGACAGCAAACTATTAGAAGTGGGACTAAACGTAGGTGTGTCTTGCAGGGATAGTGAGGGTGTGAAAGATCGTCCAGAGAAGGAGCCAGGATGCTGGTATGCAGAAAGGGCTGAGGAGGAGGGGAAGGAGCTGGAACCCGGAAGTGCCCCTGAAATAAAGAGCTCTGGTGGGGCCGGGGTATGCACTGCTACAGGACACAACATTACATGGACAATCTTGGTCAATACAAGCCAGTACTGAAATTCCACAAACACATTTTCAGTTTGAGACTACAAAACTTTTAGTTGTTGGATATATTTTTTTCCAAATGAAATTAATGCTAATTATTTTACAAATAAAATTAGTATATATTATTTAGAACACTCACCAGTCTGCCAAGAGGGAGTACGAAACTGGGAGAGGAGGGATGAAGCAGAGGGTGGGGGCTGTGGACCCCGGGACTCCAGAGCTGAAATCAGATTCATGACGGAGGGGTCAGGACCCGGGGGGCTGGCATGGTGGAGGCTGGCGTCAAACAGCCCCGACAGGCCTGCCAACAAACCACATCCTCCACTTAATTCACAGAGATAATATCATACATCATATCATTATCATATACACGGTGTAATACATCGTATTTCCTTCAAACTTTTATTCTGGCATATAACAGTAAGAGACTGTATTGCAAAATAAAAACTGATCATTACGCAGAGAAGCTAACATCCTCCTTTGACTGTGAATGGGTGGTGCCACACATTTAGATCATTCCAATCTGCACCATCCTGACAAAAATATTACTTTCCTATCTGGAGAGGTGGTTAGTCTCTGCTATCATTTGGGGAACCATTTTCATTGTGCAACGCTCTGTTTGGCACAGCTTTGGAAAAGAAATGATAGAAGTAATCTAAGTGTTTAAGAGACTGGCAGTTAATCACTAACCAGTAACCAGTTTTGGAATCATGTGAGAAAATTCACCTGGTAACACCGCATGTACACAACATGTAGCACTGTGCCATGGCTGCTTTAGTTGCACCAATAAAAGGTCATTCACATTACCTATGAGTTCAATAATTATGATATCGCATATGTTTATCAATATTACTGTATTTATGTATGGTTGACTATTAAAGAAGGAAATCATTTATATTAATTCTGCTTGGTTTGACGTGTGGATTTCTTTGGTGGGGCAAAAAGAGTATAAATATGTATGTAGTATACATGTATGTATGTTTAAATGCATTAATACATAAACATATTATTCAAATATTGGAAAATAAACAGCAAGTGATGTACGATGGGAAAATAAATGTGAGTGCATGATGTGCAACAGCTGCACATCTTTGCCACAGTTTCATGTTAGATAAAGTGTGAAACCTGGAGCACATTTTAGTACGGATGTAATGATACGAATTTGGGGAAAAAAAAAAAAAAAAAAAAGAAATCAGACTTTCAACCCAAAAAACACTCTTAACATCAAATCACCCAATACATACAGTGTTGAAACTCGCATTAAATAACTAAAGTTAAATTTAACAAAATCTGAGCCGTTCATCCAGACCTGAACGCTTTTTGCACATTTTATTCTGGTGTAGAGTCCTGTGGTTCCAAACTTCTTCCACTTTATTATTGTGTGGTGCTGAGCTGCAGAATTTTGTTTTATACCGTTGCCTAGATTTGTGCCTCACCACAATTTTGACAAAGAGTTCTAAGGGTACATTCCTAAACTAAAATGGCAAGAAAAAGTAAGTTTTTTGTCTTAAAACATGGTCTGATCTTCATCTAAGTTAGAAAAGCGAACAACACAATCTTCTAACAAACAACTGATTGAATTGTTCTTGCCCATATTGAATACATCAGTCAAACATTCACCGTGTAGCAACCTCTAGATTAATGACTTCAGCAAAAGCTAACTGGAGTCAGTAGTTTGTAAACCTGGAGTCCAGTCAATGAAATAAATGTGGAAGTGTGGGTTAGAGCTACTTTGTACATACTGATGTAGAAGATCCACAATAAAGAGGAAATGATTTGCATAAAGCTGGAATCTGGGTGAAAAACTCAAAGACTTTGGAAGTTCACCAGTCTATGAAAGGATTTGGTCCTGTGACTTGTCTCCTTACAAGATGACTAAAGACACAACCCACAATCCTCAGTGAGGTGAAGAAGAAGTTTGAGTAACAGATCAAGACTCAAAGAGAAGAGGGTTCATGGCAGGACACCACAGAAGAAGCTGCTGCTGCCTGCCACAACATTTTGTGGTCTGAAAACACACAGCTCCACGTATGGCGTAAACAAGGCACCGCTTACCAACGTGAAAACATCGGCCCAACAGGGAAGTCGGTTTGAGTCTAAGGAGGCTTATCAAGACGTGCTGCAGGACGATGTCAGGGAGCTGTCGCCAGCTGAAGCTCAGGAGAAGCTGGGTGATGTAGCAGGAAGATGACTTAAAACAACATCTACCTTCTGGAGTGGTCAGAGAGTCAGAGCCGGAAGAACAGTGAGAAAATGCTCCTGAATGTCGTGCAAGTCTGATCCACGGCTACTGGAAGTGACATTATCGTTTCCAAAAATGATTTGACCAGATATTAGGTGCCACGGTTCACTTACTTTGTCCACCAGCACTGTGAATGTTTGATGGGTGTGTTTGCAGGAAACCAGATAATTCCAAAGGTTTTACCTACTTTTTCAGTCCGCCCAATTCAATTGGCCACAGGGGGCCTTCAATCAAGTTCAAGACACATGTCAAGGATAATTTATGTGCTTTTTGCCCTTGGGTTAAATTAGTCTGTCTACTCTGCAAGAACTGTATGTTTTAAGTGTATTTAGAAGCTACAGTGACAAACAAATTAACAAAGAATTCTTTTTGGAGCTTCCTTTTCCAGAACTACATTGCTTTACCCAGCATTGGTGATACTTATACCCATCTCAGTATTTTATGTTCTTCAATAAACCCTCCATATGGGTTTTGAGAGATTTTCCTAAAACCCCCTTCAATGTTTTTCTGCATACCCAAAGATGGTAGCATATCATAACTGAAATACGGTCTTCAATATTTATTTTAGCTTCCAAAGAATACCAGTGTTATTACTCTATTTTATATTTCTCTTCATGTTTCACTTATGGTCCCCAGAAGACAGTATTTACCTCTCATGTGCAGAATTCTTACTGTTTGGTGTTGTTTTGCACCTAAAGTTAAGTACCAGTAGGAATCAGTGGGTATTTTATTTGTACTTAGCTTAAATCACAGGCTGTATTATAAAGTGTTACCAGGGTTTGTAGCTGACGATCTGTGGAAATAATGAATTCCATTCATAATCCTTACCCACTGAACCTTTTGAGGGGGCATGGGGGACTGGCACTGGTGGAGAAGCAGGTCACGTCCTGAACATGTCATGTGACCTTTCACGCTCACCCCCCGGTAATTAAGAGTCTCAACAGTGCTGTGTATTGGAAGAGTGCCGGCCCATGGATAGGAACACATCTGGTTTCAACATAAATCTGTCCAAAAGGCAACAATGGTAACATTTCAACAGACAGCATCCAAAGAATCCTTACCAAGTGTACGCCCTGCAGCACCCCAGGCCCCGCCCTGTCTGGATCCTCCTGGGTGGTGGTTGGTTGCATAGCCCTGGAGGGGGTGAGGGGTGCCGTAGCCTTGCCGATGGAGCAGCTCTGAGTCTGGGTGGGATGACCTGGAGCTCCCATACACTAGGCTGAGGGCACATGGTGATTAGGTATAAATTACATAAAGCCTAATAGTTACAACAACACTGTGCTGACTTCTCCAGGACAAGTTAGACCACTGGACCTACATTGTAGTTTGTTCCATTTACACAAGACTCTCCTCTCTTTACTGTTACACTTGCAGTATTTGTTCGTCCTTTCTGAAAAGCTGAAGTACAGTATGTTCTTGGAGTTAAATTATTTTGTAAGCACTGAATGGCTGCAGCTCTGCAGAACCCTCAGGATCTCGCATAACTTCTCACTGTACTTCTGGGTCACTCCGGAAACAATAGCAACAATGGAGTACAGACAATGATCGGGGAGACTTTTACTTTGAGGTTGTCCTCAACTATAAAGACATCAGTGTTTTTACAATACAATCCATGGATGTATTGTAAAAAGGGACCTGTATGGAGCCCCTTAAGGGGCTCCATACAGGTCATTCACCCCACTGTTGATAATACTATGTATACTATGGGTTTCACTATAGCTACCAGGGTCCAACTTGTAACTTGTACCATCAGCATCAGCATCCAAGTTTTCTGTAAAATGGATATATGTAAACAAACCTTAATGCTCCAAATGAGCCAAAGTATAATCATTTGTAATTTGTGTACAACATGGATTTTCCACACAAAAAGTTCCATTACCTCAGTAAAAACTCACTGTATACAATACCTATGACCCCAGGTCAATATCACCAACATTAATTATAAATCATGTGCCTTTAATACATTGTTTATGTCTTTTCAGCTTAAAGTCCAAGAAGAATGTAGCCAGTTCTTCATCCACCAAATCTGTGGAGAGACGGTCTGCCATTCTTCACACATGATTCTTTCCAGCTGCTTTTTGCTTGAGGGGACTTGTTGCTCTACGTTGCGCCTTAAAATAATCTGGAGTGTTCGGTGGTGTTCAGCTGGACCAAACCAGCGGACCTGCATGGCCAGGTTAGTTTTGTGGTTTAGATTTTCTCTGGAATTGTTGGAAGATTCCTCTCCTGCCAAGCTCCTTGACACTGGGGTCATCTTTTCATGCAGTATTTGTATTCATAGTCATCTATAAATGACCCACTGCTGCAGCTGGGTTTCAGCTCATGTTCAGGAGGCTGCTGGTGTTCTTGTACCCTCTCCCGCCTTCCTCTTCTCACATGTCTCACACTTCAAGCAGTCCTTTACCATGTGGAGCCACTTTGCATTAGACACAGCCTAACCAGACCGTTTGCTCAATTAGCCTTGGAAATCACAGGTTGTGCTCACTTTTTTGACATTGAACTTTGGTGCCTGTCTTTTCAATGTGGTCTGTGTAATCAGTTTGCTTTTAGTTAAGCATAAGATCAAATGCCCTTCAATTGATAAACAATACAGTTATTGTACAGATAGTGCAAGATGTTTCTGAATTATTTTACATTTTTGTGATGTTGCACAGGGATGCACCCAGTGTTGTTGCATCATGTGCATCTATTCCTTCTGCATTAAATCCAGAATCTATAACTATGCAAAAGTTTAACTACAGTTAAACAATTAAAGTATACTGTACAAAGGATGTCTCCTATGTCATGTGCAGAAAGTCCATTCTCTGATAGAGAATGGAGAAAGTCCAATATCTCTGGGACTGATTGATTGATGTCAGAAAATCCAGCAGGTACTGCATGTGCACCTCTTAAACTCAGATGTAGGCGAACAAAGAGAAACATGCCCCCCTCAGCAGATGACTGTGAAAACAGCCTTGAACAGCTCTGTGCATTCTGTACAGCATTTTGCACAGTGAGACTCAGACATCACAGTGACAGTAAGAGGCAGTGTGGACAGACGAACAAGTGTTGCAACGAGGACACAATCTCTCACTGGCTTCCTTTCCATAACACGGCTGTACTAACTTAACAGACTTAAATGATTGTACTCTCTTGGGTAGATTTATGTCTTACAACGGTATGCTTTAAAGTACCAGATGCATGCAGTCCCCATTACTTTACTGTTAAATATGGTCTGTCAAAAATGTACACACATTCAGACAACAACAGAGCCTTCTCTCTACTTTAAACTGTGTTTCTTCCACTTAAGCGTGCCAGTGACCCCATCATTCTGACTTTAAAACCTCTCTAATCCAGAGGTTCCCAACCACCACACCACAGAGTGGTGTAAAGTCAAAGCTCATGTTCGACTGGGCCATGAAAAGCAGCTGGGTGACGCAAAGACTCTCTCCTGACTGACTGCAGCATGCTTTGGTATTAATTTCCCTTGAAACCTACATAGAGAAATTAATGTTTGAAAAGATTTGTTTTCCAATCAAGTAATTTATCTAATTCAAAGTGTAAATATGCAGTGAGAAAATAAAGAGGTTTGTTCTTTGACACGTGTGCATGCAGCCTCTATAAGTACAGCAAGGGGCTACTGACTAAAAATGAGCTATGCCACAGTTTGTTTTTTCTATTGGGGCTGCAGAAGAGGAAGACCATGAGGGCAAATAGAAAAAAACAGCTCAACCAAAAATAAAGTTGGGTCCTAACACCACTGGGAAAGCTAAAGCTTCAACCCCTTGCATGTGGAGATATATTGTAAAATGGCTCTTCAATGCCATCAATGTTACTTTGACACTTGGAGACAAGAAAATCTTCTCTTAAGGAAAAGCCAGTGGATTATTTAAGAGCAGATGAGATAGACAAGGTGGTCAGAGAGGCAAGTGTAACAGCTGACAACCCCCGCAACCTCAGTTAAGGCCTGGTGGCTATACTGATACTGTGAAGACAAGGAAGCCTTTTGACATCAGCCAAAGTTCCCTCCTCCATCAACATGATATACTGTGACTCTTTTTACAAAGGGCTTTCTCTAGATCTGTTATCTCAGTGGTAATGGCTCAACTTAAGAGTGTGTTGGAGTTGGTTATCCAGTTCCAATTATATGGCAGTCCATGGGCTTAAATGGATGCACCTCCTGTGTTGGTATGTGCTCATGTCTCACTGGGAATCACTGTGCGGACCAGCTGACAGCTCGACTGACTGTGCAAGCCTGTGTTTCAACTGCTGGTCTGAGTTCAGTGTGTTTTTCTAAAAAGATGAAATGTCATTGATCTTTCATTGTTGCCCTAAATCTTTTGTGTTTTCAAGGAGAGAAAAAATGCCCCAAGCAAATCTATCACCTGTGCATCAAATAGCTACATTTTTTCATGCGTGGATTTTTTACTGTGAGAGAAATACGTATTGGCAATGAAGTGGACAGGTTTAGGTATAGAAGTTAAATTCAGTTTAAACACAGTTGAGCTGGGGGGACTTCCTTGTTGGCCTTACATCATGATATGAGGCACAGAATGTTTCTTTTTCTGTCCCTGCCATGAGACACAGCTAACTAAGACCAAACACTCACTCTGTGTCAGGAAAGAAAAACAAAAGAGAAGATTGTAAAGTGGCTGTTTGAAAATAGGCTCCTGCAAAATCACCAGGCCTGTGAATACGTCCACATTGGGACGTGACCAAGCCGTATCTGGTCCTCCTAAGAGTAGATGAAATTGATGTGATTTTATGGAATGTAAAACAAAAATGTTATGGTGACTTTGCGCTTTTATAATACCTAAGAACAGCAGTGTGAAGGCAGAGCAGATTGGAAGAAGATATAATAAAGTGTATTTCTGTTGGCAGGGAACATTTCTCACGCTTTGATAAAAGTGTCTTGGTTTGACTTGTTTCATATGTGTTTAGTCATTTAATGCTGAGTAATTGAATTCTTGAAAATCATGCTTGTACTCAGGGGGCTCAGCACATATTTGCACAACTGTTACAAGTTTAGATATAATTAATAAAATCAACACAAACTGTGGGCAGAACAGGATTTTATGATGCACCGAGTTGTTGCTGTAATAACTGACACTCAATCTCAAAATCATTCCAATCCAGACAAAATCAAACTGGAGAAGACATGACCACGAGATTCAACACCCTGGACTCAAAAGTACAACTTGTCCAAACCTCCATGACTGACCATGCACCGTGCATCACACACTTTGAGGGGTGTACGACCGACAGAACTCAAGAAGTGCTGTAAGGAGCTGATGAAAATCAACATGATCACAAAGCGAGAGTTACAGTAACTGAACTCCAACGCTGATCTAGACCCTCGACCATCAAACGCATGGGCTGATCAAAATAGGTCAAAAGGTTGACCCAGACCTTCCACCTGAAGTATTTGCACAACGTGGAGCTTTTGATGGGACAAAGGCAAAACAGAGGTGCAGGAATGAAGCACAATCTCCCCTTCCCCACTTGGCTGACTTTCACTTTTGGAAGTGTACAGAAAATACTGCGGACGCCAAAACTTTCATATACTTAGCTTATATAAGCAAGTGTTACAGACACATGAGGGTGGTGGGGGATGTACAGTGAGCCATTATCCCAGTTTTCCTATTCCATTTCATTTGAGGGAGTGGATGAGGGCAAGACTGCACATTTGTAAAAGATCTTTTCTTTTCTTTCTTTTATTGTACAGTAGACCAGTGCCAATGTTGATGTTAATATGTTGCAATATCGTAAGCAAAGAGAGACACGGTGCTATCACCTCAGGGTGAGAAGGTTCCCGGTTGGGGTGAGGCCTTTTTGTGTGGGTTTTTTTCCTCCCACTCCACCAAAAACATGCAGGTTTGGTTGGTTGGAGACTCTAAATTGTCTGTAGGTGTGACTGTGGGTGTGAATGGTTGTTTGTCTACCGCCCTCACCCAATGTCAGCTGGGATTGGCTCCAATATCCCCGTAAAGCAGTAGAGAATGGACGGACGGAAGAAGTTCCTTGACGGTAGTAGAGGTAGTTCTCTCACCTCACCACATGGAGGCAGTCTAACTGAACTTACCTGGAACGTCAAAGGCTTAAGGAGCAATTTAAAGAGAGACAATGTTTTCTCCTATTTAAAATCCATATATGGGGGCATTACTTTCATGGAAGAAACACATATAACACAGAGCACTGGAACCGAAAATGTAGTTTGGACATCACAAATATATCTGTCAACATTTTCACCTGAAGCTGGAGATGTAGCCATATTAATCTCCCAAAAAAATCCAAATTGAATTTATATCAACTATTTCTTACATCATCATTACCATCATCAACATTGTTATCATCGCACCCAATTTTGACAACCAAGGTTTTTTAATCTTATACCAGACTCACCAACCACCCACTTCATTGCAGGAGGAGACTTCACTGCTATATTAGACTGTTTCACTGGCAGGCTTTCTGCTCATTCTACTGTTCTGTATAATTCCACCATTGCTCCACAAGCCAACTTGATAACAGAGTAGTCCGACAATGACACACCGGATGCAACAGACTGTACTCTAAGGAAAGCCATCAAGGCTGTTGTGCGAGGATATCACGGCTCACCTTTCAGTGCTTGAAAAGTCATTACATACCAACTGCCTCGTCTTCTATGCTGGATGATAAAATGAATCTTAAATTCAAACATTATACTGTTCTTTCCAAACGAGTGATTATGATGCTATAAAAAGTAAAGCAAAGACAAACTATACAGACAAACAAAACATGTGTGAAATGAACGAGATTTTTGTTTAAACCACACACTTTTCTGATTTCCTTCACATTCTTCATCTACCCAAATTAAGCCCCTCAGCACCAACACACTGAAATTCAAACTTAACATTAGAAGCAGACATTGTGGCAATGCGTTCTTACGGAAACCAGGGAAAGCTGCCATGCCAGTTCATTAAGGATGAGACAGCCTCAACCTCAGCTGTGTACCTTAAGGCTTGACATACTAAAATACTCATAAAGACATTTAATTATCCATCACAACAAAACGATTCTAAAAGTTTTGGATCAAGTTGAATGGAAATAAATTTGAGCATACTGCTTGGGCAGTAACGTTGTTTCCTGGGTTGAAATTTGTCGTCGACCGATATGGGATTTTCAACGGCTAATGCCAATATAGAGCGAGTGAAAATACAACAATTTAATTATAACAAATGATGTGAACCAAGAGAAATTGACAGGAGCAACACTAACATGTTCCCCTGAGATTACCAAAAATATAAACAAATTTTTAAAAAAATATATCAGCTTTGTTCAGTTGCTCTCAGGCCTTTATATATGCACACTTGCTCACAGTCTTCAAACAGAGCAACAGAGAACAGAACCAGTTCTCTGTTCATGCCAAGTAACATCATCCCAGAAACTGAACTCCAAAACAGATTTGACTCAGACATTTTTTGTATATCAACCTTGTGAACTACTGAACTACTTGAATATGATGAAAATTTAACATCCAGCATTGAAACCTGAAGACTGCCCCTGCCCCTGTCTATGGTTGCTCATGTCAGTGCAGTGAAAATGATGACACTCTACAGCTTCCTACCTCCTAAAGAATTAAACCAATATTTGCACCCAACATTTTCTTCAAGTTATTACATTTATTATTTTGCCTTTTGTATGGGGATTCAAAATACATCATATCTCTTTAAAACTTATAACCAAGCGCAAATCTAGCAATATTATTGGGCTGAAAACTCTGGAGCACATATCGAGGTAAAGTCGCAGCTTCCGCTCTTTCATGGCTGAAAGCCTAACAGGATCTCACCAAAAGCTCTCTTCTCACTAAATCTGCAACAGCTATTTACAATGTCATGGTTACCAGTTCTTTGGTAAACTTGGTAATTTGGTAAACATCCAATTTGCCTGGTACCTCTGCTTGCAATATTGTTGTGTTATAATCACACCTTCCCCTGTCATTTCCTGACAGTGCTGTACTTTTGCCTTTTGGAAAAATAAAGGCATCACCACTATAGCAGACCTATACATCAACACACTCAACACCTTTGCACATGTAAAGGAAAGGTATTCACTCCCAGCTTCACATTCTTAGCACCGTTATACCAAATTTGAGACAACTCCAGCCCCCACTGAACAGCATATTCTTACAAAGCAGGCCCCTGACTCAAAGAGACTTGTCTCCCAATTTGTTGATGTTTTCACATCACATAACACAATTTGCACGCAGCATTGAAAGGGAGGCTTGGAGAATGACCTTGGCGTGACGATCGGTGATGGAGCCAGGGAGGCTTGCCTTACAGCCATTCACAACTGCTCTATAAATTCCAGGCACTGACTTATTCAATTAAAAAACCCAAGACTGCACTACTCCTCCACCAAATGCCACTCTTTTAACCCTGTCTCCTTAATCTGCCTAAAAAGTCAATTAGTAGATGGCACTTTGGGTCAGTCTTTTGTTCTTCTCCCAAACTAAACAAATTCTGGTCCGATTTTTTAAAGCGTCTTTCTAATGTAGAAAGCTGCGATACTACATCAGACCCATAGATTTCCATTCAGGGTACAACTTTGACATCTTTTAGCTCTAAACCTCTTGCAACAAAAAAGCACACTATAGCATGGTCACTGCCAAAATTGTATTTGTGTCACCTGTTAACTACTGGGCAGGTGCTAAACTGTGTATGTGAACTTGACACTTTATTAGTCTAACTGTTGGTATTAGCTTGACAAAAACTCAACCTTTAAAATGCATATGAACACTTTAGCCCAGCTGAAATTAAACATCTCATATTTGAGGAAATATCCCGGAAGTCAAACAAAATGCATAATGGAAGAAGAAGCTGGTAACAACAGGCTAACAACAGGCTAACAACAGGCTAGCAGCAGTAACGACAGCATTGTCTGCCTTCAGATACAACCATAAGTACAAGGGATGTGTAAATCTCATGTTCTCATATAAAGTCCTTGTTTGCTGTTAGCTAACTTGTTTGATTGTTTGGTCTGTAACACAAAAGGTCAACCAGGCATACTTCCTTAAAAAATCTCTACTGGGACAAGACCTTAGTTAAATTGAAAGGCTCATTTAGCCGAGCTAGCTCTACTAAAATCAGCATGTAAGTGTAGTCAGTGATGAGGGTGTTGCAGGAGAATTAGTGTATTAATACGTATTTTTTTCATTCTGATACATCTTTGTGAAAGACCTTTTAAAATTATGGTCAAGGACAATGTGACACAAAATGCGAAAGATCAGTGGGTTTATTGGACTGCTGGGCATCAGAGCAGGAAGTAGGTGGCCAGGAAAGACTCTCTGCACTGTTATTCGGGGGAATGTTTGTCTGGGGTCTACCAATGGAGGGTGGAGGGTACAGCAACATACTGTACATCAACAGTTTACAGTGTAATGTGATGAGAAAGGCAAACTGGGTTTGAGTGTTGAGTCAGCAATCTGATTATGAGCGTAAACATTACAAAGAAAGGAAGTGTGTGTCTGAACTACACCACATATTATGGCAGCATAAAACACAACCCAGCAACACAGAGAATCTACACAATCACCACAAAGTGGGCACTGCACATTAGTGGCACCGACTCAGTATCCTACCAAATGAGAAGCACGGTCACAGTCCAGATTCCCTTGCTGAGTTATTGTGTTGAAGACGTGCAAGTGTGATTGCAGAATGTTATGATGTCAAAGTGAGGTTGACCTTTGATGTTTGGGATATGAAATGTCCTCACTTCATTATTTTAGCCTATTGCACACTTGTGTGAGACTTTGTCATAATTAACGAATGAATTCTTGAGTTCTGACCAAAACTGTATTTGATGAGTTGACAGTGATCCTGACCTTTGACCACCAAAACCTAATCTGTTCATCCTTGAGTCCACCTGAAAGTTTCTGTCTGAAAGAATGAAATTCTCTAAAGCCTCTCCTGATATATCACATTTACGAGAATGGGACAGACGTGATGTCAAAGTGACCCTGCCTGACCTTTGACCACCAAATATCATCAGCTCATCTTTTCAGTCCAAGTGAAGATTTGTGCCAAATTTGGAGAAAATCCATCGTAGTGTTACAGAGACATCACATGCGCAAGAATGGGATGGACAGTGGGACAAACAACCCAAGAAACAATACCTCCAGCAGTGGCTTGGTCTTTTAAATTGCTTGATGAGAGAATACCAAGCTACCTGTTCTCTTTTCAGAGAAGTCAAGACTGTAAAGTGACAAAATAACGATGATCTATTGAGTGCAAACTAGTCACAAAGTCATAGTGACTTGATTATTTGTTAATGCGATCCTTGGGACTCATGTAGTAGGGGCTATTTGAACGCAGGATTTGCACCCTTATTCTAAAGTTTGACTGAAAAAGAAAATGTTATGCAAATGGCAGAGACAAACGCACCCTCAGTTTTGTCTTCTCACACCACTTAGCGAACTTTTTCCATGGCTTGCTGGCTGAGGTACACACTGAGACCTCTCCCAGTGTACAGAAGAAAAACTTGTTTCCTCCAGATGAATCACTAATAAATTCTTTCTGTCAACATGATTATTACAGGGAGTTCTCAGTTTCTGTCAGCGCCCAGATTTTTTTTTTTTTTGGTGAGACAGTCAGAAGAGCTACTACTCTGCACTTGTATCGTTTAAATGACTAATTCAATCGAACCTTTATCGTGAAGAAGACATCGCCTAGGGGGCCACCTAGGCTACAACTGGCACTGTTGGGAGATAAAGAAGCACAACGTGCATGGCCTTCAGCGGTGACTGAACACAACCACGCCATTATTTTGGCTTTCTCTTTTCCATATGAGACTCTGTTCATGACATCATCACAGACTTATTAACCACGAAAGGCTCCTCCACTTTTCTCCTTGAACCATCATATTGTGCTCTGAATGAATGAATAAATAAAGGATCTTTAACCACCTCAAATCATCTGTCTATCTGTCACCCTAACAGTAAAGCTTCTTAAATTTAAAATCACTGTGTTTGCTCGAGGCTCCTCTGTTCACACCTTGGTCCATTGAGGTTTTCTTCAGCTCGCTCTCAAGACACATTCAGTGGTCTCTTTTCCAGGCAGAGGCGCACGGCTCACACAACAGCCACTGCTGATGTGTACATGCTCAGGGTCTGCTAATCAACTTGTAAGTGAACACCTGCATGGACAATGTGCAAAAAACAGACGAGTGAGTTTCAGCTGCATCCGATTGTAAAATAAAACATCCCCTGCAGGAACCTCTGTGTTGAATGCGCTCGAAGATTGCGCAACACCTTGGCTGAGCAACCCTTGGCTTTTTCATTGGGGTGCGTATTTAAATCCACTATGGTGGCTGTTGGTCATACAGAAGCAAATTGTTGTTATGACATCAATCTGGGTCATATACAGTGGAACCTTGTCGCTGTTTGCTTTATTCACATTTACACACACAACACAAAGTGTTACAGTGTATTACATTGTGGGTGGAGATAGCGTTCATCCACTCCTGCGTAAACTCGGTTTGCGTGTTATGGAGCAGCTCTGAACGGACATTAAACCCCGGACAGACACACAGCGAGCCCGACGGAGTCCGACGGAAGAATGATGTGGTTGCCAAGACGACCGCTAACGTGGAGCGAAGCGTACGAGGGGCTAGCTTCTCGTTAGCATTGCTCGAGGCCGCGCGTCATTCCACTACACGACGCGCGCGCTCCGGAGAAGCCCCCCCCCCTCACCTGAGAGGCAGCCCGGGTGCACCGGGGGTCAGGCGGGTGGGGTGGGGGTGGTGGTGGTGGTGAGGCGTGAGGCAGCCTCCCGTGTGTTGTGTCGGAGGAGTAGCCTGTTAGCTGCCACAGCAGGATCACAGCTGCAGGCTGCGTGCTGTCAGATACCAGATCATGTGGGACACCCCCCCTCCTCCGCCCCCCCAATGTTACCGTCTAATGCAGGACAGTTAGGACACGTTGGCCGGTAAAGTGGTGCTTGACGATGAAGCAGTGCCAGAGTTCATTCAGAACCTCGGTCACATTTCACCTGTTTTGCAGCTGCCTGCTGTCAGATTCAAAAGAAAGAAAGAAACTGACACATTATTTCGGTCCAATATGAGTTGTTTGACGGGGTGCCGGAGTGCAGACAGCACACAACAGCTCTGCTGTGATTTATAGGCTACCGCCAATTAGTGATGTCCCTGTCATGTATCTGTTCCGTCCAAGTCAAGACAAAGCTGCAGCGGGGACAATGCCGCGTCGGAACCCAGATGTAATCTTTCATTTTTATTTTTTTTGAAATAACACATTCGGCTTTCAGCAACCCATCCCCCGCTCGTTCCTCCGCTCTTTCTGTATCATTATTAACCTTCCTTCGCATTCCATGCATTTTAGAGAGACAGCCCCCCCCCCACCCTCCGAATGACAATACGGCTGGCTGTACCTGAGACTGGTGGCCAAGTAGCAGCACCGTGCAGCCTGGCTGCATGCAGAGGCGCAGGCAGCGCTATGCCACGGCATTGTTAGAGCCACTTCGCACACTGGTGCACCCACGGGAGCCTGTGGGTGCCCGTGCCGTGGGCACCGAAGCTTACCTTGCTTTGGACGATCTGTCGTAACTCCATCCCGTCCCAGCCCCAATGTCTCCGAAGCCTGCAGCGGAATAATTCCTCTCCATGAAAGAAAGGGCTGGATGAAGATGGGCAGATAGTGAGGGCGAGGGGAGGGAGGAATGTCTTCTCTCCTCTGTGCTCGCTTCTGTTTATTTCTCCGCTTTGACGAGCCTGTAGACTGGAAGGAATGGAGGGAGGAGAAGGAGCGAGGGGAGGAGGAGGAGGAGGAGGGGAGGTGGGGAGGGGGGGTCACAGCAGCCAGGAGCACCTCCTCCCTCCTCTCCTCTCCATATATTTCACTGTCTATTGTCTCCTGTGTTAAGCTGATGGACCGTAGAACAGATGCTCCACGTTCTTCTGCAGCTTTCCTGAGCGAAGCCTCATTCGCGCGGATCCAGCGCCGACAGCTGCTCCACTGCTGCTCACTCCCGCCAACTAAAGCTATTTTCGCTCATTTGCTTCACAAGACGCCATTTTTAAGAGGAATGACTGGGCTGGCGTTCATCCTGTCCTTCCCTTCCTCCTCTCTCTCTCTCTCTCTCTCTCTCTCTCTCTCACACACACACACACACACACACACACACACACACACACACACACACACACACACACACACACACACACACACACACAATCCCTCGTGCACGGCAGCGCAGTGTGCAGTAGCATTGTGCAAGACAGTAGACACAGTCTGCCCAGGCAGCTGTGTTTCCATAAGCAACTGTTGTGATAAACAACAAACACACAAGTTGCAACCATAATGTGCAGACTTCAAGTACACACACGTGCACTTGTCTCCACTGGCCTGGTATGGTATCATGGGTGAATAAAGGGACTGGAGGCGTGTGTCACTGGGAGCTCATTTGTTATATTAAACATATCTGGCGTGTCTCGAAGAACCATAAGAACCATTATTCTCTGTGAAATGATTTTTGGTGCTCTGCTCAAAAGAACCGTACAAATGCACCAGCATCGGGTGTCTACTGTGAAACCACAAAAATTAACCCCACCCTCATCACATCTGTAGCGGACTGACAAGTGGATAGCCAATATGCAGATCGGACTGTCAGCGAAGTGCATTCTGGGACTGCGTTCTAACTTCACTCATAAATACATTAATCTCTATATAAAACATAACATGCAGTATTTAAAAGTTGACTCAAACCACCAGTTCCCATCAGCCGTACGATGAGGCGATGCCAAATCTCTCATTGGTTGTCTTCAGGATCAGCAGGCTCTGATGGCGCCCCCCTGCGGTCAAAGACAGGAAGAGCCTTTGTGAGTGTTCCCAAGCGCAGGTGTGGTGGGTGAAGGACCAACCGTCTGTGCTTTCATTCCTGGAAAGAGGCTTCAAAGAGAGGGCTGCTGCCCACTGTGAGATAAGCTGTTTGGTGTGAATGCAAATGCTCTAAACTGCAGTCGAATCACAATCCACACATCAATGAACAAGGCAATGCACCTGTAGATGCACAGAGTACAACAAGCAGAAAGTACTGGAAGAGTACAGCTCCACAAGAGAACAAGAGGAGTTCTGAAAAAGTCCCCTGACTCTGATTTGGTCTTCTGTATAACTGCCCATTACTTAACTGGTGTAATAGTTTATTGTCCTCATTACTGTTTTGTATCATGAACGACCCCACCTGGAGGCTCACTGGTTTAATGGCTTTGCTGTTCAGAAGTTCAGAAGGAGCTGTGTACCTAATGCTCTGAAGGGCTGTTCCACACCTTCCATATAGCTTGTTCAACCAGGCCAACCAAGAGCTACGTCGTGGTCAAGTCCGAACTGGTTTTAAAGTTACTGATAAAGGCAAACAAAACTGTTTTTCATCATATAAATATGATGAAAAATAATGTACAAGTATTTAGTATGTATCGGTGACAACAAAATGGTCAAAGAGTGCAGAAAATTAAAGTTATGGTGAAATAATAAAAAATATAATTGTTCAGAAGTCTACATTCCTCCAGAAAAACCCTTTAGGTGATGCACTTATGTAATATGTGTCTGATATATATATTTCACACTTAATCCTTGACGAATGACACCAGCAATGTTGAATTGGCCATGTATTTTATATTTACAGTTTGCTGTGGCCAACCAAAACAATGGGATCAGGCAATAAACTGTCAGAAAAATGTTTTTCATTTTGTCATTTCAAATAAAGGGACTGCAAACATTTGCATAGACTCTATTTGCATATATAAAAAATCTCCCTCTCGCCCACCTGGGCGGTGTTTCCTTCAGACTCGGGTCCTCTACCAGAGGCCTGGGAGTCTGAGGGTTCTGCGCAGGATCTTAGCTGTTCCCAGCATTGCGCTCTTTTGGACAGAGATCTCCGATGTTGTTCCTGGTATCTGTTGGAGCCATCCTTCCAGCTTGGGGGTCACCACCCCTAGTGCCCCGATCACTATTGGTACCACAGATGCCTTCACACCCCACATTTTCTCTATCTCCTCTTTCAGCCCTTGGTATTTCTCGAGCTTCTCATGTTCTTTCTTTCTGATGTTGCTATCGCTGGGGATTGCTACATCTATCACTACCACTGTCTTCCGATGTTTATCCACCACCACTATGTCAGGCTGGTTGGCCATCACCATCTTGTCAGTCTGGATCTGGAAGTCCCACAGGATCTTGGCCTGTTTGTTCTCTGTCACCTTTGGGGGTGTCTCCCATCTGGACCCTGGGACCTCCAGTCCATACTCTGTACAGATGTTCCTGTATACTATGCCCGCTACCTGGTTATGCTGCTCCATGTATGCCTTGCCTGCCAGCATCTTACACCCTGCTGTGATGTGTTGGACTGTCTCAGGGCCTTCTCTGCACAGCCTGCACCTGGGATCTTGTCTGGTGTGGTAGATCCCGGCCTCTATTGCTCTGGTGTTTAGGGCCTGTTCCTGTGCTGCCATGATTAGTGCCTCTGTGCTGTCTTTCAGTCCAGCCTTTTCCAGCCACTGGTATGTTTTCTCCATATCAGCCACTTCTTCAATTTGTCGGTGGTACATGCCATGCAAGGGCTTGTCTTTCCATGATGGGCCCAGTGGTTCCTCATCCCTTCTGGGCTTTTGTTGCCTGAGGCATTCACTTAGGAGTTGGTCCTTGGGGCCATTTTCTCGATGTATTCCTGGAGGTTCGCTGTTTCCTCCTGGACAGTAGTTCTGACACTTACTAGTCCTCGGCCCCCTCCTTTCGCTTTGTGTACAGCCTCAGGACGCTGGACTTAGGGTGAAACCCACCATGCATGGTAAGGAGCTTCCTTGTCTTGATATCAGTGGCTTGTATCTCTTCCAGTGGCCAGGATATTATCCCAGCCGGGTATCTGATCACTGGCATGGCATAGGTGTTAATGGCTTGGATCTTATTTTTGCCGTTCAGCTGACTTTTCAGGACCTGCCTTACCCTCTGGAGGTATTTGGCTGTGGCTGACCTTCGAGCTGCCTCCTCATGATTACCATTTGCCTGTGGGATCCCCAGGTATTTGTAACTGTCCTGCACATCTGCAATGTTCCTTCCGGTAGGTCAACCCCTCGGTTGTGATCACCTTTCCTCTTCTAGATATCATCCGCCCACATTTATCTAGTCCTAATGACATCCCGATGTCTTTGCTGTAGATCCGAGTGAGGTGAATCAGGGAATCAATGTCACGCTCATTCTTTGCATACAGCTTGATGTCATCCATGTAGAGGAGGTGGCTGATGGTTGTTCCACTTCGGAACTGGTATCCATAGCCACTCTTTGAGATGATCTGGCTGAGGGGGTTTAGGCCTATGCAGAACAGCAGGGGGGACAGAGCATCTCCTTGGTATATGCTGCATCTGATGCTCACCTGTGCAATTGGTTTTGAGTTGGCCTCCAGAGTTGTGTTCCACAGCCTCATCGAGTTCTGGATGAACTCTCTTAGGGTCCTATTGATGTTGTACAGCTTTAGGCACTCCAGTATCCATGTGTGTGGCATCGAGTCATAGGCCTTCTTGTAGTCAATATATATATATATATATCTAAATTACATTATACATCAGTATGTTTTTTATATGATGCATTTGTGTCACCTACAGTTTCTTTTCAGACCCATACATGTGTCTTGGGGCTACCATACAGACTATACACCACCCCTTTTATGTGGAAAAACTGCTAGATACAGGTTTTTTCAAGGTCATATTACACATGAAGTGAGCACTGGTCATCTAGTGGTGCCAGGTCCATGAACACATTGTATGATGAGAACTTGTCTTCATAGAGCTGTTGCTGTATGGAATATACTCCCCATCAACATCTGACAAAAAAAATATCTTTGTCTTTCCAAAGGCCACTAAAACCAAATGCGTCGGATCTCATATAGATAGTATTGTTGTTGTGGCTGTTTCAGAACCTTTTTATTTATGATTTTAGGTTTCCTCTTATTGTTTCCTCTCTTGCTTTTTTTCTTCTTTGTTTTATTGATACAGTAGGATTTTAATCATTGTTTGCTTTAGGCTTTGTTGTCTTTGTATGGACCCCAGGAAGACTAGCCAGCACTTAGTGGAAGCAACTGGGGATCCAAGTATTAAAGAATGAACTTTGCATAGTGGAGCGTCCTCTTACCCCGAATAAGGCGGTGGTGGGGCATCGTGCTGCCCACTGCGGTTTAGAGCCTCACTGTAGCTAGGTAGACCTGGAGCAGCGATCGTAGCCAGGGGCACCATCTCCGGGGCTGGACGCCCATCTGCTGCCATCCTCACTGGAGCTCTAGACCAGCACACAGCACATTATAGAGAAAGTCAACTCGACATGATTCAAAAAGCCAGTTCAGCTCATGTAAAGCTACTCCTATCTAAAGCAAACATGGCATGTTCTCAGTTAACGTGACAGCAAGTATGTTTGATTTCCTGTTATTATCGGCTGTTACGTACAAGTGAACATCTTCACCAGACGGTGGTGCTAGAGAGAGGGTCAGGGAGTCAGACATCAGGGTTCATGAGACTCTCAAAAGACTACAAAATATAACCCGCAGAAGTAGCTGTTACAGAGCAGACTTTCTGTGCAGGCGCTCTTCACAAAAGACCTTCCACACAAAAGGTAAGGGGGTCACAGAAGCTGTTAGATATCACTTACATGAGGACCATGAACATTCAGACAAAATTTCATGGCCAGCAGTGTTCAAATATTACTCTCTGATCTGAAGTGCTTGTTGGACTATTTTTCTCCGCATCCCTCACTTAGCTGCACATGTTCCTCCCCCAGGGTGAACTTACTGGGCTGACCTCCGCCCACTCTTCCTCTTGGCTTTGAAACAGTAGATTCCCACCACAGTGGCAAAAACAGCAGTCACCAGGACAGCCAGGATCCCTGCCACCAGCCCCGACACATCTACTCTGGGTGCATATTCTTCAGAGACACACAGTGTTTCTTAAACAGTTTTCATACCAGTCACTACATTATGATTGCAGCAGCTGCAGTACGACTTTCTGCTGAATAAGATACCTGCTGCAATGTCTGTTCACTTCTACACTCAAGTTTGCAGCACAAGTAAGCACACACACACATTATAAACAGTACAGTTAATTATCATGCATTTATTGGTCCACATTCTTTGTCAATGTGAACACTACGTTGTGCTCCCTACCAAAGGTTAGAGACTGCAGTCAGGGATAATATGAATTCTCAAATGGATTACCGTGACTGTTGACATAGTTGGTCCAAAATAATTCCTAAAAATGGAAGCAAAAGAAAATGTAATATTGTAGATTCGTGAAAAGAAAAGAAGACACGCTGGGCATTCATCACAGGACATTCTATTTAAGTCAGTATGGACAAAGAGCATCTTTGTGCTGGACAAAATTGTTTTCCAATGTAGGTTTAGGTGACAGTTCTTGGATTTGTATTGATACTACAGTTGATTTCCCACTCTGCAAATGCATGCGATAATAAACTTAAGACATTCAGTGAAATCCCTTCAAAACATGTGTCACTCTTTACAGAAGTGACACACAAACATTAACATCTCCCCTGTATTAGACCTCAGGTACCTCGACGTCTAATTAGAAAGCAGTGAGAGCGCAGAGCTCTGCCAAGGCTGAACATTTCCCCAAACTGCTATGGAATTACATTGATGCATGGATGGCAGGTGGGTAGGTATTATGATTGATTGATTTTGTCCAATCTCGCAATAGTAAAGAAGCCCTAAAAAACGTCCTGGATGTGTAGGCTGATCAGGATCACGCTCAAACTTTAATGGATTCTTAGTTAGACGATGAGCCACCTCCATAATTTTGTGTGTAAATCCTGCTAGGAAAAAGTAGAGCACCCCAGAACTATCACGTCCTTGGCAGAGGTGATGAGCCTTACCGTCTGAGTGTCGTCCTCAAACACCTCTCTGGCTTCCTCGTGGCTGCACATCTCCTCGTGACATTCCCTCTCCAGATTGTCAGGCACCAGTAGCTCAAAGTCCCAGCTGTTATAGAGCAGCGAGCGGGACAGGAAGGAGGTGGCTGTGTACTCATCCAGCAACACTGGCTCTCCTGCAGGGCAAAAGGCCACACACACACACACACACACTCACAGTTAGAGTCTTAGGGGACACAAATACATGCCCCATACACTGTAACTGATCAGAAGTACTGTTAGTGAGACAGAAATCAAAGGATTTCAGATAAAAAGATGACTGAGGTCACAGTTCTTCAACTCACAGCGTCCCGTTCTGTCACTACCATAAATAATCACACTTGGGTGAATTTTGACACAGTCCCAAACCCACCATCCTGTTGTCCCATACTGTCCCATACAATTAGAGTAGACAGTCTGTGGCTTAAAGGACCAAAATGGAATGAAACAAAATGATAAAATGGTTTCAAAGTCAAAATGAATTAATGAAAAGTCGGTTAATTTCGACCTACAGTGCAACACTGAGATGCACTTTTTAAAAAATATATATTTTTTAATCCGAAAGTGAAAAGGAATAAACAACATATGAAGCTTACATTTCTGCAACCAGAGCAGAGATATTCTAACTACAACCTTTGTCCTTCACTCTGAGATGTGGACTGTGACTGATGTATAAAAGACAGACTTTGTTTGTCTGATAGACAGATACTCTGAGTCACTTTAGTTCACATCTCGTACACAGAGAGTTTATGTTTCATGGACATGGACATGGACGTGGATGTGGACGGTTTACCTGGAGCATTCCTGAAGGTGACAGCACAGTGAGCCAGGTGAAGCAGGGACAGCACAGGGATCCACATACCTGACAGCCCAACCATCGACGCAAACAACTGCACAGGGAAACAAGAAGGAAGAGCTCCTGTGGAAATCATCCCAGCACGTCTGGCCTGAAGAACGAGCCGCCGACACTCACCTTTCCAACGCCGCAGTCCACTCCCCACTGGTCCAAGGTTTGTGGAACACCACCACGGATGCTTCTAGAATTCTGGAACCATGGAGGCACCACGGTGTCACTACAAACCGAACTTCTTTCTGCCGAGACCGTCGGGACACAATGTCTTGTGCTGTTTTTTTTTTCAGAGAAATGTCATGCTACAAACCAGTTGGACAGCATACCAGCCAGAGGGAGGAACCTTCACCAACCTGTCTGTCTGCCTGTCTCACTCTTTTCTCTCTGCACAGTGCCTTTGTGAACTCTTTTAGCCACCATCGGTGTGCGTTTATCGGGTCCACTTTGCTAGAACACAACCATTTCGTTTGATGATGTGTGAGAAAACTAAATGTACGTGGAATTGTGTTTCTGTCACTGTAGGTTTGTGTATATTTTAATGGCATGTCTGTACAGTAGCCTTTACTTTACTGAAACAGTAACTGTGAGAATAATTCTGACTGTTGGTGCAAAATTCGTGATAATAAAAATAGGCGTGGATGCGTGCTGGCTTGAGCAGGGGGACATTGTGTGCGTTGCAGGATTTTAATCCATGATGGCGTAGTGTGTTATGAATGGAAACCTTAGAGACTGTGGTCCCAGCCCTCTTCATGTCATTGACCAGGTCCTCCCGTGTTGTTCTGGGCTGATCCCTCACCTTTCTCATGATCACTGATACCCCACGAGGCGAGATCTTGCATGGAGCCCCAGGCCGAGGGAGATTGACAGTCATCTTGAATTTCTTCCATTTTCTAATAACTGCACCAACAGTTGCTGCCTTCTCTCCAAGCTGCTTGCCTATTGTCCTGTAGCCCCTCCCAGCCTTGGCTTCTTAAAAACAAACTAACAGGTCTGAGAGAGCCAGAGTTCTTGCTGGTTGGTAGGTGACCAAATACTTATTTCATGCATTAAAACGCAATTTAATCATTTACAAATCATACAATGAGTTTTCCTGGATTTTTTTTTTTCAGATTCTGTCTCTCACAGATGAAGTGAACCTACGACAAAAAAATTACAGACTTCTCCATTCTTTGTAAGTGGGAAAACTTGCAAGATCGGCAGTTTATCAAATACTTATTTTCCCCACTGTATCTGCTGGCCCACACCCTGTATCATTTCCTGTTTGTACTAAACATGATAGTACAGTAAACTTAAGTCATAAAAGACACAGCGTGATGTTGACTTTTGTTTATTCTCTTATTTATTTAACATAAAACTGATCATGTGAACTGCAGGTTGAAAAGTAGATACAGTATAAATAAGAATTCTTATTAAAAGGAAAAAGAAGTGAAACCAAATAGCCCAAAGCATTACACATGGGAAAGTGAATGGGATAAAGGACCGTGGACAAAATAACCAACATCAGCTGTCTGTGGACACCAGAGCAAAACCTCTCACAGTGTCCAGTGGAATAGGTCAAAGGTCATGGAGGAGGATGGATTCAAGCAGGACATTCACATCAGAGGCCATCTTTGATCTACCGTCAGTCACCACATATGACCACAGGTTGCACACTGAGGTCATCTGACGACAACTGAACCATCTCCATCTGCCGATGAAGAGATGTAATCTCTGAAGAATTCCAGGAAGTAAACTTTAGGATTATTTTGTCGAAATGCTGTATTCAAGGCCAACCATGAGCTTTCACCTACCGACTGTACAAGCTGTGTTGTCTTTGTGGTCGCTGTGAACAGAAATGATTATACGCTCTGAGACGACGATGAAGTAAAAAACTAAAGAAAGACACGAGTACCAGAATATGCTGCACTGCACAGAAACGAGTTCTGCTGTCATGGAGGCAGCCTACACTCAATCCACGCTCGAAATGGAAACTTCTTCCTCATCCAGCTGTTGCAGGCTGAGTCTGCGGACGCAGCAGCGGGGACCACAGCGACGTTTCCTCCCTTTGTTTTTCCTCGAGCTCTGCCGCCCCCCTCAGGAAGGCAGGGAACATGACAGCACAAATGTTCTTCCCGGTCTTCGGGCGTGCCGCATTCCATGAGTGGGTTGAAATGTTACAGACACGTTTTTTTTTTTTTACACCGCGCTGGCAGGGACTTAACTGCGGATGTGATTTTCTGATGCTGCTGACATCTGTACCTGCAGGACGTAGCGTCCTCTCTGACAAGTTTGGTCATTTCTACAACACGTGATGTGGCAGGGACATTTCTGTTTGTGGGCACTGACTATGTACAGTAATATCATCATTACTCCACGACACAGGTACAGTCAGTGCTGACGTCTCCACCCAACTCACTCAGCTGCTACCGAAGGGTTTCAGCCCAACAGCCTTTAAATCCTCTCATTAAAATAAAAGATAACACTCAGTTAAAAGATGCGTTCAGCCTTTAGTAACCATTTGGAAAAATAATGATGTATCTCCCTCCCTTCCTCCCTCCCTCCCTCCCTCCCTCCCTCTCTCTCTCTTTCCCTCCTTCTCACCCTCTCTCACTCTCTCTCTCTCTCTCTTTCCCTCCATCTCACCCTCTCTCGCTCTCTCTCTCTCTCTGGCGACAGTGCTTAGAGGAGGACGCAGGGACATCCGCCGCTCTTCTGTTTCCCTGTGTGATGAGCTGGAGGTGGAGGACTCTCCATCTCCTGAAACCTTCTGTGGATGAAGAGGAAATGAAGTGGAATTAATCATTCTCAGGTTCTGTGACTGCACAACAGATAGTGCCACTTCATTCGCCGCTGATATCCCAAATACCGATTCCTGCAAGTTTGAAAAAGATTCTCGGTAGTAGCCCTTTACTCTGGAGGGATGAACGAAAATTAAACGTGTGTCCATTATCATGGGCTCTGCTTTTGATTTGTTCCCAGTTGGAGAGACATTCAGGAGGAGATGCTACATCCAATCTCCAGGTACTTTCAGAAGCTCCAGTCAGAGCAGGCACAGTTTTATTAGTGCTGCAGTACAGATCAGGACAACCCCACAAAAGCAGAGCAGTGCAGAGGACTTGTCCGACAAACCAGCACGTCCACACCCCTGTTAGTGGAAGTGCCCTCCCGATTGGTTTCAGTGGATTGAGTCAATTTGTGCAGGGGAAGGGGCAACACATGGGGCTCCAGCAACTCCCTCACACACTGACAAATCCTCTCTACACACTCCCGCTCTAGTTACAACACACTGAGGGTGAGCACAGGCGGCTGCATTGGTGTGGGAGCGGTCGGAACACCAGCTGAGGGGCAAAACACCGTAAAACAGTGACCCGGCACCAGCCCCCCACCCAACTCCATGCAGCCAAACCAGCGCAGGAAACAAAAGTCAAATAAGACTGCATGGGAATACATAATGACAGCATGTGAAACTATGACAACGCTGCTTTGGCGTGCGCGCGGCAGGGTTGGGCTGGTGGACGAGGCCGCTGTCCGTCACTGACGGCATCGTGACACCGAGTCCAGCAATGTAATCAACCCCACCCCCAACTCCCCAATAAAACTGTGAAAAAAAGAGCATGAGAAAAGTTTTCTCCATGGCTTGTCAGCACAGCTGCGGCCTCTGCACTGTCGAAGATGAACTGAGTCAAACCCAAAAGAAGGGATCTGAGGGTCAATTATAGTCAGTTATCAGCAGTGCTGAGTATTGCTAAATGTTTATGATTAAGTTGTGGATATTTTCTTTAAATTTCACATTATTTCAAATGATTGTCATATTGTTTCATCATGTTGATTGGTGCAAGCTGGCATGGCCTATAATATTTATGGGCGTTTTAGCGTTTATTTGAGAGGTCAATGAAAAGCGGCAGGAAATCAGGGGGGACAGTAGTCCGGCCCGCCCCGGGAGTCGAGCTGCTGCTTCGGGTCACCCTGGCCTATTTGCATATTTGCTCAGAGATCAAGATGTCTTTCAGCAGTTCTGATCCAACTCACTGGAGAAATCGCACACCACCTCCTGAACATACACGCAGCTTTGTTCAAACCCAGTGAAGAAGGGCCGACCATGGTCGCTTCGCTTGAGGAGTTAAAGGGGCGTGTGATGGGTCAGGCTCCTTCAACGAGCTGCAGTCTTTTACCTCAACTTGAGGTGAATAAATAAGAGAAGTAAAATAAGTAAGGACCGTACCTGATAATTTGCACCAGCTCCGTGAAGATTTCATCCACGTTGTAGCGATTCTTGGCTGAAGCCTCCATATAGTGGATCCTGTTCTCTCTGGCGAACGCTTGGGCATCTTCCCTGGAGATCTGTGCAGAAAGCAAACAATATTCCAGGTCTGGCCTCCGGGAACATCCCCTCCCACTCTCCCCGCTGTGCTGCGAGGAGGCGAGGGAGGGGGGACAGATCCCAGCTTTCATTACCAGCGCGGAGGATGCTGTGTTTGTCTGGGACTGAGTTAGCTCATTACAACATTACGCAAAAGGTTACTGTGCTTCCATGGTTTTTGCACAGAAAAACATTTAAGCACGTCATCCGTCAGACTGTGTTCACTGGCCGCACTCCTTTTCTCACTCCATGTTGGCACAACTGAACAGCACACCTGTTAAATGACTGGGTGTTTGCCCGTCACTCACAGCACCGCTCCATTATCCAAGGATATGATAGATTGAGGGTGCAGCAGCTCTGACACTATTGGACTTTGCATCTTATTGCTTCATGCAGTGTTGATTGCCAGAACATATTGCCCAGGCCTAACAATAGGCTGCATATCAGCATTGGTTTTTTTTTTTTAGACAAAATGTAAACTAGTGTTTACATTTTTGATATTTTGAGCGTGGTTTGCTGCTATGCTGCAGTGTTTTAGCCCAGCTGTGGTTCAGCGTTGCCATGCGGTGACGTGATAATCCTATTAGTCAGTTCAATTTGAGAAATTCACTGATATGTGCCATCCTTGGAGGGGAATGCATGCGTGCGCTCCACCGCGTCCCGGGAGCCAAGCAGCTCGGGGAGGCTAACCAACACCATCACTCACCACTCTGTGCTGCTCCAGGTCAGCCTTGTTTCCCACCAGCACCATGGGGAACTCGTCTCGGTCCTTCACCCTCAGGATCTGGGTGTGGAATTTCTGCACCTCGTGGTAGCTGTGGCAGGATGAAGGGGAAACAGTCAGCAGGCAGACATTTTTATATACACAATACGAATATGTTATATACAGGAGAGGACCAATCACATGCACTGGACTAGAGTCCAAATTCTCATCATAAAAAGAGCTGGGCAGGATTCCTCCTGTCAGTTCCACCCCAACAACAGCTCACCGCGCTTCCTCTTTAGCGGGAAGACAGGCTGCTCCTGTGACCAATCAGCACACACGCTCCCTTACCTGCCCCGGTCGTTGAGTGCAAACACCAGTAAGAAGCCTTCTCCTGAGCGCATGTACTGCTCCCTCATGGCCCCGAACTCCTCCTGCCCTGCTGTATCCAAGACTGACACACACGCACACACACACACACACACACACACACACAGTATTCAAATGGGTTCCTTCTTCTGCCGTGGCCAGCCTTTCACAGACAAAGCTGGAGTGCTTTTATTAATGGTCATGTTTAATTAGTGCAGATGACTCTGTTGAGGTAGAACATTAAATATATTTTGTTCACAGGCAGTAGACAGTAATAGCTGTGCTGAAGCATTAACGCTATCTCGTCTGTATATGTAATGTATATTTATAGATTTTTTTTCTTGCTTCCACTGTAAATAGTACACTACTCTCAAAAAATTAGGGATATTTGGTTTTGGATGAAATTTCAGGATGAACCTAAAATGCACTATAACCTTTTCAGGTGAACTCATTGTGACTTTCTCTAAACTTTTGAATGTACATGATGATATATCACTGTAGCGTGAACATTTTACATTTTACATAAATTTTACTGAAAGCAAATATCCCTAACTTCTTATGACTAGTTTATATATTTTTGTATTTATGCCTCCGTGTAAGTGTGCCCTTGTGGGGTTTTATCTTCTTTATATTGTCATACATTTGTATATTTATATTTGTGTATCTGTTATGCACCGAGCCAAATTCCTCGTAGGAAAAACACGACTTGACAATAAACTCGATTTTGATTGTGATGGCCAAGTGGCCATGATTAAAAGTCACACAAGGAAGTGCCTGTGGTGCTGGATGAGTGTGGCTGTGTACGTTAAAGATGCTGCACGTTCTCTTCTCCTTATGGTCTGACAGAAAACGCCACTTCCTCCTGCTCTGTAGGTCTGGTCAGAATCCTGAAAGCTCTCACAGCTGGATGAAACCATTCTGCACCAGTAAAAACAGTTTTGGCCTGCAGCTCTAATCCAAAACTAAACACTTTCAATGTGAAATTATAAAAGCGCAAGATATTAGTGAGTCCATACGACATCATTATGACAATAATAATTACTACAATACCTGTGCCTGTTTCTAATTTCTTTTTAGAGAAACTGAAATGCGTCCAGATGACTTCATTCATGTTGTGAACACGTTTAGTGCGCTACCTAAACCTCCAGTTCTGTCAGCAAATATGGACATGTCCGATGAGCAACCAGACTGATCTGCATACATCTGATGACTCAGACATTAACGTGTGGTGAAACAGCAGTATGACCCAACACAACACAGCCTGGCTCCGTGCTGCAACGCTGGCCAGGTACAAGTCCTAACAAGGGAATGAAACATGCAGAGAGCAAACACGCTGCCTGTGTCGTATCACGCCACAGCGCAACACACCCTCCGCTCTCAAACAAAGCCTTCCGCACGCCCGGCCCTCGCACGCCCGGCCCTCGCCCTCCCGCAGCGCGTCCCACGTGACTTACTGTCCAGCCGGGTGTCCTTTCCATCCACGGTGCAGATCTTGGTGTAGGAGTCTTCGATGGTGGGGTCGTAGTCGGACACGAAGTAGGACTGCGGGACACATGGCAGCGTTAACAACACGCTACTGCTGGGAGCACGGTTATGCATTGATGTGAACAGGAGGGCACATCTCTGAAGCCCACGGCCTGCGTTGCGAAGAGGAAAACGTGCTGTGCATCCATTCAGCAGTGCGACACATGTAAACGCCTCGGGGAGACACATGGATTTCCCACATGTTCCTGTGAGCAGTGGTGGAACACAGGAACTTTTACTGACAAGCTTAGTTTTCCTGAAGACTTCCGTTTCACAGATGAATACTGTACTTTCTACCGCACTACCTTTTTTCCTGACAGTTATAGTTTCTTGGAACTTTACAGAGTTTCATGCAGTGGATTCTGAAGTTACTCCTTCCAGAACTGCCCGTAACAGGACTTGAGCCTGAACAGGGGGGGGGTCCTGAACAGAGGTTGATTCCTAACTGAGCAATCCCTGTTAACTTGCATCTGCTGTAAACAAGAGTGAGCAGTGGCTGGAGAGCAGTAACACAGGGTAACCGAGATTTGGAATCCATGAATAAAACAGTGACGCGGCCCTTTAACAGACCACTGGTGGTTAAACAAGCAAAGCTGGCTACATGCACTCCTGATGACACGCTCCAACACTGGTAAAACAGCACACAAAAGGAAGCATGACTGTTCAGGGACCTCACGTAGAACTAAATGCCACCATTTGTTGCTGGTGGCATCTCTTGGTCATCAGGTCATCAGAGCCCCCCCACCACCACCAACAACCATCTAACACTAATACAAGTTGCCTTCAGGTAATACAAACGTGTCATCTGTATTCTTCGCTGGAGCACTGATGCTTTGACTTGCATTGTGCGGAGCTAGAAAAGGAGCGAGCAGCCAGATGTGAAAAAAAAGTTGTGTATTTTTTTTTTAACATTCAAGTACAAGTCAATGACAAGAGAGAGAGCACGGTAGAGAGAGGTACCATCGCATTCAAAGCGTTGCATAAACTTCACGCAATGAGAGCAGATGGGATGGACAAACATCTGGCAGTGATGCGCGGCTCTTATTAACGCTATCTGGTTGCGGGGATGTGAGTTTTCAACCCTGGAATGTTTGGCCACTTATCTTCTGGAAAGGGGAACGTGGAGCACATGAATCATCCTCTCTTCTCATGCACAGCTAAAGACTGAATCGTTCCAACTTACGAGCTCGATTGCCGACTTATCTATCCTCTGAGATCTGTTTCTCTAGGCCCTCCCTGCCAGCGTGAGTGCGCGCCAGAGTGGGTGCAAACGTCGAGGAGCGGTCGTACCTGGATGAACTGGATGGTCAGGGCGCTCTTCCCCACCCCTCCTCCTCCCACCACCACCAGTTTAAATCTTTCCTCTTCTCCGCTCATGCTGGATCTGAAGTCGGTTTGATCCGGATCAAAAACCCGCCGAGGGCCTGAGTCACTCTCGACGACCCGAATCAACAACAAAAAAAAAGTCCACTGTAAAGTTGTCGAGGAAGAGCGAAACTTCTTCACGCGGCGCTCATTTTTCTACGACAAACTTTCAAACGCACGAAGGCGGCGTTCAGCGCCACACCTGAGACACAAGGTCCCGCCGGAGATCCACTGTCCGCCCGCCAAGCTTCCAGCGGAGCGGTGCCGTGCTTGGGGTTGGGTTTTGCTCTCGGCTTGGCTTGGCTCGGCTCGGCTCGGCCTCCGGGCTGCTGCTGCCGCCGCCGCTGCTGCTGCTGCTGCTGAGGGCGGAACTGCTTCCTCTTTTCTCTTTCCTCAACGAAATGAAGCGGCTCGCACAACTGGCAAACACTCACACACACACACTCGCTATCACACACACACCGGGGCCGACGCTGGGAGAAGTCAACACACCGGCGGTCCATAGCGCGCACACACCTGAGGCTTCTGCTCCGTGAAACGAAAACGTGTACACAACTCACTCCACTTTCATGTGTCACTTCCCATATTTGGTCATTCGAAAGATTCGTGACGTCAGTGAACCTGGCGCGCACAGGATGTAAATGCAGTACGTCCGAACGACTCGTCGGTCATTTGTACGTTTCATTTCTCGTTAGTAACAGCTGGGCGGGGTTAAGATAAACATATAGACTAAAAGGAAATAAGTAAAACTCCGAAGTTTAGTAAAGCTGATCTGACTGGTCGCCGGTGGGTATGAACCCGGAGGTTGAGCAACGTGCCCCCGGAGCGACGCATTCCTGGGCATCTGTGGTGGAGTCCCCACCCCCAGTCACAGGTCACCTACCAGGCCTCCCACGCTGAGCAGTGGACTCTTATCAATACTGAAATATGACTGAAACCCATTTTCACATTTTTTCCACATCCAACATTTCCATTTTATTGTAAGTGCTGGAGGTCAGGACCCCCGATCATTGAGTGTACAGCAGCCCTCCACCCCAGGTTTGCTCTGATTACAGTGAGCACCATACCAGCTACAGTAGTTAAGTAATCTGTGCTGTTTGAAATCCTGCAAGAGTGGAATATGCTCCTATTGCTGGCATCGGGCCAATGATGGAGCTTCCTGGAAGATTGTTGAGGGTTTTCAAGATGAATAAACTGCATTAATCTACCCATGAGTCACTGCAAGGCGACGGTGCATTGACCGTATTGTATATTTGAGCGACTTCGCGTCAACCCCTTCGTTATTCTTGCACCAGTAGACAGGAAATACCCACAGGCACTGTGCGTTTGTATCAAAGGATCTGATATTTTTATGATGAAACAGAGTGTGTTGGCTCTCACGCTAAAACAACAGACATGGCGGTAACTGTTTTCATCTCCATTTCATTAACAGATAAATAATTGGACACAAAGACTTTGATTTCATTTCACATACATACATTTTGTTATATCATCATCATCTCTGCTCTGTAACACAAATATTAATGCCCTGTCATTTCTGTGGTCATGAGGATGATGAGACCTGAACACCACATGCCACCAGATGTTGAGAAGCCTCACGCTGAGCTAAAAGGCGACAAAACTGTAGTAATGTCATCTTTAATCACCAGTATATACAGTTCTATCTACAGTCTGTTCAAAGAAGTGCATGGTACAAATAACAAGAAGAGCTGATCAGTGTCAACAGTAAGAAACAAGGTGGGCTGGAGTTTTTAAATATTCAGCTCTGCATTCAATCAATCCATCACTCAATAAATAGAAGAGTTCAGTTGTGTGTGTGTGTGTGTGTGTGTGTTTTCCTCTTGAATCACATGCACAGATGCAAACCCCCCATTCCCACCCCCCACCCCCCCCCCAGAACCCTCAGCACCTGTTTGGAAGTGCAGGCTGTCCTATCCTGACCGGGTGGACGAAGACCCCTCCCAGCAGCACCCTCTCCCCCCAGCCCAGCAGCTTGTTGAGGGTGAAGCTGAACGGTGACAGCAGGCCCTGCTCCTGCCCCCCGGCTCTGCTGCACTTGCCGTGGGAGGTGCCGGGCCTGTTTCCCGTGTCGTTGCGGTGGACAGTTTTTGGTGCCGTGGCGCCCTCGGCTTGCTGGCTGCTGCTCGCCAGGGAGGGAGGGCTGATTTCCAAAGGGGTCAAAGAGAGGGTGAGGCTTTTGCGTTTTTCTAATAATGAAGAAGAAGAGCATGATGGGAGTTGTAGTTGCGTGGGCTTTAGCGCTGGTTTAAAGGGCTCATGGGGGCTTGGAGCTGGAACCACACACGGCGTCTGGACTTGCTGGTTCGTCAGATGAAGAGTCCGGAGTTTCCCTGACAGCGACAGCTGCTGGTTTCCTCCGCCATCTGAATGTGTGAGTCTCTGTTGTGTTCTGTCTGTGTGGCAGACCGTCTCAGCCTGACAGTTCATCTCCTGACTGCCACGAGCGTGGCTCACTCTGGCGGCAAAGGATGGCAGGGAAGCGTCCACCTCTGGGAGGATGAGGCGGCCACCAGAGGCTTTCTGGCTCAGCGTGCCCTGAAAGTGCTGCAGCTGACCCAGGAAGTTGAAGTTTGGGGAAATGGATGGTCGGCGCTCTTTCACAAACCTAATAAGGAGACAGACAGGAAGTGGGTCAGCTCGTCCTCTGAGGCTGGTTGTTACTCCACACCGATCTATAGCACAGTCAGACGGCATCAGGACAGGGAGACGTCATTATCTAAGTGCAAACTGACTGACGGTGTTAAAAAATGTCGCCACCATGTGACGGAGTAAAGAGCTTACTTCAACTGGTTAGGTTGAGATGAAGTAGAACGTGCACTAACAGTTTGTACCATGAATGTTAATATAGGGGTGATTATAACATATAAGAAGAGCAATAATTATTAGTGGTGATGTCAGGTGTTGATATCCATCATTATCTACACTGACTGACGGATATTTTTAGTTAGCAGAGGAACTAGTCCTTGGTAGCTCAAGTGTTACAGGAACACCCCCATAATCAGCAGTTCTCAGGCGCATGGATCCAAGGAGTGACGTACTAATTTTGTGAGTTTCATCCGCAACGTAATGAGAAGAACAGCATTTTATAACAGGAAGCTGAGATGATAGCAGTGTAGTTAGCTGTGTTAGTCTATATGGTGAATTATACATCTTTAGTGACAATTGAGTTGTTCTTCCAAAAGTTGCTGGCTTATAAAAATGGCACCTCCACCAATCAGCACCAAGCGCCACCCATCAGTTAAATAAATCAGTTTTAGTGGCCGTTCCTGTGGTTGGGACGTGCACGAAGGTGTCGGCCCCCGAGTTCCTGCGGTTGCAAGAGGCTTAATGATTCCTTTGACCCCGATGGTGGGACATGGCCTGACAGGCGCAGAGTTGGAGACAATGGCGTGAATTTCACGTTTGATGATCTTCCACCACAAATGCTGAACACATGAGCAAACTCACAAAGAATGTAAGCGGAAGTCTATGGTGTAAGGTGAGAACATGTATGTTGTACATGCTTTGTTGCGTGAGACATGCTCTGTGAAGGATCTTATACGTCTCTGCCTTTTCTCTGGACGTTTTATGTGCCAAGCATCCCCGAGGCTCATGTCCTTCACGTCATGTTTGACTGGATTTGAAGATGGTGGAGCAGCAGCCCTACCTGTAGGCATGGTCCAGGTCCATCCCCAGGCTGTACATGATGTAGGCTACGGCCAGAGCAGGGGAGCGGGAGATCCCTGCTGCACAGTGAACCAGCACCGAGGCACCGGAGGACATGGCTGAGTCTGGACACACACACAAACACACAGTGAGAGGCAAGCAGCAGCTATCAGCTGTTTACAGCAGTACGATCAATAAGCCTGCTTTTTTTTTTTTTTTACTATGACAGCGCAGTGGTAATGAGCGTATTGAATGGTAGCGAGGCTGCGTCCTGACCGATGAAGTGCAGAGCCTGCGGGATCCAGGGCAGCAGGTCGTCCCACAGGGAGTCATCGATGGGGATTCGGAGATATCTGGAGCGCGGCAGAAAGGAGGGCTGGGGGCTGCAGCGACTCACACTCAGCACGTAGGAGATGCCCAGAGAGGCCAGCTGGTCCTATACACACACACACACACACACACACACACACAGAGAGAGAGAGAGAGAGAGAGAGCAGCAGCAGAATAAATACTTCCAGATCTCATAAAACAAAAGCCATATATTTTCTGTTTCTGTTTTTCCACCTAATGACTGTCAGTCTCCTAATAAGTGAGACCTCCTCTTATCTCAGTGGCTCTGGCATTACTCTACAGTGGTGGAAAGTAATGGAGGACTTTGTTTCTTTTAACAGTCAGGTATCCTGCCCTGTATTTCCTCTGACACGTCTCACTGTGCGTTAAATGCACATTTAAACTCCCAGCATGAATGCGTGCGTAATAATCCAGCAGTCGAGCTCTCCGCTGCGCAGTGATCTGTTGGGCACCGTCACATGCAGGAGGCATCGGGACGGACCCCCGCTCTCACCTGCGTCACGTCGCTCTCTGCTCCCAGGTAGAGCCTCGGCAGGATCGCGGACAGCGGCGGCCGCTCCGCTTCTGTCTCCCGGGTCCAAACCATTTCTGCAGAAACAGCAACATGTCAGACCTGCGGACAGGCTAAGTCGTCTCCACAATGCCCAGCGTGTTGGCCTGTCCTAGCAGAACCCACGACAGAAACACAACTGGGACACAATCTAGGATGTTTTCATATGTCCTCATGGTCGCTGGATTCGGTCCACTCACTCTGGGTGTCCCTGCGGAAGACGCGTCCTATCGGTGTTGGTCCTGTTGAGTCCGGAGCACGTCTGCAGACTCCTCCGTCCTCTCTCGCTGCTGTCTCAAACTGGCTGCGAAACGATGAGCTCATTCCCTTTCCAACAATAGCCCTCGACTGGATGATGTCATTTTCAGCCAATTGGCGCCTTTGCCCGACGTTGACACGCGCAAACGCGTCTCCGCCGAGTGCGCGCGCCCCCAGCAGCAGCAGTGATGAAGGAGGAGCGTCAGCGCTCGAGGCTCGTGCTCGTGGTGTGCGATACTGCATATTTTGGTATCGATCCGATACCAAGTAAATACGGGCCAGTATCGCCGATATAGATACCGATTCTTATCAATAAATAAGACGGCTGCATCATTGAATTACTAAATCTCAATTAATTTTCATGACCTCAAGTGTTTTTTGTGATGTTTCCTTTTTTATTATTAAATAGTTAAAACCCAGGACAGAATTAGGACAAAGTTTTATCATTAAATAGAAAATGCTTTATTATCAAATGTTTTAAGAAAAATATTTTTGCTTTGCGCGTCTAAATCACGTCACGTGACTCGTGACGGCGCAACATCTAAACACAAGAGGGGGAGCAAAGTGTGCCTGCTCCGCGTTGACACAGGAGCGGCGAGTCCGGCAACCTGACTGTTTCCTCTTTGCCGAAACCGCAGCATTGCAAACAAGAGCGGAACTTAAAGTAAAGAATCGATCTCATCAGGCTAGTATCGATCCGATAGCGACTTGGTATCGATACTATCGATATTTGGATCGACGCGCCCACCAGTAGCTCGTGCAAACTTTGCGAGTTTGGAAGTTTTGTACGTGTACAAAAAGCCCCACCAATTGCTTGTTTTTGAAAGGACTGGATTTAAATTTGTATTGAGATTCCAAGAATCCCAAATTATAACATGTACTGTATATCTATGTGTTAAATAGTGGTTCCCCCCAATTTTTACCCAAATGAAGAAATCTCAATATTAAAAAATGAATGTCCTTTAGTTTTCACTTCCTGTGTATTACTATAGTTCTAACACATCTAAAAGTTATATGGTCCAGCATAAAGACACTGACTTTAGATATGAAAGATGAAGTTATATGACACCATCATGACCATGTGTGTAATTAATTTGTACTGTTTTCTGTGATGCACACAGTATTGAGCCTGTGTCATTACAGCTTGTGATATAATTATATTAAGTACAAAAGGACAACACAACCCAGTGAAATGTGAGTAATTGATGAGGCCAGTGCTTCAAAAATCCACAACTAAAATGGTATTTGGAGAAAAGAAAATGATTGGCACAGCTTTCACATTCACTTGAGGTCTGCTGCGTGACAGAAGACAGGAGGCTCCGTGTTGGATATATGGCATAGTTTTACTTTCACATTTCTTCATTACAGAGTAAATTTTTCTAACACAGGTATTGGACAGGTTCTTAACACCGATACATGAGGCTGCATTAGCTAGTGGATACTGCATAGACGCACGCACACACACACACACACACGCACACAAACTCACATACGCACGCTCACGGAATGACAACATGACTACATTTTCCACTACAATGTTCAATTGTCCTGTGATTGCCATGCAGCCACAGAATGTTCCGTAACCATGTATTAGAAATGTCTTTAGGCTTTTCTTTTTAATTTTTTTTTTTTAAACCTGCTAACAGCCACATTCACACGCATATATATCGAGTCCCCGGTAGTTGTCGTGGACACGTGGGTGTCTTACATCCTGTCCTCTCCCACAACATTGGTACTTGTGCATGACAGGAAGTCCAGGAAGAGTTTGACAAGAAGACTGAACATTTACTGCAGTGGCTGTGTACTGTGTACTGTGTACTGTGTACTGTGTACATCGGACTGGCTGGCGTCGGGCTCTTCTTCAGAAAAGAAGCAGGAATGTGAACGCGTGTCGGTGTGCTCTCTCTGTCGACACGCGTGAACACGGTGGGTCGGCTCTACGACGCTCCTTCACAGTCCCGGCTTCCTGCTCAGGAGCTCAGAACTGAATCTAAAGTACATTGGCCAAACCACCAGTCGGTCCTGATCTCTTCTAAAAACCCAAGCGTGCTGCTCGAGACCGCGTACGGCACCCGCGTCTCTCAAACGGGCTTGGAAAAGCCGCATCGCGCTGAGATTTTCTCCCGAGTGTCTTCATAAAGGAGACATCAGAAACTTAAAAAAAAAAAAAAACTCAGCTCGCAGATGCTTCCCCAAATTTTTTTTTTTTTTTTAAATGGCAAGAAGCGGGTGCAGAGGCAGGTCTCGTCCCGTGCCTTTCCTACACTTGGTGTACACTCTCAGCTCAGACAACCACAGGTCTCCTACGCAAGCGTGACGGGAATGTCTCGGAAAGCGGGAAAGGAATCCACTGGCACATATTTACATACACGTCAATAACATAAAGGTGGTTTACTACTTCATTGAAATGTAGGGAAAGGTCGAGGTTGGGGGTGGGGGGTGGGGGGGGGGGGGCTCATGCTGGAGCGGATCCCGGCGCCTTAAGTGCATCTTCACTGGGAATGCTCGAAGCAGCAGAGATCAGAATGCTGGACCCTCAGGTCTCGCTTCATAAGTGGGTCCCACCAGACCTTGACTAGTGTGTGCGTGTGTGCGTTTGTGCGTTTGTGCGTGTGCGTGCGACGGACAGCTTCTCCCGTTTGACTTCATGGAATGTTCTCCTGATTCTCTCTCTCTCTCTCTCTCTCCACACACACACACACACACACACACACACACACACACACACACACAAAGCATCAGTACTACAGAGGAAGCGGGATGAATCAGAATGAGACCCCAGCACAACCATGGGACGCATTCCATTTCTATCTTTGTGAGGACACCCATCTGCGCGACGCGTTCCTCAGCCCCCGACCCCCGCCCTAATGTAAACCTGAGCCTGAAAACCAAATGTTAATCCTCAAACGGCTCCGTGACGTTGTGTGACTGGCCCAAAAAACGTCCTCACAAAGACAGAAGCGGAAGTATGCGCGCATACTACACAGGTAACACCAACAAAAACAAGAATGTAGCATCATGTTAATAAACAAATAAGAAGATGGACTGGAATCAGAATCTGGGACAAGAACAATGACAATAATATTGCCACTGCTCCTAGCAGCGGCTGCTTTTTCCCTTATGTCGGTTACACTTTTCTTTTTTTCAGGGGGGGAGGAGGAGGAGGAGGAGGAGGAGGAGAGAGTCGCTGGTGGGATGGTGGGAGTACTGGTCATCGCGGCAGAAGATGGGGACTCTAGAACTGTTGGGCCAGCAGCTCGCAGAGACGCCGCGACACGGAGTCCTTGCTGCAGCGCAGAGTCAGGCGGTACATCTGCCGACAAAAAGTTGCGAGCTCTGTTATTCGTCCCAGGCCGCCAAAATGTACTGAATGTGAATAAGAGCGCTGTGCAGAGGTCATTCATTCTAGTGTGCGGGAGCTTTAGCATATCTGCCCCCTTCTGAACAAGTGGTTTCCTGTCATGTCCTGTTTTTTTTTTTAACGCTGCATACATAATTTCCTGTTGCGCTCTAATAAAGAGATAATTATGGATGGTGGTTCTGTATCGTGTCGGTATAATATGCCGGTGTCCCTCCACTGGGGTCCAGGCTGAGACTGGATATGTTGCGTCCCGCGGGTCTACACTGAGCTGTGTGTGTCGGGCGGTGCGCGCGGTGGGAGTGCAGTGCGCTCTACCTGTGCCTGGGCGTTGGGCTCCAGCCTCAGCAGACAGCCCACCTGCTGGCCCTTGGTCTGGATCACTCCAGCGCACACGTAGTTCTCTGGGTTCGGATCCACGTTGTCCAGCAGGGCCGTCCCCAGTCCGAGCAGCTGCGCGGGACGAAAGAGCAGGGGTGGGGGGGAGAGGGACGGGAGTAGGAACGTGACAAGCAAGAAAAGAAAAGTAGCCATGGCCGACGAGATCTGATAAAAAGAAGCGCCCGGGAGTGTGCGTGTGGACGTACCTTGGCCTTCAGTACTTCAGTGTCCATGCTGTGGTTGGCCTTGAATATCTTCTGTGCTTCCTGCTGAGGCCTGAGGCAGAGAGCGGGCACAGCACGCAAAACATTACTGAGGGTCTGCCGACGCAGTTTGTTCACAGAGAAACAAACTGCGCTTAGAGTCTGTACTGTATTTTTGGCTGCTGTAGCTCACACACACACACACACACACACACACACACACACACACGCTTACTGGCTGAGCTGTTTCCAGCGCTGGAAGAAGTCATGTGAGGCCATCTCAGTGGGCTGGAAGAACTTGTTGATGGTGACGGGCAGCTTGAGGGTCAGGTTTTGCAGAGCTCCTCCATACCTGAACATCGCACGCACACACACACACACACACACACACACAAAAACTTTGATTTCCCTTCAACACCTTGCGCTGTCAAAGCGGTTTCCTGTTTTGCGGGCACATGGGTTAAGTGCACAGTGTGAGATGAGGGGCGAGTTGTCGTATCGAGACTTGCTATCACAGCTGGTAAGTTTGCACGCGACTTCAAACGCGTCCCACTTTTTGTTAAAAGAGGGAAAGGATTGTAAAAAAACAAAAACAAAACGAAAAAAAATCAAGGTTCGCATATCTAAAAAGGAAAAAGCTGCAGATTGTTCGGGGCCGGTGGCCTCTCGCTTGCGGGGGCTCACCTGAACTTGATGTTGAGCAGGGGCGCGTCCGAGAAGTCGGTCAGACACTCGATGTTGAGGACCTGCTGGATCTGGGCTCCGCCCTCCACCAGCGGCTCCACCGGCTTGGTCTGGAACGTTGAGCTGTGGCCAGTTGTCAAGGAGTGTGGTGACGTGTGACGACTGTTTTTATGATGAAATCAAGTGATTCTGAACCCATGAACACCTCACTGTGGTGCACTTATCCCATTATATATTATATATACAGTGTAAAAAGTACTGTAAAAGGTAATTAGCTAGAGGGGGGATGCATATATATCTCAATACAGCTTTCTACAAAGTGACGTGAGTTCATAAAAAGTCTATCATCCCCCATCCCCCTTCCAGGTTTCCATGATAGAGTTTTTATGAACTCATGTCACTTTGTAGAAAGCTGTATTGACAGTTTGTTTTATATATTCTTAAAACCAGGATTCCGTTTATAAAAGCAGTGATAGCACGCGCCGCGCGCGTTCCCAGTCGACAGCACGCCGGCCCAGGCAGGATATGAGACTGCAGCTCTCCGGGACAGCTGACCGTGGTGGTGAAGCTGGCGAACTGCACCGACGTCTTGTTGCCGTAGAATAAGTACATTCTTCCTGAGGGAGACACGCGCGGTTGTTCAAAGGTCAGTTCCTTCACTTACACGTGCCTGTGCTGTGTGCTGCGGGAACGAGCAAGGTCGCAAACTGGCCGTAACTGATCATTTCTTGTAAAAAAAAAAAATAAATAAAAATACAGTGGGGTCAAAGAGTGTCTTTGGTTCGCACCCTGGCTCGCACGCACCTTCAGCATCTCCTGACCCCGCAAAGCCCTCTCTCTGCAGCCCGGGGCTCATTTTACGCTACAGTTCAATTATTAAATTTAGAGTTTAACAGCACAAAGACCGCCCCTGTGCCGCACATCGCCAAAGTAACTTCTGCGGCGCAACGTAGCGCGCATCGACAGGTTCCTGATCCCGAAGCAAAGAGTTTGCAGCTCGTGAAGACGGCGGTCAGGCTCCATTCAGCATCACCAGACCACAAACCCGACAGAGAAGGAAATCACAACGCTCGGGCTCGGGCTCGGGCCGTGCTTCCCTGCGAGGACGGCGACTCACCCAGATTCTGACGATATTCCGACTTGATGCCAATCTGTAGCAGCTGGTTCTCGAACAGAACGCCGTTGTTCTTGCACACGAACCTGCGGGGTCGAGGCGTTGTAAGGGTTAGTGCGACATTTACGCTCTCTGCACAGCGTATCATTCAGCGCTCATACAGAAGGTGAGGAGTCCCGAGCGGCTCTTTAACTTAAGGAGGAGCGAGTCTGGATCAATGTTCATATCATCAACTTATCACTCTGTAGGTTTTTTCCACGTCTCCACTCTAAAAATGGCCAAAATTGATGGACTTCAACTTCTTAAATATGATTTACATTTTTCTTTCTTTTCTTTCAATTACGGTATCATTTACTGTAGCCCTTCACAAAGACACAGGCGTCAAGTGCCAGAGAATGCATATGGATGTAGAGATGATCTTTTCTGCTGAGGAATATGATAGGGATGCACACATACTAAAACCAGTATCGATCTAATACTATGCTCATGTACTGGTACTGGTATTGGTACTGGTCATTAAACTACTGTGATATTACAGCACCTGGTACCACTTTACAGCACTGTGACGTTGACCTCTGGTAAATTGAGCCGATGTCAGCAGTTTGGAAAAGATATGTGAAGATGATAAAACAGAGATTCCCTCACACTGACATTAAGTCTCTAAAAACACAGAGTATCTCAGACACACACACACACACACACTGTGAAAGTACACCAATGCGATCCCTGCGTGCACCCTCAACAACAACAACCACCACATCCTGTTGTGTGTTTAGTTTGTTGAAGGCAGACAGTGAACAACATCTGATGACAATAAAACACGTTGTAAAAGTAAAGTTACATTTGTAATGTAGTATTTGTTATCAGCATGTACACAAATGTAAGCACTCGTGCTTGTAAAGTGGCACTGGTGCATCCCTAGAATATTTTGTGATGGAAACAGCATGTGTGATGCCGCTGATATAAATAAGATTATTATTATCATCAATATGAATTGGATCACAAAGCCCCCCCCCCGTGTTGATCACATGACCGCACTGGACCAATCGACGGCCGGCTGCGACGGCTCAGCGACGGCTCGCGGTGCAGAGCCACAGAGTCGAACCTTACTTGTTAAGGAGTTCGTCTGCCTCAGACAGAGGAGGAGCGGGATCCTCAGAGGGAGGAGCAGAGCTGAGAGACCACAGGACAGAGGAGGGACGGTCCAGGCGGGCGACAGGACACATTGGGAATGAGCGGACAGAGCAGAAACGGGAGCGTGAGAGAGACCAGTTAGAAGACACGGGAGACAGGAGAAGAAAGTGCAGAGCTTGTTAGTAAAAGCAGCTGGTACAAAAACGCGACATGAAATAAGCTGGCGTCCCTTTCTGCTGTGTCGGCTCACGCACGCTGAAGAGGAAATGAAGTAAGAGCGACGAGGGCGAAGTGCAGACTTCTGGCTTTGACTGAAGTCAGCGCTCCGCTCCACGTCCCGCGTGCAGAGCCACGGCAACAGAAGAGGAGCTTCGGTCAGCGTTCACGTACGCTACGCGGCCTGCGCGTACAGTAAAATGCGCGCGCAACAGCTGCTGTCAGTACGAAGGTTTCAGATTCGGTGATAACTGCAGCGACGCCATAGTTTACATTTAACACGAGATCCGCGAGTCACGTCCCCTACGCCCTCGTCATGGACCGGACCATCAGCGTTAATATTGGTGCAATAGTGGTTAACAGTGGCTGTTATTTAGCGTTTTGTTTTTTTGATGAAATTCCGAGAGCTTTCTCCTCATTCGTTCAGCTCTTTAGCGCTGATCACGTGAGCTTTAGCCCTATCACGTGATAGGCAGAGCGGCCAATCAGTGAAGTGTGTATCAGCAGAGATGGACAAACGCATCCCGGACAAACCATGTGGCTGCACCGTATTTGCACCCGTCCAGCTAATTCTGTACTTTACTACTGGGCCCTTACTCCGTGTCACCAGAGCCCTCCACCAAGAGGGAATCAGAGGTCTCGGTGGGTTGTTCCAGATCTCTGTCAATGTCCAATCACAGGAGGACGGGAGACATCAAATAAAAAACACACAGATACAAACACACACACACACGCGCGCGCACACACACACGCACACAGACAGAGGGAGATGGAGAGAAGGGAAGGAGAGAAAAAGACGAAAGACAGTCACATACATAGCAAGATAAAAAGAACAGTGTAGCAGACCTGCCGACCACGGAGACATCGACAGCACCTCCTGCTGCTTCCTGTCGCAGTGACACACGCTCCTGACTACCAACCAAAGCGACGCAGGCGAGCTCCCGCCATGGGGACCAGGACCCAGTCATCACATCAGTAGCTGTCGGGCGCCGCGTCTCGACCGCACCCACAGGGTCAAGTCGCGACTTCGAGGCAACGTAACCAGGGGCGAGCCGGAGAAGAGCGGCACTGGCGCGTGACGCGCTGCGAGCGAGCTCTGCAGCCCATTTGCTGCTTCTTGACCCTGTCAATCATCTTTAGGCGGGGCGTTCCTGGCTGCTGCCCTGCAGGTGGCGAGGGAGGGAGGGAGCCCGACCATCAGGCTTCGTGAAAGAGCGGGAACGCGTCCTGCAGCAAAACCGGCACGTCTGACGCTCTGCTTAGTGATGATGTCGTTCCCGGCGAACGTCGTCGTATCAGCAAGCCTCGCCTTTCATACAAAATGAACGCACATCGTGCTAACTGTTATGCTACACTAACCTGACTAATGTCTAATGAGAGGAGGACAGGGTTGGCGAGGGTCGGACCGCAGTGTTTTTGTTTTGGCCTCTGGATGTCTCCAGGTCGACAGGTCAGCATCAAACAGAGATAGAGCAAAGAAGGACAGAGCAACACACAATGACAAACCAACAAGGACACGTTATATACAGCTAGCTGTGTAGTAGACTAACAACACAAACGCCGACTGGCTACAACTGATTACATCAAGAGTTTACGACGCAAGACAACGACAGCGAGGTCCAGGACCGGTTTGGCCCAGTCCAGTATGAGCGCCGCTGTTTGAGCAGTCTGTTTATGCTGCAGTAAGCCCGGTCCTTTATCCTCACGTCAGCCCGGGGCCTGATCTGGGACAGCAGGTGAGGGAGACCTGATTTCCCCCGGTCTCCCGTTCCTCTGCCACGTGGAAAACATACCTGAGCTTTCTGATCGACCGCTCTTAAACTGGTGTTGTACTTCGCGCGTGCCGCGAGGAACGCGAGGGTTCCGCGTCTTTCCCTGGACGTAGCCTCCAATTTTTTGAAATACAGTAGGGACAGCTGCGCGTTTTCACGGGGGATGGGAGTGGATTGGTTGTTGGGTTTCGGCGGCTCTGCAGCATTATCAGCCCGCTTTTTTGTTTCGGCCACTCATACTGGACTCGGGGGGCCTGGACGTAGGACTGTACATCTGCTCGTCAAAAGATGAGCTTTCACCTTAGGAAGCCGTCGTCGTTCACAGCGGTGGAGGGCGCGGCGGGGCCCGCCTCGGAAAACACGTCCACCAGTAAGCTGCCGGCGCTGGCTGGAGGGGCGCCCATGGGAGGGGCGGAACGGATCCCGAGGAGGTCTGCTGACGGCGACGGGGTGGACTGAAAGACAGCGGAGGTTCGTGCATGGGTGGTGTAGATGTAGCGCTCTTGTGACAGCTGCTGCGCGTAAAGGCGGAGCGGCGACTTACAGCGTTGGAGGCGGCCATGGCCGCCGTGTCTGGCCCCCGGTCGGCCCCGCCGTTCAACTCCCCGCCCTCCCGTTTGTTGTCCTCCAGCTCCGTCACGGACACGGCGCCGGGCCCCTTCTTCTTCTTCAGCTTGGCCAGGATGGAGGACTCCCTCTCTGGGAAGGGCGGCATCTCCTCCAGGACAGTGGCCTGAGGGAAGAGAGAGTGAGCGACGCGAGCTGCCGCCATCTCACCGCGTTTGAGTCGGTCGAAACGGGGTCGTGGGAACCAACCAGGACGTCTGTGCTGGCGATGGAGGAGAGCTTCAGGTACTCGACGGCGCGCTGCTGCAGCTCCACGTCCGAGTTGCGTATCTGGCTGTCGCAGCGCAGCACCTCTTGGATGGTGGCCTTGGTCTCCGGGAACAGGTTGATGAACTTGATGTAGGCCGACAGCAGGAGGGCGCGCGTGGGCACGGAGCACAGGTGAAACTTGGAGTGGAGGAGGTTGAACTGGACCAGGGGGCTGGGGTGCAGGAAGGCAACGTTTACGCTCGCGTCGTTCCCCGCCCCGGAAACGCGGCGCTTCGCCTGGCAAAGACCGGCCTACCTGGAGCGTGGGTCGCCGGCGATGAGGTTTCCAAACTCTCCCAAAATGTAGCCTCCGACCTTCACCATGTTCTCGTGGCAGGCGGGGGCCTGCAGGGCCTGGGGGCGGAGACAAGCATTCGTCTTACTGTTTCCATTTACTCTAATGTGATGAAGAAACTAGTGGTCGACCTCTGATGGACTTCTAAAGGCTGATATCAGAAATATATATTTTTTTTAATTATTGTTGATCGGGGCAGCTTCACCAGAGGATTCAAACCCGCTTAAGCAACGCAGACGCTGAGAGACGTTTAACCAGCAGAACTCAATTAGCTGCACCGATCCACTAATGAAGTGCTGTGGTAGGGAAAATCAATCTGGATTATCCTGTGTCGTCCTCAGCTATAAAACGGCATCTTTTTCTCCTGGTTTTTAAAAAAAAAAAAAAAAAAAGATTTCATGCGGCGGTACCTCAAAGACCGTCTTGGCGGCGTAGCCCTGCACGTCGTCTCTGTTGATGACGATCTGGATGACGCGGTACCACACCTCTTCGCTGACGTAGTCGCCGGCGATGCGGATGAGATTGAGGATGGTGTCCACATACCAGGAGTAATCGACGGCGTACTTCTCGGCAAGTATGGCCACTTTCAGCACCTGAGTGAAGAAGGCACGTCACGGCAGAATTTAGAAAAACTGTGCAAAATTGTTGGGTTTGTGAAGAGTCATACATTTGCTACAGACTGTTTTTTTTTTATGTTGAACCAAATATGCCTTCGCCATTTAGCATTAACGTATAGCGGGGCGCAAACCGCGCCGCACCCACCATCTCCTCCCTGATGGAGTAATCCGCCGTCTCAAGGTAGCTGAGCATCTCGGCCACGATCTGCTTGGCGTTGCTGCGATCGCACATGGCGTGAGCAGATCGGCCGCCCTCTGTCGAACGCTCACATCCCTCTCCGTCTGCAGACGCAGACGCACACACACACACACACACACACACACACACACACACACACACACACACAGAGTGACAAAGTGGCAGACGAGAGACAAGCGAGGGCGTGCACTGTCCAGCGCTCGAGTTTGGCGCAGTTAAAGCTGCGGAGATGTACGTGGGGGGAGCGTCTGTCACCTCACGCTTGAGTGATTTCATCACAACGTTTGCTCGGATGCTGTCTCCGCTGAGTGGCTGTCTTTACTGTCGGACGCACTGATGCCACTTTATTTCATACAGAGTACAAGTACTCTGCGTTTGGGTATTTGCTGATATTTACCGAGTACTACCATCACAGATGTAACTTTACTTTTAGAACATGTTTCATTGTCATTGAATGTTGTTCACTGTCTGACTTCAACAAACTAAACGCACAACAGGATGTCAGTGCGGTAAAGCGGTACCGGGTGCTGTGGTATCAGTAGTTTCACCAGTACATTAGCACGGTTATCAGGCCGATACCAGCTGGTCTGGTTGTGGTGCGTGTGCGTCCCTGCTTTAGCTCAGAGTGTGAGGCAGCACCTTGAGGGCGTTGATGACGGTCTCGATGTGCGTCTTGACGGCTTCGTGGGAGAACTCGGAGCTGGCCAGGGTGCACATGCTCTCCAGGGCCAGGTAGCGCAGGTTCGTCTCCCTGTGCTGCAGGAACTGGCCCAGCTGGTTACAGGCTCGCACCAGCAGGTTGGGCTCGCTGCCGAACAGAAGCCACAAGTCACTTTACTGCCGGACGCTTCGGAGCCCAGAAACAAAACCCGCCGGCCGGCCACGTCAGGACTGAGCAGGACTCACTCTGATTCAATACGCAACATCACTTCAACTATTATTACTTTTTCATTTAAATACTAATGCCCTCTGAGATCAGGCCTCTGAGGCCCAACATAATATTTCAAGTATTCTTTAAAAATAATAAAAAAATAAGCATGCCTTCAGTCGTTCAGGTTACACTGCTGAGTTACTGGCTGAAACTGTCTCGCAGTTTGTCTGTGTCAGCTGAATGACTTTGTTCTGAGTCCTGCTGGTGCTCAGAACGCTCACCTGTCGTAGTGGATGATAAGTGAGATAGCCTCGAACAAGATGGCGTTCTTGGCGTTGGAGTGCTGGACCTTTCTTGGACTTGGGCGGCTCCTGGGCCTTGTTGAGGATGGTCTCCAGACACTCCACCAGACGGCCCTTGACGGCACCGTCTTCCGGGGAGGGTAGCACTGCAGCAGGCGCAGCAGCTTGCAGGAGAGCCACGGCGCCGGCACGAAGTAGTAGGTGTAATCCTGCAGGTCAGTGGAGGCCGACGACACGATCTGGAGAAGCAGCACACGGATTCTTTACATTTACTGTGCTCGGTTAAACTTCTTGAAGACACTGACAAACCCTCTGGGCTGAGTGCAGCTTAGTATGTAAAGCTGGCCAGGGAGTCAGAAGAATTTATCGTGCCGGATCCGTGTGAGGCGAGTCAGCCGTGAAATGTTTTGTTGAGAGGTGGCATCAAACCAAATCACACCATGCTGAAGAAGTCGTTGGTGTGAAGAGATAGAGGAAAAAGTGAAGGGTAAACAGCCCAATGACAAACATGGCATATCATCTAAAAATGGGAGGCTAGCTTGTCTGCCTGACAAAAGCTCAGCGGGAATAATTCATTTCAGCTAGCAAGGCTAGCAGCTAGCCAGCGTTGGGGTTATGTGCACAGCGGGTCACGGCTCAGCACGTGTCGGCCTCCTCTCTGCTTCTCTGAAGTGTGGGACGCTGACCACTGCAGCTCCACATCAGGGCCTCATACGGTACAAGCCCGCTTGAAATAAAGCGAACTGGCCCTTTAAATCTGGAGGCGACGCGCGGGTCCAATCTCAGCCCTCACTCACCCTGCTGAGTCGGGAAACGGCCAGGGACACGCAGGTCTTGAACTCATCGGGATTCTTCTGGCTCAGACAGGTGATGAGGGAGATGGCTGCTGTCACCACACCCTGATGCGCACACACACACACACACACACACACACACACACACACACACACACACACACACACACACACACACACACAGATAAAGACAACGAGTGATCAGCCGTGCAGTTCATCTCCTATAAAAACTCTGAGCTGTCAGACTGAGGGGACTGATCTTTTCACAATCACATTTTATAACAAGTTTCATTTTTTCTTTTAGTAAGAAGCTTTACTTGAAAACCGCTCCCTGCTATGACTTTTTTCTGTTTTGAAACACTCTATATTGATATGAACCCTTACTTTGTGAATATTTCCGGGCGATTCTAACATTATCAGGTTACTGGTCACTGGTGGATGATAACAGCCTTGCGTACGCGTGACAGCTCCACCGTGGAACTAAGTTTTTTGGACAGAGCGCTCACCATGTGCTGGTCGTTGAGCAGGTGCACCACACGGGACGTCCATTCACCCATCAGCACCAAGTCGGGAGAGGTCTTGTAGAGCCGCAGCAGACACAGGGCAGCTGACTGCTTCACGCTGTCCATGGTATCACTGCGGTTGCATCACAGATCGCCAGCGGGTAAGTCCCACTAAGCACATCGACACTTTACCCCTCTCGCCGACGTGACGCGAGTCATCGCTCGCGGTAAGACGGGACAACAGGGGACCGTTTGTCTTCATCTGCCTTCCTCAGTTCTCCAAAGCAGAAGGTCTTACTCACCCGGCGACCAGGATGCGAGGGATCTCGCTGGCGAAGGCCTCGGCCATCTCGCGGCTTCCCACGTTCGCGATGCAGTGGAGCGCCAGGCACATGAAGGTGGGGTTGCGGCTGGACAGGTCGTTCTTGATGGCGTTGTTGATGAGACGGATCAGCTCGCTGTTGCTGTTTACCAGCACTGAGATAAACAAGTAGCCCTGGAGGGACAGAGGGGAATGGAGGGGTCACTGACATATCCACCGATGGCACTCCTCCTGTCGCGACTGGCTCAGACAAGGCAAGCAGGCCGACGACCTCTGGAGTTTCATCAGCTCCACTTAATAACTTAATAACTACTAAATCATAGGTATTCGGTATTTGCCAGGCGGAGGGGGGCCGCCCAGGCTGCGCAAAGGCGTACGCGCTTCCGGGGTTGATCCCAGCACATCCATGACCGATTTCAGTGTCCGCGTTGGGTCAATTCTAAACAATAGCACACTCCGTCTTTTCATAACGTCTCGCTGTCATCAGCACATCTGGTTTACAGTTCCATATCATCTCTTCTACTGTCAGACAGCGAAGGAACTGATCTGACGGGCGCTCCTGCTGTTTTTGCTGGTACAGCACTCCACTCTCAAACCACTCGGATCCTGACTCAACGTTATTCTGCTTACTCAACGTTTCCTGTTCCTGAGAAAACGGTCCGTCGTCCAGAATCAGGAAACAGTAAGAGTGGCTGCGATGTTTGTTCTGCTTTAACGCCCGGAGCACGAGACCACGTGCAGATTGGTACATGTCGCTGAAAAGAAAACAGCATTCCGATAATTTCTTATGATCTGTAGTTGCAGTAGTTCTGTGCAGAGGCTGTGCTGGACTCTTCGGACAAGTTTGGACCACGTGTAAATGTTGTTAGTACCTCCACTGAGTTACGGGATCACAGCGGCCTTGGCCTTTAACTGCCAAATGATTTTCTTTTGATGGTCTGTTTATTCAAGATTTTTGCCATTACACTAAATACAAATAGTACATTGGATGCAAACTAATCCCAACTGTCCTGCCCACCCACACGCACCACCAAACTCACGTTTGAAAATGAACACAAAATCATCCACCCTTTAATTTCAGTTCATCCAAGTGGATGGAATGAAATTCACTGCAGGTTGGCCTGATCACATTCACCAAGAATGGGACGGGTACAAGGACACACATGCAAATGTGTGTCAAAGGGCATTATTAAATAGGCTGTGTAAACCAGAGAGCTGTTTTTGAGGGTACAAAAACAGGCTGGATTTTTTTTTCCTGTGGTTGTTATCATGATTGGACATACGAGTCCAACATTTTGATTGAAAACTCAAGACAGGCAAGTGGGACCTGGCTCGGAGGTGAAACCCAGTCCAGTTGAGGCCGGGGACCAGAGTATGGAGTATAGGAAGCAGTACTAGCTGATCCTGACACGACGAGGGGTTGTGAGCACAGAGGTCGTTGATTTCTTCTTCTGTCAACAAAGCTGTTAGAAAATCCTGGGATGCGACGTGGCTCAATGGGGCGGGAGCGTAATGTTTGATATGCTAACAGTGACGTCAACGCGGGGATGTCCGCAGTGCAGGACCAGGGCTCCGTGATCTCAGCGCTGTGGATACCGGACGAGCAGCGGCGCCTGTTGAGGCTTCGTCCCCCTGTCAACGTCATTACTCTGTTCAAACGTGCAGCGTGATTGGTTTTCACATTTACCACTGATGGAGTTATAATAGGGGGAAAGGTTGATTTATGTGCACGCCCCTGAATTTTCCTCTGGTGGTCCTAACATTTGTGGTTAGGTACTACAGCGCTCCTAATAAAAAAAAAGTTAGTCTAGAGCCCTGAACTTGTGATGTCGTCAATTTGGCATCTGGCATTGGAAGAAGGTTTTGGTTTTGCTGCTTCAACACTCCCACCTCCCGTGCCCAGGGTTCTTCAAGACAGCGGAAAATGCTTTATCTGTGTGTCGCCATTGGTCAGGTGGTTAGCTGGTGGTTTTATACACACTCTACATGATTACTAAATTACCAAATCAAGGTGTTTTGATCCTGAGAATAACCGATAGCGGGGAAAAGCAATGACAAATTAAAATACAGAAATGGAAAAGACGGTTGTGGTTAAAGCGCAGCCTTGAAGCCTCATCAGTCCACGCTGCAAACAAACACAGCACAAGTAGTGAAAAAAAAACAACAAACTTACTATCTGCTTCTCTGTGTACTTGTTGGAGCTCAGCAGGTTGACAGCCTCCATGTGTCCAAAGTCGATGTCATGTCCCAGCAGGAAGATGAAGAGCAGCTTGCAGACATACTTCTTCTTGCTGTAGCCGTCCAGAGCCTTGTCCCCCTTAAACTTGGAGCGAATGTTGGCCAGCTCTTTGTTGATCCGTTTGATCTCAGCTTCCTTGCTCTTACCTGACAACAGAAAGGAAGGAGCTCACTGTCAGCATTTCAAATGTGTGTGGACATGCTGACACTGGCTGTAACAAGATATAGAAAATAATCAAAAAAGGTGCCCGTCTCTGGAAACCCTGGGATGATCAGCTTTGAGACTTTGTGGGACAATGTGCGGTGCCACAAAGTCCCCAAATCTCATGGCTTGAAATCCAGTTTGGTGTGTGCTAACGTCGCTAACACGAGATATGAGTTCCCTCCACCAGTGCAAGTGTCTCTGAGGCCTGACACAAAATATACCAGGGTTCACTCGGCTCCAAGTCTGCTGTCAGCTCTCTCTCTCATCTCACTGTTTCTTAGCATTGTGTGTGTGTGTGTGTGGGGTGTGTGTGTGTGTGTGTGTGTGCAATGCAGAGTATTTACAATGTACATTGTGAGGTGTCTTCTCAAGCGTTAGCACGGTGTTTAAAGCAGCAGAAAGCACAAATAACTGCATATCTAGTAAATAAATACACTCTGAAGCTGAAATTGCTGTTTTGAAAAAAACCCAACATACTTTTGGTATTGAAATAAAGTTCAGAATGTTGCATCTAAACGTGTCCTTGCACCCCTTTACGAAGGAATAACACATTATCTGATATCTTCATGAGCGTTTCAGCCTTGCAGCATGTGCTCCTTGGGAACAAAAGCCTAAGCCCTGCAGTGATGTGTGTAGTGACTTATCTGGAGCGAAGGGCTCGGCCTCCATGTTGAGAGTCATTAAAAAAAAAAAACTTTCACTGAAGGAACATGAGTCAGAATAGAGGGTTATGTATCTGCGTTGTCACAACACCGAGGTGATCGCTGCAGGACAAGAAAGCGGCGACATTCGGTCCCATTTCCAAGACATGCCAGCCATTTGTGTTGAAAAAAAAAAAAGACACAACAATGTGCTTTGGCTGCTCGCTGTAAAACGTCAGATACTGGCCAAAAAAATCTCAGGTAATAGCCCGTCTCACTCCAAACAACACATCACTAATGAGCCAACGCTACCTTCAATAATTAACGGGTGCGTTGTTACTCCTGCTGGAGGAGGTAATGCAGTAGGTAGACAAAGTCAAAGCTGTTTATAGACAAATAAGCAGATGAGGGGTTGGGTACCACCAGCTGATTCCATTTTGGAGCCGATCCAAGCCAGTTTTATTCACAACAGATATTATCTCGAGGCACTTTCCAGAGTGAGGTCGAGGCCTCGCACACGCACGCCCAGGTTGCATGTGGGACTTGTAGAACCTGGGGTTTCTGCTCAGCGTTGGGCAAATTTGACGATATGTTGTGAGACTACAGGACAATGATGATGGACAACCTCAGACTTTATGAGTGGAACAGCAGCAGAACTTCAGCGTTTGCCAGTGGTTAGTGGTATTCCATCAATTTTTGAAGAAGGGGTCGCTTGGAAAGGGTGCTGATGCTGCAGGGGTATTTACGTCTTCTCTTGTGAAACTGAAGCGGTGGGCTTGATTCGACTTATATTAAAGACTTTTGGGCCTCATCCATTTTCGACTTCCAGTAATTGCACACTCAAAACAGGTACCTCCAGCTGCCTCTCAGCTCACATAGCCTTTATTTGTCATATACCAGCTTATAAAAACTGGTATATGACAAATCCCATCCTGTCCTGTAGTCTCACAACATATGGTCACAATGTGTGATTTGTTTTTTCAGAATGCCATACAAACTGGGGAATCTTCTTGAGTTAAGACATCTGTCTGACTTATCAATGTCAGTTTCCATAGTTAACCCTTCAGCTAAGCGTTACGTTCTCAGTCATTTAGCTCTCAGCTACCGTCTATCTTTTAGCAGTATTAGCCACCACTCAGCCGCTGGCTGGCCATAATTCCTTACCAACATGCTATTTAGTATGCTAAATGCTAAATGTGAGATGTTTTAGTAAGATCCATCCAAAACCTTAGTATAGTAGTTCATGAGTAGATATTACTGTAGGCACTATGTAAACATTGCAAAACACTACTTTTGAAAAGGGTAATTGGTTTGTTTCCACAATTAACCCATCGCTCACTCATATCTACCGCTATGTGAGCACTTACCATGCCTTTATTTAATATTATTTACGTTAATGCTAATATGAAATGTAATATTGTTGGGGCTGTCAAGCTGAGGATGTCCTGCCTTCACCCTCCTGACACAGCGGAGCCTGCCGCGCTGTCATCGTTAAACGATGCTTTTCGCCTTTTCGCGAAGTGAACCTCTGTCCTCCAGATCTGTTTGGACATCTGGAGCTCTAATGTCGTGCAGATGTTTGTGATCTCAGTCCGACCCAAGCGGCGGCCAACACAAAATGTTTCGTTTTCTACGTCCAAGCAGCAGACACCTTGGTTCCGCTGCAGCAAGTCAAACGTACTGCCAAGTACTAACATAAGCATTATTGAGTAGTTTGCGGCTGGTAAATAATAAGCACGTCCCCCGACCCAAGTCGATTCACTATAACATGTAAAAATGCACACGATCAACGGCGTTAAATGGTACAAATTAGAAAATTAGACGAAAGAAAATATCACTTACAGTTTCTGATGTCCGAAATGAAAACTGCTAATCCGCGCATTCCATCTCCTTTCGACACAGCCGGCATGTTTGCAGATTTTTGTCCTCACTCCGGCCTTATCCGTAAAAACGACCTGACGCTGGTCAGCCTTTCACACTGGACTGGAGCGGAAGATGGCCAACTTGACGTTTAGTAGGAGCTAGCTACTTCGCAGGTCCGACCGTTCGTTACAACTTTCTTCCTGGCGTTGACCTACCGAGGTGACTGTGTGCCTGTGGGTGGCTAGCTCGGATAGCGTGTACTAGATTAGCTGGATGGCGGTGGATCAACCAACAGCAGGATAAGTTAACGTTATCCCTGTTAACTGGCTCGTTTCCGCTGCCCGTGGCAAGCTAACGTTATTTCATTCAATCCTTATCTGGCTAGGACAGAAGCGACACGCACGACACCTACAGCACTAACTGACTGAAGATAAAACCACCGACTGTTTGGATGTCTGTCAGGTGCACCCAGTCAGGTGTGTTAATAAAAAAATTACGTCCGAGGATTTAACGTTAACTTACTCCGAGTCACGCACCGTAGTGCTAGCTCAACAGCTAGCTAGCTAGCTGGCTAGCAATACCATTCAAATGCTGGAATACATCACCGAGTGACCGGAATTGCTCGGCATAGAGTCTTAACGGCCGAGCAGCGGTATTTAGTGCTATCCCAGGTCGCTTTATCGCGCACTAAACACGGTAAATAATATGTCCTGTATAATTGATGTTCGCTCTAATTTTCCAGCCTTCTCACCGCGGCTCCGATAGGGCTCGTGACAGCGCAACCAGCTGCCGTGAACGCGCACGCTGGTTTTCTCCGGCCGATCACAGCGCGGCGCTGATTGGTCCGGCGGGAAGCGCTCGTGCCGCTACGTTGAGATCGGAATCAACTGCGCTTTGAACTGCCGGCTCAGCCGCGGCTCAGGACCTCGCTCAGGAGACAGGCCTACGAGGCGGGACAGGGTACACGCTCCTCCAGCAGTGAACCGCGCTTGTTGACGTGCATCGTCACTGCTGGTATCAGGCAGTTCTCCCCCCTTACAGCCCTGGATTACGCGCAGCACGCTCTATCAGACAGCAGTAGATTACGTCCAGTCATCGTCCAGCCCTGGATAACACACAGCGTGTTCTGTCAGCCTTCATTCATTCGATACTGTAATTTTGACATCGTGGCAGAATGGAAGTTCAACGACGTCCCCTTTCTTCTACTTCACACAGTGTGCAATGAAATAAAAACTGTTTCTGATGCATTTCCCTCATGCTTCAGAAGATTCGAATGACTGCTCGTCGATGTGGAGAAAGTCATCGCATGGCGCATAGACGACAGCTCACCAGTATGCTTTGTTCTTGACCCCAAGGAGGGAAAAATAATGTGTATATTTCTAGGAGAAAAAGATGGCATTACAGACTGTCGGCCATTGTGTGGGCTAACGCTGATGGCTGCCTTTGTCCATTTAACAGAAGACAGAGTAATGACCCATTTAAATTTCAGTAATTGTGTTACTTAATTTGAAATAGCAGCTTTATTATTAAACGAAGGCTTAGCACCAGAAGTAGTGGTATTACAGTAATGTGTTACTCCACTGAAAATAATGACTACTACATGAAAGTGTCAAGTCTCAGCTTTAATTTGAGTAGGTTTACATTAGTGTACACAGACAGATGTGTGAGACATAGCCCCTTAAACACATAGTGCCTAACATTTAGGGCTTCAAAAATAATTGGACGCTACTGAATGTTTCTTGGGCAGCTTTGTTGCCTTTTAATGTTACTTCATGTACAAATCAAGAGTCCGAGTTACCAAGAGTTGTCATATAGACTGAGATGGGAGTGGTTGAGATGAGAAGAGGTGATCATGCAGGTGAAGATGATGATAATGCGGCTCAAAAAAGCAACATTCTATCAGAGAGATGTCAAAGTTAGTTGTGGACAGGAAAGTTACAAATTGGCAAACTACCTAGTAGTTCAAGGAGCACGAATCTTGTGGAAAGGCAGAAAAATAATTTGCATGGTTAAGAAAACCTGTGTATGAGCACACAGCAAGTCAAGGAAGCGGTCCAGGAAGGAGGCAGAAGGGTTTCCTTGACACCTACCAAGAGAAGACTTCATGGCCACAGACCTACACTGCAAAGCAAGCTCAACATACCCAGGATATCTTTTTGTTAGCTGGCTTCACTGAACAATCTCAGTCTCACTAAGCGGTCACACAAGTGTGGTGAATCAAGTCCATTTTTTTTTATATGAACAGGTCAGGGTTTGCAGGTTATAACCAATCACAAACACGAGCAAGTCTACTGTCAGCAAAAAAAAACAAAACAAGAAGTAATGTATAATCCAGATGACAGTTAACTGTTGCAGCTGCCAAATGCAGGAAGGAAGGCTGGTAAAAAAAAAAAAAAAAAAAAATCAATCGTGTGAAACTATCTCACAAAATAACCACCGGGCCTCATCCCAGCTGGACGTGCCTTGTACACCTCCAAAAAGAGACAAGCAACAAACCAAACCGACTTTTGACACAAAGGAGCGGGCGACTCTTCTCCAGAGCCAGCGCTGTGCATGAAGGTGAACCCAACTCTATTTAATTGGTACCCTCCTGCACCAACTCTGCCTCCCTCCCCACCGGTGAGGTCATGCTCCATGTCTAGCGTGCTAGCTAGTGTGCGATGCCAGGGGTCAGCAATTACAACATCAGCAAATAAAAGAAATTGAGCAAGGGTGTAGGGTAATTATGTTATGTATACTCAGAGATAAGTATATATACATTTCTGGCATGAATGCTTTAGACCTTCCTTTATAATTTAAGTAGTGAAAATGTATTTATTTTGGGGGATTCTACAATATTTATATATATATATATATGAAGTAGTTTGAATGTATTGTGCCAACTCCTAACCGCTGTTGGACTATGACGTGTTTAGTAGTGTTGAGTATCACACTGCTCGCAAGACTTTGTAGCAGATGCAAGAAAAGTTAACATTTACAATTTATTCATTTTATTAAAAAAAAACAAAACAGCAGACAAAAAAAAAACAAAAGAGGAAAATCAAAATGTGGTGAGTCAGAACTATCCTTTTTCCGAACGCCAACATAGTTATCACTGTTCACACAGACTCAAGCGGCCTCAGACACACTATCCAGACAAACACATGGGCTCCAGCAGTGCGTTACACAAGAGCAAGAAGCTGGGGTGTGTCTTTTTCCAAAGGGTGGGACCGGATCGGAGCTGAAATGACGGCAGCTGGTGCATTACAGATGCCACAGCCCAGCTGTCATACATGACAAAGGCCCAATTCTGGTTCTGGATCAACTTACCGAGTATGTACAGCAACCTACTACGCACTGAATGGCAGCAGGCTGTTACTACCTAATGTGTTTGCACTGAAAAAGTAACTGAATTAAATAGATTCTAAATCACACCGTAAGCATATTCAACGCAGCTTTTGCTGTTAACGCACACGCTATTCTCCCACAATGCAATGCACACAGGAAATGGAGGAGCTTCCCACAGCTGACAAACATCCAAATAGTTTGATGGTGGTGAGACCACTGCAGAAGAACATGAATAGACAATTAGTTGGTGGTTTTTTGTTTTTTTTCAAAGCAGCAGTTTTTGCCCCATTTCCTGTTGGTGATGAATGGGATATTGATAATTGGTGTAATAGATGCTGCAAAAGAAAAGGGCCAATCAGCATTAAGCACATACTGTGTATCAATGGTAAACAGTATGGCACAGAGCTCCTGCACGCTGCTACTGATAGCTAGCTAGATATTCAGTAAAAGATGCAGACTTGGAGAACACACTGGACCCTCCTGTTGTTTGGTCTTGAGTTTAAGGGTTGATTTAGTTTAATATGGGGCGGTGACGGCAGGGGGGGGAGGAAGGAGGGTCCGCCACAAACTTGAGCGCAGTGCATCGTTACTCAGCAGCACTGTAGCGGCTAATTAAAAACGCACAGTCCCGGGACTGCGTGAGCCTGCGTTGTCCACTCGCCGCAACGGCACAATCGCACCGACATCGACCCCGTGTGTTAGTCGTTTAATACATGGCTATTTTTGGTCTGAGCAGGGCCTCGGGTGGCTGGTGGACAGCGCTCTTGTGGGTTACGCGTTGTTTCTATTCACTGGTGCGCAAGTGGGAGGATGCATACATCCAAAAAAGCGGAGCTGAGGGCGGCCCCGGTAGCCGGGTCACATGAGAACCCTACGGAGGAGCAAAGTGAACGAAGAGTAACGCTATGCACACATGTGTTTCTGTCTACATGGGTCTCACACATGCAAAAAAGGACGAGAACTCCCAAGTAAAACCCAAGAGGATGCTGGAGACAAAACACCTGGCACGAGTGAGAACGAACACGTTTTGTTGACTGCACATGAATCACCACATCAATTCACTTTGACCTCAAGAATGTGAAAACCTTTTAAATATGGTTAACATTGGAACGAGAAAAGAAAACAAAAAACAAAAACAGAAGACAGTCTTTAAAACGTTGCTGCAGGGGAGCCTCAGAACTATGGTACAGACTCCCTGTCAAACCGTAACTCTGTCCTCTACTAAAGACAAACTAAGACAGGGGGGGCGACCTCTAACGCATCCTGTACTCCGACGTCTTGGACATCTCACACAGCTGGCCCTTGAAGTCGATGTCTACGGTGAAGTCCAGGTCTCTCTGTGAAGCAACACAGCAGCGGGTCAGATGAGAAGCAAACAGCGACCACAACCCGCACAGAGAGAAATTTAAGACTTTTTTTTCGTTTTAATATTTCTGTGAATTCTGTGTTTTAACCACGTGTTGTCACCTCAACAGCATCTAATCATGTGATGGATGTGCTTCACATCTACCTGTGAGTGAACAGTCTGCTGGTGTGTGTGTGTGTAGAGACTCTTGCCACAGTTAGTTTCTCTGTCACTCTTCTAAAATGCATCTACATTTGAGCAAATTCATTATTTTACAGTTGAGTCCATCTTTACTGGAATGTTCTGTGGTTCTGTCCACGTTGCCCACATCATAGGAGTATTACGGCTCTATTTAAACCCCGGCACAATGAGGAGGAAAGCGGTACGGCCGTGCTCTGCTTACGTTGTTCTTGACGTTCGGCTTCATGCTGATGGTGCCAAAGATCTCCTCTCCTGTCTTCACAGTCAGGTAATCGTCCAGGTAGAAGACGGTCTGCTTCCAGTGGGTGTAGGGAGACTCGGGGCCTGAGAGAGAGAGAGAGAGAGACCAAGTGTGAATGAAAGACAGGGCTCGGTTTACCAAGACAATCTGTGAAAACGTTCCAAAGACGCCCGTTTATTACAATCAGCTCTCACAGTCATTCTGCCACCACCAACCACACAAAAATCACTAACTCCACCACAACTGGAATCATACAACTGGGCAAGAACTGTGCTGACTCGGGAGATTCAAGATGTGTGGAGATGAGGGCATCATGCGCGTCAGACCAGCCTGTAAACTCTCAGGACAAGAAAGCCGGCACGACTAAAGCCCACTGAGAGCCCGCACGCTTCAGGTCAGGCAGAAAGCGGCAGCGTGCGAGAGCGCGGACTCACTAGTGGAGAAGCCGGTCCTCTTGTGGCAGCGGGTGAACTCGATGTTGAAGTAGGTGACCAGGGCGTGGATGTAGTCGTTCCTCTTCACCTGCAGGCAGAACGGCGAGGTGAAGGTCAGGTCCTCCGCCTTCACCGTGTAGATGTCCACCTCCTGAACAAACACAAACAAACAAAGTCAGCACCCCTGCAGCGGAGGACGGGCGCGATGTGAAGCTTAGTCGTCGACCCACCTTAATGAGGCAGGCGCTGCTGACCAGCTGCTTGGGGTCCACCACGTCCACCAGGGGCTCCTTGATCGCCACCTCCTTGATGCATGACATGTCAAACCCGTACACGTTCTCCCACCCTGACACGGACGCACACAAAGCCGGTCAGTACCACGCACTCTCCATGATCTGAAATCCTGTCATGCCAGGACTTGAAAGTACTCACAGTGGATCTTGTAGTCCTTGTACTGCCTGTCTTCGATGGCGGTGACGTACAGGGTGGCCCTGTCTGGGAAGATGAGTCCATCTGGCTTCTGCCGAGGGGGTGGGTGGAGTAAACGAGACTCAGAGCAGAACTTGAACAGGCTGGGTACCAACATTTCTAAACAGGTGGGTGACAGACCAGGCAACCTGCGCAACACCAGCAGCCTTTCGAATGGGCCTGGCCCCGACCAGTTGATGACTTCCTATTAACACTGGCTTTTCAGTCAAGTGTCGAAAGGAAGGCAGCGCACACACACGCAGTACGTACCAGCCACTTGTCCCTGGCGTAAATGACCGTGTTGAGCATGGACTCGTAGAAGAGGCAGTAACCCATCCACTCAGAAATGATGATGTCGACTCCTTCCACGGGCAGCTCCACCTCCTCCACCTTCCCCTTGATGATGGTCACAACTGCGGACAGGAGAGGAGGTCAGGGGGCGCCTCGACTTTAACCCTCCGATCGCCGCGCGCGTTGCCGCGGTTACGTGGTTTACTCACCGTCATCCAGCTTGTTGGCCTTGACAATTTTCACGGCATAGTCGGAGATGCTGCTGCACTCGATCTGTTGGGACAAAATACAAAGTTTCAGTTCGCGCTGTTGGCACGGTGGGGAAACCTCACGCTGTTGCAGCCCCGGCTGTGAATGGACCCAACACGTACCCCGATGACCTTCTTGGCTCCGGCCTTGGCAGCGAACATGCAGAGGATGCCCGTCCCGCTGCCCACGTCTAGCACCACCTTGTCCTTAAACAGGTGCTTGTTGTGGAACATGGAGTTACGGTAGGTCAGAGTGCGGACCTCGTCTTTCAGCATCTCCTACAGTGGCGGTACGAAAAGGTTACGACCTCGCAACACAAAGACAGCAGACAGATAAAACAGACTGCAGTTTCTTGAGCTCCAAATGAAAACGTACCTCGTGGATGCCAAAGTGGGCGTAGGAGTCAAAGTAGTAGTCCTTTGACGTCATATCCTCGGCTGAAGGCTTGGCTGAGCTCTCCCCCTGAGAAACCTCGACGAGAGACAGGCACAGTTATGAGCTGGGTGAGCCGCACGCGACGACTCGGACCGCATCACGCGAGCAGTGGGATTCTGGCTCTCACGCAGAGCGCTGGGCCGATGATCACGGGAGCCATTTTGAAACCAGACAGTCTGCTTCGTTTGCTACATATAAGAAGGTGACTGGGACTGGTGCGCGGCAAGCAGCTCACCAGTTTGATTTCAAACTGGGGGGGAGGGTAGCGGCATTCTGCTGCGCGCGAGAAGCAGTGGATCTTGTTTCTGACTGAGCTGAAGCGAGGCGCGACCCCAAAATTCTACTTCATGATCCCATTATCCCTCACTGCAGGTGAAAAACGTTCCCTTGATATGAGGTATGGAGGAGCTGGACCGCCGCAGGAACTACAGGGCCATCCTACCAGGAACTAGTTCCTGTGGAGGGAACGCGCCTCATGATGGTGAACTTGCTCGTCTCCTGTGGGCCGGTCGCCACAGTCAGAGAGACGGAACCCGAGGGTTTGGGACTTTCTGGGTCGCCTCACAGCGATCCTTCGCCCGGAAATCTCACTGAAACTGTTGAGACCAGGAAACATGACTCTGGAAAGTCCTCACGGAGCCACCGTAGCTGTGGGATTCGCGTCACGAAGTAACGCGCGGTCAACACACCGTCTCGCATCCCTACACGGACCCGCATCGGTCACACCAAAGACAGAACGAAAAGCACGTCACCGGCGAGCATTTAATTGCTTAAAAAAAAAAAAGTACCACATCAGTTGAAAATGTGACGTCAGCGGCGGAAGCGCCACCGTGCTCAGCCTCCGAGTGTGGAGCGGCACAAAGAGGGGAGCACATGGCTGTGATCCCGGCCTTCCTCGGGGTACGCCACGGACCACGTCGAAAACCGCGGCGCGTCCACCGAGTGGCTCGTGAAAAGTGCCCGAGTTAAGGGAAGGGCAGCCAGCGTTTCCCGCCGGACCTCTGGTCTGCGTGGAATGGACTTGCGGCGCGCTCCACGCGCCGGCTAACTAGCTCCGGAGCTAACACGCTCACCCACCCCATGCGGTACGGCGCACTCTGCCGGCCAACAACGTTTCTAGCGCTCACATCGCCCGCTTCGTATCACGTCGTTAGCCGCCGGCTTAAACTGACAATAAGCGGCGGGTCCGACTGTTTGAATCATATGTATGCCGTGTCCGACGTGCGATGTGAAATGAATGAACGGCGACGACAGACGCATCACACGAGTCACGTTAGCCAAGTTAAAATGGATGCACCCCCACTGCCCACTTCGCATGTAACAAAAACACAGACGGTGAGGCTGCCAACACACAGCGTCGTGACTCCCGGCTGAGCGAAACCGCGACGGCCGAGATAAAGATACTCAAAATGAAAGGCTTCTGGCCACATTTCCAACGTGAAGCCCTTACCTCCATCCTCTCTGCTGGCGCCGCCATTTCGATCTTCTCCGCTCCGACTGCGTGAGCTTCCAGGAGTCTTCCCAGGTCCCGCCCACGACAGCCCACTCTTATTTCTGATTAGACCAGCAAGTAGACACGCCCATCAAACACGCCCACTTCTTCTCCTCAAGGGATTTTTTTATTCTACGTTTACGTCACATATGTGACGATACCTACGAACTCGCTCTGAAGGGCAATCAATGCCACTGTTTGTGCTGTACAGTACACGTTACCTATTTCTCTCTGATAGACAGTACTTTATTCATATACTCTCAACCAGTCAAGCCCCGCTGCTGTACATGTACGTTGTTCATACTTTACATTTTATATCACTTTTGTTGATGTCTACGTAAGGATAGACGTTGCATATGCAATATACACATTCCTTACAACTTTATATTTTATTTTATTTTCTTCCACTTCCCTTCATTGTAATTTTATATTATTTCACCCTTTGTATAATCCATAATTTATTTCATTTTACTTCTTGGAGACATTGTGTGGCTGAGGGAAATCTTGCTCTCACACTTGCACACAGGACTTGTGTGTCCTGTACATATGGCAGAATTAATATTATCTTAATAAAGCTGACTTTGACTATGAGTTATCTGATCTGACTGTATAAGTATTGGTATTTGGTTGGGACAAGACTCTGTTCAAGATCCAGAAGGCTGATGGCTGCTCATGTTTTCAGTTGTGGGGGTTGGTCAGGGGGGAAGGCTAATGTACAATAAGAACCATGAGAAGAAGAAGACAGAGGTCAACATGTTACTTTAAAAAAAGGTATGAGTTCAGCTACAGGACCACTCGCTTGCTTTTTGGAAGGGGCCTTCAAATGGTTTAAGTGTGTCTGCATCACATGCTGATGTCCTTGTCATTAGGTGAAGATTGAGTTGCAGGTGGAAGCTCGAAAAAAATAAAAGCTGCTAAGTGAAACTTGAGTGAATATAATATTGTGACCACATTCAAAATCCAGAGTAAACCTCATGCTCATGTGAACATGTGGATCTGGAGTCCCACCTTTGATGTAGTCCAGGAAAGAGAGATGGAATGTCCAACTGAAAGATAATACCAGAGAAGTTCTTCAGTTGGGGATGGCTTCACAAGCTGCGATCAGACATTTTGGGGAAATCCATATGTTTTCTGACTCATCCACATTCAGAGGAGGGCAATGGCCGTTTGTCATGTACAAAGAAGAGTGTGGACTGGGCACAGGGGAACAGGAGAGGCAGGAACAGCAGTAAAAGCTGGCTCATTTCTGTCTGACTTCTGCTGTTCCCTCCTTTTGATAGGCACCGTCAGTTATACATGAAAAGATATTTAGTACACTGGACAAAAGTATTCAGCCACCTGACCCTTACACCAGCAACGGCTGTAATGACATTGTATACATACTGTGTACTTGAAAATGGACATGGTCCTCCCTTTGCAGCTATAACAGCTTCCGCTCTTCTTGGACGGCTTTCTCTGGATTCACGAGGTCAGGAACTCATGTTGGACGCTAAGACCTGGCCTGCAATCTCAGTTCCAGTTCATACCAAAGGTGCTGGATGGAGTTTAGGTCAGGGCTCTGTGCAGGCCAGTCAAGTTCTTCCACACCAAACCTGTCAAACCAGGTCTTTATAGTCCTTGCTTTGTGCACTGGGGGACAGTTATGATGGCCCAGGAAAGGGCCTCCTCTATACTGTTGAACAAAGTTGGACACAGCATTGTCCAAAATGTCTTGGAACACTGAAGCATTCAGATTGGCCTTCACTGGAAGGGGCGAGCCCCAACCCTGAACCCCTCCTCAGTGACGCCTGATTCTCCACTCCACAGAGCACATCCTTATAGTCCTGTTAAAGCTGACAGTGTAGAAGTATGTACGTCCATCCCTCCATTTACAGTATCGCACACACACAGTGGTGCTTGGTACAGCTTTGCCAGCAGAGGGCACTCTGGTCAGGATCCTCGGGCATCGTAATGTGCTGAGCGGGTTCATGGGTACACAAAAGAGAGCCTTGAATTTCCTGAAATCCTGTTTGTTAGATTCAGTCAACTTCTGCTGGCAGCAGAGGATGAAAATATCGATCCAACACATTTCTCAATCTCCGATGAGACCCTCGTAGTCTGAACCAGGAACAGCCTCATGAGTCTGGTGATCTGCAGTTAAAACCGAGTGTCAATTTTCAGATGAATGTTTGACATTTAAAAACCTTGCTCAGCAGCATGTAATGGGTGTATCTCAACCTGCTGAAATGCTGTTAAAATGTTAAAATGCTAAAAGTTAAGATTATATGCAGATGATACATTACTATAATGTCCCATCAGTGCAAGCAGTCGCACCACGAGAAACGATTTTTCGTATTTAAGCCCTTTAAATGCAATTTTGTAAATGTGCAGTGATGAATGCGTTAGTGTAGGGAACTGATGAACAACCCGACACTTGTCTTGTTGTTCACAGACAGCCACACTGTGTACACATGTCTGAAGGTAGTGACGAAGATCATTCTGATGACCGACAAACTCAGGTTCAGTAACTTTTATTCTGAAGGTTTCCTATGATCCTTTTGTCTGAAAAGGTCAGTGCCGTTTTGTTGTCTGCTTTCAGTGATCAAAGTGTAAGAAAAGAAATGGACCACGTGGTGGAGAATCACAACAATGGTACAAAATTGTTCTTTTAATAGAAAACCATTCTGCCTCAGCTGGTTTTTACATTATTGGTGAAGAAAAGTCTTGCTCTCTTGACATGGCTCCTCCCATCTTGTGCAAAATGTTGCTGGTCTCATGTGAATGAACAAAAAGAAAAAAAAATGCAGCAGGCTCTGATGGAAACATAAACCTGAACCAGAACCAGAACACGGTTCCTTCATGCTGGATTTGTCACCATCAGACCTCTGTGTGGTTCAAAGCTTTTAAAAGGGGGGGGGGTTACACACAACTGGCCAATATTTCTGCATCAGTGCCAGTCTTAACAGCTGGCCACATCTGGGGGCTCAAGAACAGAGCAGCAGCCTTAGCATGTGGACTGTGTGCAGCGATGGTTCAGAGGTGCAGTCTGACTCGACTTTGTTGCTTTTTCACAGGAGACACAGGATGAGAGCTGAGGAATCTGCAGCTTTGGTCTGTAAAAGGTGTTCCAAACCTCCATATTCAAAAGCTAATTTATTCCACAGAGTCTGTATGTACACAGCAACACAGAGGGAAAACAAAAAAAAACCACTGCTGAGGAGTGACACAAGTGTTGTTGACACAACAACAAAAGATCATTTGTCATCTCCAGTTAATTTCCAACTCCTAAACAACCGCTTCTCTCCATCAGTGATCGATCAGTCAGTAACGCATAGCAAAGTTCTCGTGTGGGACCCCCCCCCAAACCCAAAATAAATTCAGTTCATAATGAGCAGCAACTTCTCACATTAAAGACAGTGGAACCAGCAACTGGTAGAAAAAGGTGGAAAACGGTGGAGCTGGGTCATCGCACGCTGAGACAGGTCCACCCATCTTCAGTTCACAGAAACCAAAACCAAAGAGGAACTTAACCAAAGGAAAGGGTCCAGATGTCACGGGGCCACGTAAACGCCGGCAGTGTTGACACAACATGTAGCACCAGTAGTCAGAGAGCGTACTGGAAGCATGCGCACGTGCACGCCGGTGTCCGACTGGCCGGTCCCCCTGCCGACGGGGACGTCTCGCCGTCTTCAGTGCTTAGGAACGTGAGAAATAAATAATCATCATTACGCGCTGGCAGCACGCGGACAGTTCCAAACCAGCGTGCAGCCACGAGCCGGAGGCCCCCGGACACCTGACGTGCACGCACGCGCGCCCAGTAGCGAGCCAAAGCTTTGGTGGGAGCCGAGCGCGTCTGGAAGGTCACCGATCGGCGCGGCGCGCTGAGGAAGACAAAAAAAGTGTCTGCCGTCTGCAGCTCACGCGCAAAACTATGGAGCGAGCCCAACGTGATCGTGATTGGTCGGTGGCCCGAGTGCGTGCAGGAGCAGCTTGTGAACCACAGACCGAAGGTTTAAGGAGTGGGCGGGGGGACGCAACTTGAACTTTGACCTCAGTGTCTTATTGTCAGCAAATCTGTAAAAGTCACAGAGCAGCAGCGACGTACACTACAGCACCCGATGTGATTCATCCGCCGCGACAAGTAGTTCCTGCCGTTCGTTCAGAACTGCAGAAACAATCAAACTGTATTTGTAAGGCATTTCTAAACTTTAGTCTTCAGTACAAATCAGTGGCTGAGAGCCGAGAGACACACTAACACTTTGGTTTTGGCCTTTTGGTGAGATGTGTTGACACTGAGAGGAACAGAGGTCTACAAAATGTGCTCGTCGTGCGCTCGCTTCACAGTTTTGTCATTTATACACTCTGTGGGCTAGAAAATGCAGAACTTTTTTCTAAAAATGAGGATCTGAAGCCCGGTGTTTGCTCAAAGACCGACCGCCTCTGAAGCGTCTCTTCACTTTAAATGTGCGTAATGATAATGAAAAAAAACTAATGACTTCCTTCTGTGATTAAAAGTTGTCTTGTTTCTGGTGTGACCTGCTGTTGAAAAAAAATAAATCCCTGCAGTAACCTGTGTGTGTGTGTGTGTGTGTGTGTTGATTCTGGTTTGTAGCCTCAGTTTTTCCTGTTTGGATCAGTTTAAAACTGAACCAGAGCTGGAGAGTTTCTGCTTGCTGAAAATGTGTTCCGTCACAGCACCTCCGCTGTCCTCCTCCTCCTCCTCCTCCTCCTGCTGCTGCTCCTCCTCCTCCTCCTCCTCCACCTGCTCCTCCTCCTGCTCCTGCTGCTGCTGCTGCTGCTGCTGCTGCTGCTGCTGGTTTCCACCACTTGTCTCATCACTACAGGGTTTATACTCAGAGGGATCGGGATCAGGGTCGGGATCTGGATCCGGCTCCGGCTCCGGCTCCGGCTGGGACTCCACGGCCGTCTCCCAGTCCTCCTCCTCCTCCTCCTCCCTCTTCCTCTTCCTCTTCCTCCTGCCCCTCCTCCCCGTGCTCGTCTCTGCGAGCGGCCTGGCTCTGGATGAGGCGGAGCCGGGCCATGGCCTGGTCGATGGTCAGCGTGCTGACCAGGTTGAAGTCGTGCATGCTGATGAGGTGCAGCAGGAAGTTGCGGCAGAGGTTGCGTTTGACGATGTGGGCGCCACGGAGTTCGGCGAACAGCAGACAGGCCTCGTTCATCTGGTTGTCCGCTATGAAGCTGGGGGGAGGACGCAAGAGTCAGTGTGAAGGCTGCAACCAGAACACGCCAAAGATTCTCCCTAAACACGTTAAGGATGCACGAGTACGAGTACAAGTACTTACATTTGGTAGTGTACTGAATAATCCATTACACATCATCAGATGTTTCTGTGTGTGTATGTGTGTGTGTGTGTGTGACAGCACACAGCATGTGTCAGATTAATTTATGAGTTGGATTTCTGTAAAGCCGTCACTTCTACGTCTAATGATATGCGGGAAATTAAAAGAGAGCAGCGATGGAGTGGAACCTGAGGTTCTGAGCCGGGATGCGTGAGCTTGGTGCCGGTCCCGGTGCTGGCTTCCGATTAGTGGTCGACAACGAGTCACCCGATATCGCTGCAGTTTGAGATTTTAAGCGTTTCTCCTGGTTGACCCCTGCTCCTCTTTTTCGCTGCGATGAGATCTCCCTGAGCGGTACTCACCCGTGCTTCATGGCGTGCAGGTTCCACAGCTTCATGATCTCCTTCTCCCCCTCGTTCACGTCGGTAAACTCCTCGATTTGCTGCGGCAAGACCAGAGCTTCACTCCTTTGTTTGTCGCGATAACTTCAAATTGAACTTGAACTCAAATTGCATTTTTCACAATGGAAAACGGACAGGAAGTTCTACAGTCATTTAACCCTATAATGCCAAACATATCATATTTGATACACAAGTTTTTCAGCCCTCCACATTGTGCAGTGTGACTATTGTTTCCCCTGAAAACCAAATATGATACAAACTGAAAGTTATATATGGAAAATGATATTTGAAATTTTTTTGTTTGTTTGTTCAGAGGGACCAATAATAGCTCCAAGTTCAAATAATTGGAATTTTCTGTCAATTATTTAATGGTTTGGGCTTTACAGGGTTAAGAATTCTGTGAATTTGTTGTCATTAATATCACATTTTTGTTTTTCGCGCTGCATAAAACAGCACTTCTTAATAACAGACTTGCGGAGTTTCCTCTCCACTGGCTCCAGGTATGTAGTTCTCTGTGGGAACTGCTGGGTTTCTCTCTCTAACACAGTGTAAAGTGGCTTGAGATAATGCATGTTATATGTACTGTGTGTGGTACTGTACAAATGAAAGTGGATTGGCTGAGCATATGTGATTCGGTATAATTAGTTTACTTATTTAGTTTCTTCCCATATGTATACTCCTATTTTATAAAACATGGACTCATTAGTTCAGTTTAAGCTTCTTGTCTGAAACTTCGCTGCCGGTCCCGGACCGAACCCCCGGCTGTGACCGACCTTGATGGTTTTCTCTTTGAGCCAGTCGGGGTCCCGCTCGTCCTCGCTGTCCACGTCCATCTCCTGAGGCCGCAGCGGCAGGCAGCTGTCGCTGTGGAAGTAGAGGCGGTTGTGTCCGCTGATGTACGTCCTCTGCTGCTCTCGGTCGCCGTCCTCCGACTCCAGGAACTCGGACAGGCTGGGCTTTGTCCTCTTGGGTCTGGACAGCGGGGCAGAAAGAGGGCGGCGGGGTTAAACGTTTGCCCGCAGAACAGCCAAGCGATGAGAGCGTTAAGTTTGAGCGGGGAAATCGGCGGGGCGTACCTGCAGACCAGGATGTGGGTGACGGCGGTCCTCTTGACGGGGCCGTTCCTGCTGAAGGCGAAGCCCGGCTGGTTGTGGATGTCTTGAGGGTTTCCTGCGTACGAGCCGTCGTAGCACTCGTTGATGGAGACCTCGATCTTTGCGCCTTTAGGGTGGGGCTGACGAAGATCACAGGCAGTCAAAGAAAAGGAATCCAGATTTAATCCAACACTTAATCTTTCATGTTCCTGATGAATTTCAGGGAAGCCTTTTGGAAATATGATTCCACTCTTCTCTCCCATGTTTGCTCTCGTCTATACATCGTTATGTTTTGTTTTTGAAATTTCCTCCTTTTGACTTGACAGAGATTTAAATGGATCCCAACATTTTGGAAACGTTAATGTTGGACACACAAATGTGATGGCATGTGTACCTACTGTAACTCACTGTTAGATTGGAGTCATTGGAGGTTTTTTTTTTAATGTCTGTATGTATGTTTTATATCAACTTCCCTAACTGATCGGACTCGGTCTGCTCTCTTTCTGCACAAACAAGCAGGTCTCACCACGTAGTTGAAGATGAAGCGGGAGTGGGACAGTTTGAGGTGTTTCAGAAGACTGTAGAGCTTCCTGCAGTTGAGGGTGCACCAGGGACAGTGGAGGTCGTCCCTGGCCTCCGTCTGCTGCCGAGTGTTGTGGTTGTACTGGAACTGGATGAAAAAACCCCAAACAAAACAGTACGACTCAGTAACTAATGAAGAACTCTGTCTATAAAGCACTGAATGCTTTTGCTCCGGAATGTATCGAGACGCCGCTCGGCCCATGTGAGCCAACGAGAAACCTCAGACGTCGAGGACCGACGCGTCTTGAATGGGACGCCGGGATGGCAGTTGAGACGCACCTGGTAGAAGATGCGGAGCTTCTGTCGGGGCTCGGCCGAGATCTGTTCCCTCCTGGTTTGCACGTCAGCGCTGATGGATTCTTTCAGAGCTGCGGCACAGAGGAGGACGGCCGCTGGGTTAGTGAAGCCGACTGCCGGCCGCCGACACGTACACCGAGACAGAGCTGCGCTCACCCAGGGTCTGCGTGGCCCTCAGGGTGCTGGTCCTGGTGTCCTGGTTGGTCTCGGAGTTGCGGGTGGCCAGGGGTTTGGCCACGGGGGCGGTGGAGCGATCGGAGGAGTCGCTGGTCCAGCGCAGGGTGAACTGCAGGGTGGGGCCCTGGGAGAAACTCTCAAACGGCGGAAGACGCTGCACAAAGAGAGCAGGTGGCGTCTTAAGAGTTCGGTTATTACTGAACACGCCCGTCCACCTCTGGCGCATCGGGTCTTATTCTCCACACGCACCTTCCCGTCCAGGATGGTCTCCCAGGTCGCCCTCTTCTTGCTGATGGGACACTCCTCCATCTCTTGCATAGACACCTCGTACTCGCCGTCTAACAACTGCAGACGTCTGCGCGCAAAATCAAGCATGCGTCATTGTCTCGCCTCAGCGGGAGACGGAGGTTGGTTGTTCTTGTGTGTGTGTGTGTGTGTGTGTGTGTGTGTGTGCGTCCCACCTGTTTTTATCAAAGACGGTCATCTGAGCCACAAAGGTGGTTTCTCCCTCCTCCCTGAGAGAGGAGCTCCTCCTCTTCCTGTTCACCGCTTCCTCTGGAAAATCTGAGGGCAGACACACACAGTGACATGCAGCTCATCTCCATCACACTGATGAGTGTGTCAGCGCGGATCTCACAGGTAAAGACATTCAGCATTTCCGTGGGTTGGCCCAAAACAAGCAGACGCAGGAAATTCTGGACATTTACATCAGAACGTGTAGAGAATAATTATTTTACCAGGGGACGAACAAATACCAAAACCAGTATCCGGTATCAGCCTGATACTGCGTTCAGGTACTGGTACTCATGAAACTACTGTGATACTACAGCACCTGGTACCACTTTACAGCACTGTGACGTTGATGTCTGGTGAATTGAGCTGATGTCAGCAGTTTGGAAAAGATATGTGAAGATGATAAAACAGAGATTCCCAAACACTGACATTAAGTCTCTAAAAACACAGAGTATCTTAGATACAGACACACACACACAGCGGAATCGTGACGGAAAGTGAAAGTACACGTATTCACGACATCATGTTTGTTGAAAGCAAAGTTTGCAATATCTGAATAGCCAAAGTAATGTTACATCTGTAATGGTACTATTCAGAACTCAGTATTGGCCCAAATATAAGTACTTGGGGTACTGGGTATGACAAAGTGGTATCGGTGCATCCCTACGTTGTACGACTGATTATGAATTGGTTTAACTCAAACTTTTTTTCTATAAAAAAAAGCAGAATGATGGGACGTGAGTGGTTGTGTGCGAGCAGCCTGTGCTGACTGACCTCTGCTGTGGTGATGCTCTCCGTTGGTCAGGCCGTTGAGCTGCGCGCGGGGGCAGCCGGGCCGCGACACCCGGAACAGCAGCGAGTACGACTTGACCATGTGCGAGTTGCTGGGTTCGAACTCGCTGCTGGGGACCAGCAGGGAGGGGAGGGAGCCCGGCTTGGCCTGGAGTCCGGCGCTCGCGTCCGGGTTCAGAGGCACCTGCTTCTTCCCCGTAGGCACCTGCTTCACGGGGCAGCTCACGTCCTGGGCGGGGGAAGCCGGGTCAGATGACACCTGGGAGTGTTTTCCATGAAATACCGCCTCGTCATCGCGCACTCACCTTCCTCTTCTTGTGGCAGACTTTGACCAGCAGCACCTCCAAAGACACGGAGTTCTGCTCGTTCTCGCAGTCCTGAGATGGCTTCCCTGAAACGACACGGACGGGATGAGAAGCCTCCCCCGCGAGCCCCGCCGCGTCACAGGGAGGAGATCGCAAAACTCACCAGCTTTGTGGAAGAAACCGGTGAAGGTGAGCTGCAGATTGGAGGCCAGGCTGTGGGAGAACAGAAGGAGCGGGTGACGTCGCGTTGGATCAGACCTCCTCCGCGTGTGAAGTTCGCATGGTCGATGTTTTAGTGGTCGACCGACGAGTGGCGACGATATTTGAGCATTTCCAGATAACTGCTAGCGAGGCCGATATACAAAAACCATGTCTGAGTCAAATCTGTGTGGAATCTATCTTGGAGTCGAGTTTCTGGGATGATGTCACATTAACAGAGATTTGTTTGTCTTTGTTTAAAGGCTGTCGTGTACATATATATGATACTTGATATGCTATTTTTTTCAATTTTTTTAGCGTCAGTAATCTCAGGGGAACATTTCGGTGTTGCACCTGTCAATTTCTCTTGGTTCACTTCATTTATTACTATTAAATTGATGTTTTTTAATCAGCACTTAGCTCTCCTGCTCTCTAAATATCGACATCAGCCACTGAAACACCCACATCGGTCGACCACTGATGTGGTTCCAGTATTTGGGGACTGTTTTAGAATCCATATTCATCCAAACAAGAGGAGTAATAAAACATTTAGAAGACTTCATAAAATGACTAAAACCGTGACATTGCTTTAATAAGATTGGTTTGTTTTTGCACAACCAAACACTGACTGAGACCAGAACGCCTCTGCTGATATATACTACACTATACATGTGTTGGTCACAAACCACTGAGCACCTGCTCGCAAATTTACACTGTAGGTGCTCCCCAGTTTGAACGGATCAACGACATCTCGCGTCCCAGTCCGTGTCATTTCAGAAGGGTGGTGTTGGTGGTTTACCTGTGAGTCTCCTGCTCGCCTCTCATCTTCTCCACTTTGAACAGCAGGTTGTCCACCCTGGAGCTTTTCCTGTAACGTGCAGACAGACGGCAGCGATCAGAGATCATTCCGCCCACGAGAGCTGTCCAGCGATGTATCGAGAGCCCGGGTCCCTTCACTGCACAGCTGGGACGAGCTGTGACAGTCTCAAACGTGAGCCGCAGTTCTGAAGATGCCGTGACACGTGCAGTATATCCATATTTCTGGTCTGTGCATCAGCTCTCTACCCTTTGGAACCAGACTTTGGCTTACCGAGTGACTGAAGCAGACAGCTGCTGGACACGGAGAAGAACCAGCCGAGGAACCCGCTGTGGTGATCTTTAAGTGGCAGAACTTTTCCGTTTACACTGGTGGGGGTGACATTTAGTTTGATTGAAGTCAAGCGACCGGCGGCCCCACGGCGGCCTGCTCGCAGCAGCGGTTGCAAAAGCACAGATGTTACTGATAACGACGCTGTGTTGAGCTCGGGACGGGAGCGTGCGACAGGCAAATGAAAAGCCGCTATCAAAACGTCTGCTGTGAAAAAGGGCCCCATTAGCGCAGGGAGTTTGGTACCTGGCGTAAAGTTCAGAGGAAAGCTTAATAAGCCGCAGTAAGTGAAACCAGGCTGTTGCTGCAGCGCAGCCCGTACCGCGTCCAACCTGCAGCCGCCGACTTCACCTCGTCAACCAAAACACGCAACCTCTCCTTCCCGCATACGTCCTTCTGTCGCCGCTGGATTCCACGACAGATGAATATTAATGTTTCCTGAGAGGTGACTCCGTGCCGTGCCCCGTTTACTTCATCGCTTCCACGTTCACGTGGAAAACACAACATTCCACTGTAATCAGGGAAACCGGGGCTCGATAATAAAAAGGGCTGAAGACGCACGTTGTGGGCCGCTCTACCTTCTGATCGAAAGGCGTTTAATCTCAGCGCCGACAGCCACTGCCCTCCTGTTCTTTTGCTGGAAGTTAGTCGTGGCTTGTGGACAGTAACCAAGTTTAATCTTCTCCTTCAAATCACACGCTGCTGCTTCCTGAGGCCGAGGCGTGCAGAAGCGGCAGCAGATAATCAAAGTGGGACGAGCAGCAGCAGACGGCGTCACCTGGTCCACTACCTCCACTTCAAACCCCCGAAAATTACACAAAAATCTCAGCTGTCATTTTAGCGACAGACTCCAGACCGGGGCCGGAGCCGTGATTACATGCGACTGCACCACAGAGAAGAAACGCTGCGGTCTGGCGAGCGGATTTCCACGCGAGGACTGAAAAACCCTTCGGAAGCTGACATGTTCTAGTAATGACTGTGATGGAGATGGATGACGATAACACGACTCATGTCTCCACTCATCGTGACAACACTGCGTCCCCCTGCACATCAGATCAGATTAGATTCAGCTTTATTGCCACTACACATGTCGCAAGCACAAGGCAGCCAATCACAGTTAGCCTCTAAGCAGAAGTGTAAAGAGTAGTACAGGATATACATACAGCAGGATTAAATTACTGCTTAAAACTATGGCTATGAATTTAAATATGTACAATATGCTACTGGCAGCGGGCTATATAAAATACACGGATATCTTCTCTTTCTTTTTGATGTTAAAACAACAGTAATAATTGTAAATAAATGACAATAACACGACTAACTTTTTCAAGAACTTTCCTTTTGCACGTAAATAAGTTTCTGGAACACGCAACTCACAACACAAACAGCCGCCAGCTTGTGCGTTCAAGTTCGAGGTGGTCACAGGGCAAACCGCCGCCAGTCAAGCACTCAAACTTAACATCCACGCGATCACGGCAGAGCGCGTTTCAGCAGGATCCCGTATGCAAAGCAGCCTAACTGAAAACGCCTGGCCTATCTCTGCTGTGACTGCTGCCTTCGCTGGTGCACTTTCACTCACAATAAGCTGCTGCTTTCTAAGAGGCAAACTATTTCACGCCACGTCTCGGTCCAATGTGAGACTTGAAACAGAAAGAAACAAAATCACAGGAAGTAAGATTGGCTATAACACTACAGATTTTCTAAGCCGACAAATTTTCAATGAACTGAAGCACAAAAACCTGTCAATTACCATCAGGAACAGACAATAAGTGTTTTGTTTTTTTTTACCTTTTGATGTTATTCCTTGAGTTTCGGTGGGACATATATGTGAGTGTCCTGTGCAAGAATATGGGCTGAAACACAACAGGGGAGAGATAAAACAAAGTGTGTGAGTGTTAGAATTCTGCTTCAACATCTTCTCTTACAGTCAAGTTAATCATGTGAGGAGTTTGAAGACAAGAGACACTCACAGCGATCAAGTTTCTGGTGCGGAGGAACCTGTAGATTTGGGTCGGTTCTGTGAATAAATACAGTTACACCATCAGCACATGACATTACACTGTATATTACACGAGCCACTGAGGAGGAACAGTCATGTTAAACAAGCATGAAGCAAAGCAAATAAGCGTGATAACCTCAGTGTGGTTTGTGCTGAAACAATTATCAGTTTGATGAATGGAAACTTTGGGAGTCCTTCATTATTTACTTCATATATTTATGAATATATTCATGAATATTTTAATTCAAATTTGAAGCACGCAACACGTTGCGGTCTGGTAACTTTGGTTTTTGCCGATTTTTTGTTGCCATCTTATAAAATCTGAGCTGATTCGAAAATAACCAACTTATTACAACTTGAGCATTTAGTTTGACTGAAATATGCACACAACCTGTCGCACGAAGTGACAGCACCATAACACGTGAATTTAATTTTTTTTTTTTAAAAAAGGAGCGCGTGATGATTTCAGGACGCAAGCTGATCTATATATTTTTTTACCCACGCTGCCCCTTTCCTGGGACTTTACATGAGACTCTCAACACTGTGTGCTCTCAAGATGCCACTTGACGACTCACTCTCGAAGGCCTGCAGGAACAGCTCGTGGTCGGCTTGAATGAGTTGCATACTGGGCTTTTTGGCTGCAGCCAGCGCAGAAGAGGAGGAGGAGGAGGACGACTGGTAGAACCCGTTGGCTTTTCCACCGGGACCGCAACCCACCTGGCTTCCACCTGAAGAGCTCTGCTTGTGTGGAGCCATTGTAACAAACGAAACCAGAAAATTGCCAAAGAAACTTTCCCACCTCCAGATGTCAAAAAACAGAAAGAAACTCGGGTACTTTTCCTTTGTCAAAACAAAAGAGCGACGCTGGCGGAGCAACAGCCGCTCAGGAGAAACTGTGTTGACTCCTCATTTTAAAAGCGGATTGTGGAAGTTTCGCTGTTTTATATTTGACCGAAGTGAAGCTACAAGCTAGCGTTTTCATTCGAGTGCCAGTTTAACAGTTACAGATGTCTGTGGACAGGCTTGAAATGCGCGAAACAAGAGAACAGCCTCCGGCAAGCTGACGCGGCTTGCTAGCTAACCGGCTAACTTCCTTAGCCAGCTAGCGACAACCCCGGGCTAACTCGCTAGCATTATACGGCGCTCCGACTTCACCAGTTAAGAGCTTGAGAGCTGATACCATTCGACGACTGAACAAACAGAGAAAAGGCACGCGTTTCCAGTGGTTTAGATGCCATATTTCCACTAAAATTCACATTACTTCTCGCCTTGCGCCTGCTGGCAAGTTTGGTTAGCGATGCTGGAAAGTGGCACAGAATAACATAGATGACATCCGGTTATCATTTTCTAAATAAATTCTAATTAAAGTACGGACTTGTTAAAGAGCATTAGATCAAGCTTTCGTGTAACGTACGTGCAATATGGATCTCAGCAACATACGCGTCCATGAAAAAAACGTATACATTAACTGTGTAATTGCTGAAAACGTAATCGTACTAATCGTATGCTTTTATTTTGAAAGCAAGCATCCGTCTTGTTTGGTCTAACCGACAAATTGACCAACGTGGGTTGAGGTTTCCACTGTGTGACTCATGTTGAAAGATCCCGCCTTCTGAAAGCTCAACCCAATTACCGTGCTTGTTTGTTAAAACCTGAACATTGATTGGTGGGAATATTTGGCCGGTCTCACAGGCACATTTGCCGCCCGCAGCATGGCGAGCCAGGTCTAAATAAGGCCATGGACCATAGACTGCACGTAAAAAGATATAAATATTTAAGATATTTTATGTCAGAGACGAAAAACGTTGCTGAAATTAAATTCATTCGTTCTATGGATCGAGATTTATGTCAGCATACAATTAATCACTACATCTCATGATTAAAAATCTGATTTTAATATGTATTAATAATGATTTTGTTGTGATAATTTATTATCAACAATGGTTTGATTTGTTGTTTTATGATTAGATGTGGCACAATTATATTTCAGGGAAATGCACTCTAAATAAACATTTTGGAACAATGAGGAGCCTTGTGAATATTCACAATGCAAATGTATTATTTTTGTAATGACACTGAAAACACAGTGAATGTTAGTGGTTAAACATACATTCATAAAAACGCTGAAATTGTTTATTAAAATACTAAATAAAATCAAAGCAACTGAGGCCAACCGTGTAATGAGGAAAACTGTAAAACAGCAATCATTTCTCCAGGTATACGGTCCGGTTCAAAATGAGCACAGCTGAGCATAGTCTGCACATGACTAGAACAATGACACAAAACACAATGAGGACTGAAATAGTTCCTCAGCACACAGAAGATGATCTCACACTCTGGTGATAAGTTTCTACTGTGTTACTAATTTGCAACAACCAACCACTCACCAGATTCCACAGAAAACCGTTGATAGTATTCACTTATCTATCATCTGATAAGATGTGTAATATCCGTTATGTGTATCTTTACCATGATCTCACCAATTCAATTGCACAACTGTGGCAATGTTCATTTATTTTTCAATCACGCTTTCCACCAATTTAATCCTGTTTTATATTAAATTAATACAAAAGCGCACAAAGGAAGCAAACATCCACATAGTCCCTTTAGTAGCAGCCATGGTAGTAGTTTGTCACAGTGACATACAGTAGTGCATATAGTACTCTGACAAAAGCCCAGCAGGTACCACGGAGGAAAAAAAAAATCACCAACACATTTGACTAACTCATTACATTAAATAACATTACAGGAAACTTAAATGACACGTGGACTGTGTTAGTAAGAATGTAAACTCAAACAAACACACTTCATTTCCAAAAATACAGTAGACAAGTTTGACAAAATCATCCATCTTCAATACAGCGTTGACAAAAAAAAAACAAGTCAAATGAAAGATGAATCAAAATCCCAGTGCTTGAACTTCTGAACAGCGCCTTGTTCTTTTGTGCTCACCATCTCATTTGTCAATAGCAACATATTCTCCTAAAAGCCCTGCTGTGTCCCAACACCATCATCAAAGTCTATTAGAGATGACTAACTCTGGAAAATGAGAGTGTCTGTCATTAGCCAAGACAAATTAGGGGGCCCCATTCTTTGAAGAACACAGCTTTCTTATCATATTTTGATTTTAAGTTTAGTATCCTGAGACAGGGGCTGGCAAATAACATCAACCATGAGCCAGTTGGATTTCCAAGCCTGTATATTTTCCATATGTTTTGTCTGCTTGTTTCATTAACTCATTTTGAAGACACAGTAACAGATTCATAAAACATTTTTTTTGGAGTGAATCCAAGGGCGGATTTCAAAATTCCCCATTCCCCAAGTTATTTCTTGCAGAGTTGTAGCAACTTATGTATAAACTCACTCTGCAAAAAACAAAGACTTGTAAACGTGAAAGGACAGTGTGTTCTGTGGTGTGTGTTTACAGCAGGGGTACAATATGTTGTTTCTTATACTGAGAGGCTGGAGATGTCATTTTACAAAACAGCGTCTGCCTCTTCTGTGGTTGAATGGAACTAGATTTGTTGGTCAAACAGGCTAAATGATATTTTTCCACCTTTGTTATTTATCTGGCAAGTTTATAGTTCTTCATTCGAGGGCATGGGGAAACTGCAAAATCAGAGACCTTAAATCCAACCTGTCCAACCCCGTCACCGATGACAAGTGCCGCTCTTTATCCCTCACCCCACACTGGGAAGGCATCAAAACGGAGGGGACAATCTCAAAGGGTTTTGTTTCCTCGACATTAAAGTCCTTAAAGCTTGGCAAAAAAAGTCAAAGTGCTATGTTGCCTTGAGAAGCAGTTAGGATTTGGGGCTGAGGACAATGGCTTGAAGACTGCCTCAGGCTAGTTTTACATAAAAAACAAATCAATTAACAGACAGACAAATAGACAGACCAAGCTTCAACAACCCCAGGGGTACAGAGAAGTTTTCAGAGCCTGCATGTCCTATGGGAGTTTTGATCGGTTTAGTCCCCATCATTACACCCGATATCATCTGGAACATCCCGATCATTACTGAACATGCTTGACCTTCAACTGTGCGCAGCTGTATGAATCAGGCTGTCCCTCTGGCTAACATCTGGATGGAAACTAGCCTGGGAAATGAGAGGTATCCTGCAGCCAAGCAACACCCTTGGTGGGAGCTTGGCCCAGGTCATTGAGGTGTTAGTGTTTTCTCCATAGTATGTACGTCATGAGCAGGATGAGGCCTGCCGACAGGGCGGCGATCACAAACTGGTGGATGGAGAGCACGTTTTCCAGCGTGTGGATCCTCTCCTCCATGGCACTGGTGTGGAAGTAGTCATAGATGCCAGCTCCAATGCTCCACAGGGCCCACACGGCATCCACCACCAGTGGCATTGTGAAAGCAGAGAGGGAGGCTCGGCTGCGGATTGGACAGGCTCTGTCAAAGACTGGAACAAGACAATAAGATTTCAACCTGGTACTGAGCAACTTTAGGTTCCAAGGTCAATGCTGAAATTTTTACTGCAGAGTGAAACTCCAAATTCCCCCAAACTGTGTTCTTACCAGATTATTTTTGTTGGCATAAGAGTCTAAGAGAGAGAGAGAGTAATAATTTCATATCTTTTGTTGATGTGATGCTTTTGATTTGCTTTATATAGCAGTGGTCTGGTTGACATCTGTAGCATATTTATTTTTCAGATTTCCACTGAGACAATACAAATGTAAATCATATGTAGCATACACACTGGTGAAGAATGTAAGCCTAACTACTTCATCATAATTCAGTTGGAATCACCAACATTTCTGCAAAACCATAACTTCATATCGACTTTTAGATAAAATTATCAGTTGTAATCACTGATTGTCATCCAGCCCTTGCTAACAGTAGCTTTAGCGATTGGTTGAAATCGGAGAGGTAAATTTCTTAGTCAAATTTATCAACCTTGCGCTTCAAATTAAGCCAGTTTACAAGGCTTTATATGAACTTAATACCCCCTCGGATGTGCCGAAGTAAAGAATGGAACATAATATGATATAGAAGAAGTATTAATACATGTTTACTTAGCATGTGGGCTGTCTATAAACACGATTTATTTTTTTGATCATTTCAATAATCTGTAATAGAATTTGCTTTAGGTAATACGGCGTACAAGAATACTACTCTCTATATAATGTTTAAACCCAACCCCAGTGGAACCACAGGCACTTGTGGAAGCAATTTGAACAGGTAAATAATGTATTTTGCGCAAAAACAACCAAATATTGAAGAGTTTATCTGCTAGCAAGCTAACCCTTTAGCTTGTTTACGTTACTTCCTCTCCAACGTTCACTAAGCATTATTCACGACCATTGTCAGTCATATCACTTACAGCCTTAGATTTTTGAAGCACAATATTCCTTCCGTCCGACACACGAACACGCAACTCTCACATCATCTCATCGCGTCTCCTGCCACCATGTTCCACGGACGGATTGAAATCCCATCCGCAGCGAGCCACTTCGCCTGCTTCCGGGTGTGTTCTCGGGCCAGAGTTCCTTCTGCCGTGTATGGTGACAAATGCACGCCAAACGTCCTTTCGACATTTGACACTTCTTTGCGACTTCGCCGAACGTAGAAGACGAAATGAATAACAGGCTGTCTACGTGCACGAATGCAATCGGTTGGGACATTCGGCTGTAAAAAAGAATTTTGTCAAGGCGGATTTAGATTTTAAAGGCGTCGCCTTTAAATGAGATTTTATATATCTGAATCACGTGCTCTTTTGTGTAATTGTTTTTCGCTGAACTTCGGTTGTTTAGAACGATTAAGAACATTTAGGATAATGTGGACTTACGTGAAAGAAAAATAATGAAAAGTACAGCAGCGCAACGATAAATTGAACGACCCACGAACATAGCCGGCTGTGAACGTGAATTACTCAGAATGTGCCCCATTTACATTACCAGGCGCGGTGGCCAAGTGGTAAGGCGTCGGTCTCGTAAACCGAAGATCGCGGGTTCGAACCCCGTCCGTGCCTGCCACCTGTGGGACAAACTAAACAACTTTTTTTCTACATTCCTTTTCAATGTGACTTGCACGACGACCAGACAAACGATAGAATACGTGCATTTTCACATGGCTTGAACAACTGTTGTCCTCTTTGTACAGCTGAAAATACTATAGTATCATAACTGACAAAACAATCAAATTAAGAAGACTATACAGAAAAAAATATATCTGGACATATCAGACGTGACCACAGACTGTCAAAATGCTCATTGCACGTGTGAAAAAAGAAGCCAACGCGGAAGTGCCATAAAATGTTTTCTATTGATCGACCAACAGGGGGCGTCTTATGATGTCAGTAAACAGTTTCATCATGGTTTAACGCTAGCATCACGTTTTTCAATACAACACGAGGTTCATTTTGTAATTCATGGTCCAATTTTTAGGAAAAAGATGACAAATAAGGTTATGCTTTTGGACTTGGCTGATGGACACCTGCCACACAGTCAGGACCTACACCTCGTCAGACTTCTGACAATTCACTATGATTTCAGTTCATGGAAGTTAATTTTAACATTTGTTTCATCAAAAAAATGCCTCATTCAGTGTTCAGTTATACTAAATTAAACTCTGAGAAGTCAGCTGTTCAATTTTTCCGGAATGCACATTTTATTTTAAGCCTGTTTTTCACTAGCCAAAATTATCATCATCATTAACATAACTGATAACTCGGTAGTTGCTATCCTATCAGTTCCATCCCAGTAACCTGTGTTTGGGATGTTCAGTTGAAGCCCAGCAAGACCAGTAGTGTCCTCTGGTTCCCAGTCCGATCCACCCCTTTTTTGGCTCCGGCTCCACCTGCTCATCCGGATATGGTGTTGTATGGTTTTCAAAAAAACAAGATGGCGATGGCCATAATGAAGAAGGCAGTTAATGACCCAATGGGTGTTGTCACAGTGGATTGTCTTGTCAGTGGTCTATGCCCAGGTGCTCCCTGTTGCATGACATGTCCTGGGCCAGGGTAAGCAGCAGAGAATCGACGGATGGATCAACCCGTGAAAGTAGAGTAAATAAATAATAATAATAATTAATAACTTAAGTCGTTGAGTCGTTAAGTATGCAAGCAGCTGCCTCCACACAGCCAAAAGTTACACCCAATGTTCCAGTCCCCAGACATGAAAACATGTTCAATACTCGGTACAGAACCTTTTTCCAGGGAACTGAATTTATTTGTTTTTAATATTTTTCAAGCGCTTCAGATTCTTTCAAAGTAGAACCACAGACTGTATACAAGTGCCCAGTTTACATAGTATGATTTTTATTTAACACAATATCAACAATAGTGAAAACAGGTACAGAGCTTTGGCCAGCAGATGTCACTGTTTCGACTGTCAAACGCTTCGTAACAAACAGCTGCTTCAGACGAGAAGGAGGTACTGAGGTTCTGTCCACTGGTTTCAGGAAATCATCTGTACCATCAGCTGGACCCGGCCAAGACAAACGCTGACCTCAGGTCAGCAGAAATCAAACGTTGGTTTCAAGAGGTGAAGAGGACGTGTTTTTAATACGTGATCGGCAAAGGCAGTCGACAATGCGTGCAGGACCAGCGTCCACCAAGGTTTACTTTTCGTTCTTATTTGCACACCAACAACTCGACATAAATACCATCACAAATCTGGAGAGAGCTTTGTCCAGAATACACAAATTGACGTTTCAGCCTCTGCTGTGATTGGCTCAGAGGTCAGGTGAGTCCCACTGCTTTATTTCTGTGAGCAAGGTAAAGTAAATAATTGGAGGCTTGGGAAAAAAAAGGACATTACATGGGAAAACATGAACAACAATACTTTCCTCTTCCAGCAAAGACGTGTTTGCAGGGATCTGTACAGTTTATCAAATTAAATGTTTGACGCTAAATTACGGACAACATGGTCGTAATTGTTCACTAGATCAATGTTTTAGTGCTTCCCTGTTGTATAAGACAATAATTACTAACAATATACTAAAAGTAATAAAACCTGGATAGTAGATGAATGGATGAACCAATTAAAAATAATTCCTTGTCAGTCGTTTGGTAACTGCCGTTAAGGAAATGAAATCTCCTTGAGGTTTGGACTGATGGGTGGAAATAACAGAAGCAGAAATCTGAAATGCACTGGAACACTTGTAAAATGTGTGAGGCTCTGTAATCCTTAAGGCTTTTATTGTAGAAATTCAATTCAACCCTTTTAGAAATGTCCCAGACAAATTTGCATTCGACCAACAAGACAGCAGCCGTATTGGGCGAGACACCATTATGGATCTGTGCGACTGTCGAGCTGCTCCAACACTTCAGACAGGCTGCTGATTGTGGTTTGGGTTCTTGGTGAACTCTCCATTTAAAAATCGTCTGAGGAACAGGTTTCAGAGGCAAAGAAAAGTAGAAGAGGAGGTCTGCCTTTCACAGTGAGGATTTGGTTTTTGTAGTAGAAACAAAACCCCAGCAGGTTTAACAGTTTAAACCGACCTTTAACAGACGAGTCTGCTCCCAAAGAACGACAAACAACGTGTATCAAACCGTTAATATGGCTAAATGAAGATGATGCATAGATTAAAAAAAAACAACAAAAAAAAAAACAGCCAGCTACGACTCCTCCCCTCAGGGAGATCAGAAACAAAAGAGCTGTAAACAACGGCCCGGGAATCAACTCAAACAAAACCGATTCATAAAGCTGGGGGGGATGCAGAGACGGACCATCGCTGGGTTTCTGTTTCTGCTCAAAGAGCCGGTGGCTCTGGTTCTGGTTCAGCTGAAGAGCGGCAGAAGTGCCGGAGAGGGCCGGAGCTGACAGGGCTTCAAAAGAGCATGGAAACCGTCCCAGGAACGGTCGCATCCCTTTCCCTGAAAAGACAGAGACTCGGTGTATTTACACGCGCACAAGAAACCGAGTCACTCAGAGGAGGCGGGTTTCAGGAAGACCAACTCTTCTCATGGAACAAGTGGCAGATGCACTTCCTCTGGAGCAGCCTGACCCACAGCCTGACCTGCGCTCCAGAGGAACAAAACGGTTTGGCTGCTGCCTGTGCCGCTCTGTCTTCCTGACAGGTCGTCCCTGAGCCGTTTCCCGGGGACATGCTGGACAGTTCTGTCCCAGGAGTTTGCCATGTTTGAAAAGACGTGAGGGAACTGGTAGATTTCCAGGCTGCGCTGCTGAATAAATGACTGACTTTCCTGTTTGTCAAGACTTCGCAGATGCCCTGGGCATGCTGCAGACGTAAGAGGAAAAAAAGAACAGAAGAAAAACGATGAAGCTGAAGGTGACGGAGGCGACTCCGGCGGACCGAAGGATCCGCTCCGTCTTTCCCCTTTTAAAACACAAGCACTTTCCAGCCAGAGTGGACGAAAGAGCAGCCGAAGAAGAGGCAGTCCACCGCCTGGTCCACCAGCCAGTCGAACACCACCTCGCGGTTCCCCGAGCCGATGGTCACCCTCAGCTTGAAGCTGCTGCCCTCGCTCAGGTTGTTGTTGCTGATGGGAAACAGGTTCACCACCTCCATGTCGAAGGTGACGGCGGAGCCCATGATGATGGCGGGCAGCTGGTTGGTCATCTCTTTACCGTTTACGAAGACAGCGCCTGAGTGCAGAAACATCCGCGGCGTTCAACGACACGTTTCACAGCCAGCAGATGATTGTATCGTTATGTCGCAGCCGGATTAGAGATTACATCACAACGCGGGCACATTTAGTGCTGGTGGATCAGATTTCATCACCCAGATCCACACGTCAGGTGTCAGCGTACCGTTGGTGGAAATGCAGACGGCCTGGTCTCTCTGAAGTGACTCCGCCCCCCCTCTCTGTCCACGCACACGCCCAGACAGTCCCTCCGATCCGTCTGGCCTGCTGCAGAGATCCTGCAGACGCGGGACACGAGACGCACAAAGACGGCAGCTTGATCAATGTGAAACTCCAAATCATTTCCGCTCAGCTTTGTTTCAACTCATATACATCTACAAGTTGTGTGTCTAAAAGGGCCGTAGTATATGACTGTAATTGTGTGTGTGTGTGTGTGCGTGAGCGCGTACTTGAAGGTCAGTGTCTGGCCACAGAAGTAGGTGGGTGCGTTGGAGTAGAGGATGGGGCAGCGCGACTGGGAGGAGTCGTTGCGCAGGGCGATGTTTCTCCTGCTGCTCAGGATGTAGCCCTCAGTGCCTGGACACCACTCTGTTGGAACGACACACACACACACACACACACAAAATCTGTGCATGGCTCCTTCTTCCGTTTTAAAACAGAAATGGAAAAATCCAAAAAAGAAAAAAAAACAGTCGGTGTGTGGTTCTTTGTGTCATGATTCGGCCCCCGATTGTTCAGGGAAACACATTTAACAACTGTATTTCTTTGATTGTTGTGTGTTTGATCTGCAGTTGTGTTGCTGAAATACTGCACTTGTGTTTGTTGCAATCGTCCACGCTTCACTGTACACGAGTGTGTGCGTTTCATTCTCTTGAGGATCCGTATGATATATATTCCCGGGGGGGATATGTGCTGTTGTGTCGACACACCCTTCCTCATCTGCTGCGTTGCCGTCGCTCTCCCCTTGACGAAATTTTGTGATCATTGCACTTTATGGATCGTGTGTGTTCAAGTTTTTGTTTGGCTCAGCCAGCTGGAAACCAACAATCAATCAATCCAGCGTTGTTGTGGGTCGGATGAGAGGCGTCCACCTACCGTGCGGCGCCAGCGTGGTGTATCCTGTCTGTGGGACGCTCCAGGGGCTCCACTCGGTGCGACCCTCCCCGCGGGCGCACACCCTGAACAGGTAATCTGCGTGGGGGTCCAGGTGCAGGACCAGGAACTCGCTGTCCCGCCCGATGTAGGAGTCCTCGTACTGGCTCCCAGCGCTGCCGGCGCGTCGCTGCTGAAGCCGGTAATCCGCCGCCGCGAAGTCCTCGTCCACCTGACGCGCGGGGGAGAGACGACAGAGAGCTTCCACACACGCGCTCGCTGCTCACATGGGCATCTTTTGTATTTGCGTCCCTCCCCCCCTCTGCCGACCTTACACCAGCGGACCAGGATGCCGCCCGGTCTCTCCTGCAGCTCCTCTATCTGGACGGGCGGGTGGGAGGACACGGAGCCGTGGCGGGACACCCGGTCCCTCATCAGCCCCAGCAGGGAGTCGTCCAGCTGGGCCGAAACAGACGGCACGTCCACCAACGCCGGTACCTCTGGTAGACTGTGACAAGGGACCGGTTCAATAGTGTGGACATTAAACACAGAGAAGCAAAATACTGGCCCCCTGCGTTTCTGTCAGATAATGTCTCCCACATTAGCACTTTCCAAATGCTTTGGTCTTCACGTGTCCATTTCTTTTGTTTGCATTGGAACAACACAGAGAACAAGGGGACGATGGGACGCTGGTAGGAGAGCCAGGAGGACACCACTATGGACACAAAGGTAGAAACACTTTGTGCTGTTCCAGTGCAAATGAAAGAAAGAAACATGCAGTGCTGGGAGATGATAATTACAGCTGTTTTTTTGATCATAGAATACGGTTCCACACAACGGGGGGATTTGTTTTCCCTCCCGCGGTGGGCAGCCGGTGCCTGCAGCATCCCACCTGTCCAGTTGGATGTGCATGGCCTTCTTGGTGAAACTCCCCAGTTTGTCCTCCTTCTCTCCAAGACCGCAACGCAGCGCCGCTTCCCCTGCAGACAGACAGAGGCTGCATTTAACACTTCCTTTCTTATCGGACTGGATCAGGGATCTATTGTTCAGCTCAAACAAAGTGTCTTGTTTTGTCCGACCATCAGTCCAAACGTGTTTTAGTGTCACGTAAAAAACTATAGAAAACAAAGCCCCTTTCCAGCTTCGTGACAAAAACCAAAATGTTTCGCCCGACGGACCCACCCTCTCTCAGCAGCTCGTCGGCCTGGCCCACCCCGTGTTCGATCAGGCTCTGGCAGTCATCCAGCGGCTTGACGCTGTCGGCCTCGATGGCGTCCACCTCGGCCAGCAGGGCGGCCAGCCGCTCCGTCAGCAGCCGGGTCGCCGCCGCCTGCAGCTCCGCAAAGTGCCTCCGCAGGGCCTCGCGGGCCTGACCCGAGCTTCCCCGAACCTGCGGGGACAGAGGAGAGCGGAGGATGAGGGGAGGATGAGGCGGGCTGTGGGGAGGGGGGGGGCTGAGCTGCACTCAGTCGCAATCCAGAAAAGCGATTGAACAACCAAGTCAGCGGGGAGAGGAGGGAGCCACGGCTTGTCACACCTGAGCAGCTGGAGGCAGGGCGCACCTCTGCTGCACAGGTTCTGGTGCCGGCGCAGCCGACGCTCTCCGACGAGCGGTTCGTCAGGAAGCCGACTCGTTCGTCTCAGTTCCTCTTTCCAGAACACACACACAAGCCCCGGCATTTCACAACGAGCACACAGAGAGACGGCAGGAAGCAGAAGGCCGATCGACAGCCGCCTCACTGATAAAGCTGGGACGATATGAGAATGGAGGGGTTTGCCAGAATACACACTGAACTTTGTGTGTGCGCATGTGTGTGTTGCAGACCCAGGACATTTTCCACTGGCGTCAGTGCATCACTTCCTGGCAACTATCAGCGTGACACAGACGACCAACAATCAATATTTTGGACTTGGTAAAAAAAATAATCCCACTAAAAATAGAAGCGTAACGTCGCTCCTCTCACAGAGACGAAACACTGCAGGGACAGCGTGTGTGTGTGTGTGTGTGTATTTGTGTGTGCAATGTTTCCTGGATTCCCATCATCTGGTCGTGAGCCATCCCTGCTGTGGGAAAGAGGGAGGTTATGGAAAATAAACCCCACCTCCATACTGTACGGCGGAGCAGCTGGGATCTGAGACCCAGAGCACTTCTCGCTGTGCTGCAGACGAGGAGAGAAAAGTGGAAATGAAAGTACGTGTGGCCCGCACTGACTGGTAGCGTCGCTTACGCCGCCCTTTTCTGGTTGCTTTAACGCGAGCCTTTATTAAGATGGCATTTCATGCGGCCACCTTGGATTCAGTCTTCAGTCTTATCATGACTCAGCAGTGAGAGAGAGAGAGAGAGGATGACTTCTCTTGCTTTTCGCTTGAGTCTGAGTCATCCTGCTGCACCTTCTACAATAATACACGTCTGGACTGAATCGCGTGCCTTTATTATCCTATTAAAGTTACTTCCTCACAAAATCAACAGAGCCCCTGCAGGGACAGGGAGAGGAAAAAAAAAAAAAAAAACCAAAACTTTCTCAGGATCTCGCAAATGTATTTCCAGGTCAGGAGTACACACATCCACCAGGGAAGTTTAACAGACTTTTACTTTGAAAGGCATTTATTGTTTCCAAGCCACGGCAACGAAGTGACCTGGAAACACTCTGACCTAATGAAAAGCATTGTGAGACCCTGAGAAAAGCACATTTGTTCCTTTCCGACCCAAAATGTTTTTCTCCACATCACTTAGGGAGCTTTGTACCACAGCAGCCGACATAAAGACAATATATTTGTGCATCCAAACCAAAACCCAATAATCCCCTTTCAGTTTTACGGTGTGTGAATAATTACTGATGGAGTGAAAAGGAGTCGGAGCCTTATGTCTGAGACAAGAATCTGGCCCGGTCCCCCTCTCTTTCTCTTCCTCCGCTGCTCCTTTAAGGCTTTCAGTGCGAAGCGACAGGAAGCGGCTGCATTGTTTACTGTGAGCGGCTGGACGGCTCAATCTGGACAGCGGGAGGAAGGAAGAGATAGGGAGAATATAATCTCCTGGGATTCGCGTTGTGCCGGCTCCCTCCAGTTGATTTCAAAGATCGGCACCGTGCGGAGCGGACCAAGATGGCGCTCAGGGTGGGAAAACCCTGGCTGCAGTCATGCAAGTCTCCCTGAAGGGTCCAATGCTTTCTCAGAGACCAGGCATGCATGGCCTCTTGTGTGTGTGTGTGCGTGTGTGTGTGTGTGCGTGTGTGCATGCGTGCGTATGTGTATGCGTGCAGGTTAGACGGTGGTACCTGTTTGCAGGCCTACTTGGGGCCATGCAGGTGCTGCTGAAACCTTTGTGTGTGCGTGTGCGTGTGCGTGTGTGTGTGTGTGTGTGTGTGTGTGTGTGCATGCGTGCAGGTCAGATAGCGGTACCTGTTTGCGGGCCTGGTTGAGGCCATGCAGGCGCTGCTGGAGCTCACTGCGGTAGTTCTGCGCCGCCTCGATGCTTTCCTTCGCCTCCTGCAGCAATAGGTCCACCTCCACAGACATCCTCCCCCCTCCTGACACACACACACACACACGACAGGGGAGATGCACTGAATGACTGAAGTGTACAGGTAAAATGACACTCACACAGACGCACAATCAAGACAAGCCATTATGTTGTTTTCAATGATTGCAACCAGAGCTTTGTTCTCATCTTCATCTTAGTCACAAGCAGACACAAACACAACGTGCTTGAACCAGAAACGCACAAGCAATTAGAATTTTCATGTCTCTTGTTCACAAACGCCGCTCCAACCTCGGACGTACTGTCAGGATGTCTGGTGTGAGCGGCCCCGTGCTGGGTTCTGCTCTGGGCTCGGACCGCGCCCGCTCCAGAAGGGCGTTCAGCGGGAGCTTCAGCTGGTGCCGTCTCTCCAGGGTCAAGAGACGTCAACACGCTCTAAGCCTTCAGCCGTTACTCTGAGCGAGCACCCCCCGCTTTTTGGCTTTGGAGCCATTGGAGCGAAAACATCTCACCTCCGCTTCTACACACCCTCTTTAAGATGAGCTCTCATGAGATGACTTTTTTTGAGATTCTTGGAAGCAGTGGTTCGAACCCACCCTGCTGATCTTCCCTCTCAGACCGGACTCCAGGTTCGGCCAACTCCTGACTCCAGCTGGCTTCTGCTGACCTCATTCGCTGAGAGATTCACATGCTTTTTCTCCATTATTATTAGTTATTTTTGGTGAATACTTTAACAGGTGAAAGTATATGAGCGACTGTAGTTTGTTCCATCTGGATATCAAAGCCATCGCTTTGTGTTGTTCAGTTTCTAACTGCAGCAACTTGGTGGTTACTTCATCTCTTCTCCAATCGCTGCATGTCGACAGAGAGATGCGGTAACGAGAAAACCACTTCCTACGGCGAGCAGGCAGCAACGTACCGACAACGCTGCTACACGGCCGACGGGTTCAGGGCCCAGCAGCGTGGACGCTCCGACGCCACGCCGGCCTGCCTTGCACGAATAAAGTGGAGAACGGGGGGCAGGCATGAAAGGCAGCACTGACGTACACGAAGAGCTGGGGGGCGTGAAACGAGAGCGCTGCAAACCGACCAAAAACACAACTCTGATGCCGTTGGGAGCACGTCGTGCCGGAAGCTCGACATTAACAAGACAGTGTGCTCGCCCTGCAAACAGAATGAAAGCCAATACGAGACATATTTCCTTTTCGCACTACCCTAAACGTCTTCCTGTTGCACATGTCTATTCTATAGTGAAAGAATCGCGGGGACTCGAAACTCCAACAGAATATTTTCATTATGACAAACAGATTGAGGAGAATCAGTTTGTATCTGGTCTTTATACTTAAAAAAAATAATAAATATTGATTCACCTTTGAATTTGTGTTAAAATGCAATTGCTCTGCAGAATAAAAAGACACAACAAGCTTCCTACCACAAAATGAGTCAAGCTCCAGGTGGCGAAGTCCTCAAATAACGGAGGAACGAGATGAGCTTTCCGTTCCGATCGAATAAGCCGACTGTGTTGCACTAAACCGCCGTGATCTGCTGCAGCAGGTGCGTCGTCGCCGGCTCAGGTCCGGCCTCAGCCACGCGCTTCCTTCACAGCTTCTGAGGAGGAAGTGGCTCGGCGGGTCTGCGCTGCCGCCGAGCGCAGGGTTCTGATCTCCGACACGAGGTCTATAACCTTCATGTGTCAATGAAGACAATTAGCAACCAGCTTCTAACCTTCACTTGACACTGATATACTAAAAGCTTTTTTAAAAAACAGCCCAGTGATCACAAGATGTGATTTCATGCTCTTATTACTCCCCCCCTACAGTAAAGCATCTATTTGAGTAAACACAGTATGAGCCTCTGTCAGCATCATTCTATACGTGCATGCTGGAAGTAGAAGAAAATGCTTTGTGGTAAAAAAAAAGGAGAGACATAATATTTGATCGTTGCCATTTAGTTTTAGGGGCGAGGCAGAGAGAGCTGTGATCTTATATGTATGTATTAGTCAGTGTTACACTGACAGCTGCTATAAAACACGTGTCGAAATGACTTAATGGCGATGAGACGCCACGACTCGCACGTCAGCCGGCGATGCAGCGGACGCACACACGTGTGAAACGCAGCGCCCTGTAAAGAATGACTGCTAACTCCCCCCGCAGCTAACATCCAACCATCAGAACTCTACACATATTAAGAGCAACGATAACTGTCAAACAGTGAACTTGACTTTACAAGACTGGTCCTTAAATGGAGTTAAGTTGGTGGCTGTGAAACATTTTCATCAGACTACATGAAGTGGTTTTTAAAAAGGCCAAACAAACCTCCCGCACGTGTCGAGCTGCAGAATGATGCAGGCATGCACACGCCAGCCCACTCACTTTGACATAAACAACCCCCCCCCCACACACACACACACACACACACTCCTTTCTCTCTGCTAACAAAGTGTCCAGAGCAGAAGCCTGTTGGGTTTTCTTTTCTCAAAACAGGGTGCTGTCCAGAACCCACTAAAGCACCCTTGGGTGAGTGAGTGACACAGAAACTCTCTTGTCTGTCTGTGTGATAGGGGCGTGGCTGAAAACAACAGGAGGCAAACGTCCTCCTGCTTCTGATGGAAGCGTGCAGCCAGACAATAACGGCTCACCGTGTTTCATAGTATTTGGGTCAACCTGTGTGGGAAGATGTCCCGCCGCACTGTCCTGCTTTCAAAGAGCCATTCAGGCTGGGTCGGAGATGTGACACAAGCACACACGGCATGGGCATGGGGGAGGGGGTGGTGGTGGTACAGTCTCACTTCTGTGTGGGGTGAAATCTGTTGTTGAGAACTGCATATGACAAAGGGGTTGTGTTCTGCAGCTACAACAAAGATGTGTCTGAAAAACGTCAGAAGGTGATGTCCCAGACCACAAGGTGACATTATTAACCATGCTGAATCCAAAAGATATTCAGTTTTACTACATTGCAAATTCTCACATGCCAGAAACTGTGAGCACTAAAATGTTAAAATGACTACCACAGTGGTCAGGTCATTTTATGACTCATCACTAAATGGACTAATCGTTGCAGCTTGTTTAGTTGCGTTGATGGGAGCAGTCGGTGTTGTCGACGACCCCATCCATCAGCAAGGAGAGTAAAAGAAGCTGCACCAAACTCCTCCAGGCTGCACACGCTCTGACTAAAGGCAAAGTTATGAAAGGCATTCAAGAGCAAACCGACATCATTATTATTAGCGCAGACCACTGACAAATCGAGACATCGGACATGTCTGAACTCGCACACAACTACTTCCGTATTTTGGAGTTATTTCCATCCAGTTAACCCCCTCTCCCCTCCCGGCATCGATTGGGGTCTGCCCTGTGGTCTCACTGAAAATGCATTACATGACATCACATCATTCTCGCTGACTAATTTTCTCCTGTTTTTGTGCCGGAATGTCACGAGGAGGCAGTTTGGTGGAGCTGGACATCATCATCATCATCTGAATGTGTGGGGCGTTCGGAGAGGAACTACTTCCAAACTCCGTTAAGAAATCTCGTATTTTTAAGTTGGCGCCACTGTCGACAAACGCAGTTTCATCACGTTCACGGAAAATATACATTTCCCCAAATAAATATTGCTTCGGGTCAATTCGGCTCGGGAATTTTTCTTCAAACAACAACATTTATTCACGAAATATCGAATTTAAAAGAGATAATTCGCGCTGCCAGTTAGGGTGTATTTTGGTGGAGGAAGATAATGACACAACAGACGAACTGGAAGAAATGTTGCATGTATCAGCTGTAAATGAGTCTAAATGTGTGTTGGTGTGGTAGCGGAACGTTGATATAAAGCTACGTATTATATAACAATATAGAACATATATGAATTTGCCTCTTAGCAAGACGGCATACCCACGTTTTAATTGTGTTTTTCGTGAACGTCTCTTAGTAAAGTTATAGACATAGTAGGGGCTAGCTTGTGGCCAAAAGACAATGAAACTCTGAACGTGTCTGGGAGAGAACGTTGAAAAAACAACGACAAATTCGGTGAGATTAAAAGGGCGCATTCTTATGCGCTGAAAAGTTCAGAAGACATACCTGGTTTAGTGCTTGCTTGAGGCCATTTCGTCCATAAACTCGTGAATCAGCTCGAAGCCGCCGCCGCCGCCGCCAGATATGATGAAGTTTTGCCCAAGTCCAAAAATGACACTTCCGAGGCTTTAAAGGCGACAGCCAATCACGAGCAAGATCGTTTCGATCGGCAGGAAAATCAGCCAATTAGCTAAAGCTATGTTTCCTGCTCCCTGCCCTAGTCAACCGCCCCCCTCGGACTGAAGTGGAACTGATGAAATTAATTGGTCTAAATCCAAGCACAATTTTTCAGGGGCCCTCGATCACCAGGAGTCCCCCACCATCCCCCAACGCCAACGTTTATACCATACTGCTGGTTCTTCATAAATCATTTGCACCACTAAATTACAGTATTGATGGCGAGGGCTCCTCCATCTTGTCTTTCAGAGGGACCCTGATATTCTTCGTGATATTCTAGCTTTCAGACGGAGACACATTAGGATTGTCCTGTTTATTTGCAGCTGTTTTCCTCTGTTGTGGTCAGTTTGCATCTCTCTGAGATAGTTTTGTCTGCTTTTATAGTCTTTCAACTGATAAAAAATCTTAGATTTAATTCAGTGAACACTGCAGAACTCAAGCAATCCTGAGAAACACACACACACACACACACAAGCTAGCGAACCCAAGTTATCTTGTTCAAACTGCTTCTACTGTCTGACCAACTGTTAAAACAACAAATGTTTTGTGCAGCTTTATCTTCTAAAGTCTGTGCACCCTTGAATCAAAGAAGAAAAGTTACCGCAGTAAAATCAGAAGTGCAATAAATCAGAGGTTTTTATGAAGGTGGTTTGACAGAGTGCTGTCTCTGTCAGGCAGCTGTCTGAACGTCTGTCCTGACATAACATGGCTTTATACGGAGTGAGGTCGCCCTCTAGTGGTTTGCAGCTGGCTGCTTTACTTTGCAGCAACATGATGGTGGGTGGATGATGAAGGAGTTACTTTCTCCGCGTTTTTGATGAGACTGATCTGTTTCAGACTGATAGCCAATAATCTCAAAGGGAAAGACTAAGTTTAACTCTAGATACAATTTATACATTAAACAGAATGTATGAGGGTGACTCTCCAACTATCAAAGAATTTATGTCCCAGGCAAAAAACAAAAACACGTTTGTCATTTTTTATTCATGCTGCACTTACTAGACACAAAGACGAATTTACAAAAAAAAAATATGATAGATAAATTACTATATAAATTATAAAATATGGTTTTATATTGAGTGTTTTTGCTATATGTACTTTGTCTGTTGGCCAAGTTTTGGACTCTCAGTCCCTCATGAGACTGAAATTAAATTCAACAGTAACTTTATTGACAAATGGCACATAAATTCCTTATTTTAATGAAAAATATCATGTGCTTTAAAGATATATTAGTATTTTATTTATTTTTCATAAAAAGAACACCTGTCCCAATGGATCACTGTCATTTCCACCACCCACCACAAAATGTAACTTTTAACTTTTTTTTTTTTAAACCTTTGTCTACTTGCAACCGCATCAGTTGTCATGTGACAGGAGAGCTCATGGCAGGATGCAGAATGTGTACAAATGCAGCATGTTAAGGTACTTTGAACGGAAAGGGACAGAACGGTCACTCAGGCCGATCGTGCGCCACTGATCTGGCAGTGCATGGATTGGCTGAGAGCGCGTAGTCTGGACGCTGCGCGGCGAACCGCCGCTCGTCGATGTCAGCGACGCAGTTAGACGGCGACGCGCATCCAAGCAGCCCCGGACAATCCCTCAGATTAGCGCTTGACCCGCCGGATTTGCCAGAGAGGCAACCCGATACACCGGGTACACACGACGAGTCAGAGCAGACAGATTGATCAGTATTCAGTTCCATACGATTATCCGTGTTTTCATTATCATCATCATCGTCGTCGTCGTCGTCGTCGGATGAATTTTGCGCAATTTACTTCATCACGCAGTACTTTTAAAGAAGCTCTCTCCAAGAGAACACGGTGGAGCCATGACAGGTTTTACGCAGATCGCAAATATGCCAGTGGTGTTTGAGAACTTTTTTGGTGGACACTCTGTGGGTCATTAGTCATCTGAGAATTGATATATGCGTTATTCCTGCTGCCGGTGGAAACGTCTAATCCCACCTCACCCCCTCCCCCCGGTTACCGCGCGCAGATGGATTTGGTCGTGTCCGACAGCCGGCTGACACCAGGGCCCAGTCACATTCATTTAACCGCTATGCTTGCGTCTTGATTGCTAAATTGAAGACATAAGCGCCACCGGGACCCCACCTTCTCCGCCCGGCGCCCAAAATGAGAAGAGCTGTGTTGAAAGAAGCCGCCAAACGATTCCCCTGGCTGGCTAACGTCACTCTGTACGGGTGCTTATTCGCCGGAGGTGACCTGGCCCATCAACTCATGGCTCAGAAGGAGCGCCTGGATTGGAGGCACACTCGCAACGTGGCCATCGTGGCAATCAGCTTCCATGGAAACTTCAATTACTTCTGGCTCCGAGCCCTGGAGAGACGCTTCCCCGGGAAATCCGCCGGGATGGTTTTCCGCAAACTCCTGCTTGACCAAAGCTTCGCGTCGCCTCTGGCCACCAGTGTCTTCTACACAGGTAAGATGGAAAAGATGATGGAAAGAAAGGAAGATGGAAAGAACGTGAATTCACGCAAATGTTCAAAGGACAGAAAAGCAGGAAGAAATAAGGCGATATAAGTGCAGTAAAGTCAGTAGTGAGGTCCATGAGGCCAAGGTGACGAGTAATTACACGTTTTTAGATTATGCGTAATGACGCTTAGGCTACAACTCCAAACTCTGCTCACATTTCTCCTGCTGTCTGTCCTATAGGAGTGAGCTTCTTGGAGGGTAAAGAGGACATATTTGAAGACTGGAGGGAGAAGTTCTTCAACACCTGGAAGGTAAGGAAGTGAAGTCACCTTCGCTTCACTCACAGAGGCCGCCGTCGCCACCGCTGCTGCGTGCTCCCAGATTAACCTAGATTGTGCCACTTCTGCTTTTGCGCAGTGCAGGGCGCGATGCCCGGGAACAAGCGGGGTAATTTAATCGTGACTGCCGCCAGGGGATAAAGAAGTCAACGGGTTCCAGGAAGTTTGGGAGCGGAAACGCTGCCAAATGTGAAGCCCGGTTTCATGTTGCTGTAACTGCGGCGTAATGCTTCATGATCCTGGTCAATGCAAGCCGTTCCACAGAAACGACCACCAGCTGTGCGCACAGATCCATAGCTAATGTATTCATTTATCAATTCATTTATATTAAGTGTCTTAAATGTGGTCAGGCAGTAACGCCCTTTTATTCAAAGAGGGCATACACAATCCATTTCTTCAGATGGATAGTTCCCACATCCAGTGTAAACTCTAATTATCTCCACTGCAATTATAAACTCAGTGCTGAGCTGCTCAAAACACTCATCATGTTCTGTTTTCACCTACAGACTGGACTCATGTACTGGCCATTCATGCAGGTAACACAGCTTTATTGTTTTGTGCTTATACGGTATATTTCACTGCGAATTTAAAGAAGGAATATAACTTTCAGCCCGGTGCAATATATTTTTAATGCTTATGACAAATCTGGTTAATGTCACAAATGATGCAGTATTTTCTAGTAAGTCTGTGATCTCTTCTTCATTTTGAAGTGATCTAAATACAAAATCATACAAACTATTAATTTTAAGTTTGCTCCCGTAACTGTTTACTATTCTTCCTCCATCACTTTAATTTGATCCAAATAAGAAGCATTAAATATTGCAGACAAGAATGAATGACTGATTTTAGTTTGCTGGAAATGACAATACAGTGACTGATTAAGAGAGGTATACTTTTTCAGTTTTTTTTGACAGACCCCAAGTCTATATAGAATTACAATCATATTCCCACTGAATAACATTTCTAATGAAAGAAACCTCTGCTGACCCTGTCCCTGTCTGTCCTCTCCACAGTTTCTGAACTTTGTCCTGATGCCACTGTACATGCGAACAGCCTTCATGGGCTGCTGCGCCTTCCTCTGGGCCACCTTCCTGTGCTTCTCTCGGCAGGACGGTGACGGCACTGCTGCGGTGGCTCTTGCCTTTGCCATGGATCCCCGCAAAACTCTGGAGGAGATGCGGGAGGCTCGGCTGGCCCGGAAAAAACAAAAGACCCAGAGGGAAAACTGAAGGGAGAGACCATCTGTCATTCAGGGCTGCTTTCACTTTTTCTAGAACAAATGAGAGCAGCATGGAGAGCTGTCAACCTGAAGATCATCATATTGCTTTAAAAACAGTGTCATCAAGTATAATCACGGTCACACACATACACACACACACACACACACACACACACAAAAAAGTTTGACTGATGTGGATTTCAAAGGCCAGTTTATTAGTGATAATAATATCTTTTGTGTTGAAGTAGCCCTCATATTAGCATTTTCACCCTTTCCTAATCCAAGCACATGAAGTATTTACCAAGAACTGTAAGGGAAATTGTTAATCCTCCTCAAATACACCAACATTATGAAGAAATGGTTTTCATGGACATATTCCTGTCATTCCTGTCCATTTTCCTTCATGCACAATCCTAAAATGATTATACGTGATTGAAGAGCAAAATATTCAGTGACAACATGTTTTGTTTGCTCCATGTACACCTCTTCTCCATCAAAATGATTTAAATTCCATCTCAGGGGATGACAAATATCCACAGCAAGTGTTTTCTCAGCATCTGACCATGAGTTGTTGAGATATTATCTGGACCCAAACAGATAATAGACGAAATGTTAAGACCTGCCGCTACTGTGCAATTGATGTAACCTCACGTCTAAGTTCTTAAGGCGGACACACATTGTTTACAGCTGCAGTGATGTACAAATGATGAGCTTGCCTCCAAACTACAGTGTTTTTGACTGGACCTGGACTGTTGGTCTTTTCTGCTGTGAGGGGCAGTTGTGTTGTAAAGAGGGTTAGTTGTTGTGTTGGTTGTGGCACTCATTTAATTTGAGCCCACTCCTGAGATCAGATTCAAGGGCCCAATATTTCTGCTGTACACCAGTTGTGCCTTTGCGTCCCAACCACTGGTCTACGAAACTGACTGGTGATGGTCACAAGTGATAATGAGTGTACTGAGATATGTATATTGGTGCACTGATTATTACTGTTTTTGTCTCTGTGTATTTTGTATGTATGTGTTTTAAATGGAGTTTCTGCTTTTACTTTGGGATGCACTGATGTGCCAGGCTGATAGCTTATGTAATACAACAGGCTGTGTATAGGCTGTATGATGTCTGAAATCAAATGGGTTTTTTTTTAAATGGGGAAGTAAGAATGAGCTAAGTGAATGTTAGTAATCTTCCCAGTACATTTTAAAAAAGTTTTTGCTTTTGCTTTTGTAAGCAAGAATAGCTGTTTACTTACCAATCTAGCAGAAATGTATTGTCTGAAATCACAAAGAGTAGTTTTTCTGCAGATTACACCAAAAACATGTAATAACTGAGCTTTAGTTAGGAGGCAGGTTTATTTATTTATGCTACCGCTTGCCAGTTTAATTTTAAGCAGACGTGAGTGATGGCACAGCTCAGCTTTATGTACAGAGCAGTTCATGTGAAGCTCAGCACTCTCCAATCAGACGGACTCATTGTGTGTTACATTTGCGTCAGTGCATCCCACTTGTGTCGTGTGACCTGTGAAACAATCTGTCCTCAACCTGTCCTCTTACTTGAAACATCACATAGGTTGCCATCAGCCCAGATACCTTATCATGCAATTTACCCATCCCCCTAAACCAGACCCATAATTAGCCCTTCACTTAGTTTGTAGTTGTCTTTTAATGAAGCTGAAATATTTGTGAGTTTTAACATTTAAAGTCAGCAAAGTGGTTTGGAATGTTTTGTCATGGCTTAATGCAGCAGACCTGCAGCATCACATCAGCAGTGAAAAACTCTATCTACACTGTACATAATATTCAGACTTTTTATGGATGGAATTTATCGGTCCTCCCTTAGGGACGATCGCATGTGCAGTTTGACATGACCCTACCATAGATAAGCATTTAAATGAGTAGGAATTCCTTTTTTCAAACAAAGCTCAGACCTCAAAGAATGTTAAAAGTTGTTCAGAACAGAGTATGATTTGAATATTGTGGTGACTGGTTTACAGCAAACTCTGACAACCTTGACTCTGATGTTTCATTAGTACTGTGATATTCTAAGAAGCTGGGGCACCTCTTTGTTTTATGAATGCTTGCAATTCCAGTTTACAGTTGTCAGGAAAGTAAACCTGAGAAGAATAAACCAGAGTGAAACTACTTTCTCCTATTTTGTTACTATCAAAACCCACTCATTTTAATGGGATTTGATGGGAATTCGTGTCAGAGTTAAGCAATAAACAATGGGACTATGGCACTGTTAAGGCAGGATTATCAACCAGGTAAAGTCTCAGGTTTACTTTTTATGTTTACATACTTTGATTCCTCACTAATTTGGGTTCTATAAACTCTGTGTGGCTCCAGTCTTAGATGGGACGAAATCTAGTTTTATGACCCTAACTATTTTAGTTTATATTGAGCTCTTTTGAGTTACAGTTGCCTTTTACCACAATGCTTTAGATTTTTTTCTGTGTCTTTAGTGTCATGAGATTAACACACAGGTAAAAGGTAACCTAGTTTTATCTCACAGAACTGTGAGGCTGCAACAAACGGTGACTTTCACCATCGGGATGTCTGACAGTTGTTCAATTGTGTGTCATAAAATAGTGAAAAATGCCCCTCATTACTACCTGGATCTCAATTTAAGATATTCATATAGTTTTTTCCTGCCAGTCCAACAGTCAGAAACACAAAAATGTTGTTTAGTCGTGTCACGAGAGTCTGAGGTTCTGATTTTATACCAGCAAAACAATTCCATGGTTACAGAAACGATTGGTACCACAGGAGAGTTAAAACATTTATTGAAATCAATAAATCATTACAGCAAAAACTGTATAATTTAATATAAAACAATTAAAAATGAACCACTTTACACATACAATACGGTAAAAAATGAAAATAAAAACAGGTTGGAACTGACTTTTAAACAATGGCTAAAATGATACTCGGGAGAATAAGAGAGCACAGATTAACAGGATATAACTGTCCTTTAAACTGGAGCGCTGCAGTCCAAATAACTCAAACGGGTATACAAATAAAACAGTTTCCAGAAGCTTATATACTGGAGGGTTTGTGTGATGTTTGTGACTGTTGTCCTCTTCGTGCCTCGGCGTCACTCACCATGTGTGTTTGCGCCACTGTCTCTGTCTGCGCTCTCCTCCAGTGTGCGCTTCTTCATCGTAGCTGTATCTCATGACTCCATCAGCAACACAAATTGTAAGATGTAACATGAATAAAACCATGCAAAACACATCAAGAACAATTATATAAGTAGTGATAAAACCCAAACTGAATAATAAATTAAGACATTAACAAGAGAATAACAAAATTAAAGAAACTTGTCTTAAAATAATGTCCCGTTCTGAGCATAGAATACACAGAAAATATTTCATTTTGGAATTTTATAACTTTTTGACATTTTAAAATCTTACACTTAAAAAGAAAGCATTGGAACATATTTCACAAAGTAGTGAATCAAATTCCCTCTATTGTTACTGAGGGTCTAATTGGTAATCTGCTGTCAGCGTGGACAAGAAAACATGTCACCCATTTATAAAGCAACCCACAGTGGACTGGAGTGTGTGTGTGTGTGTGTGTGTGTGTATATATAAAACAGTTTTATGCTCCAATGACAGTGCCTGTGGATTAACCAGGATCAGATAGGCTTGGCTAATCCCTCTGAAAAGGACAGAGTTGATTCGGTGTGACCTCTGACCCCCACTAACCGGAAGTGAAATTCTCCAATCAATGACAAGGAATGTGTCAGGTGCCATTTAACACGCCCACCTTCTCTGAACCCTTTGAAATGTAACCAGCATACTACACATCATGTAAGTGGACAGATGCAGAGCAGGAGGAGCAGCAGAAGACCTGAAATTCAGCACACTTCCTTTTTTGTAGTTTTGTGTCTCTGTGGTTGTTTCATATCTCTGTGTCACTTTTTGTCCCTTATCTCATGTATGTGTCTTTGCAGTTGTTTTGTGTGTCTTTATTGTCATTTTTTGTTTTTCTGCAATATCTTTGTATCTCTGTTCAGCCGATTTACATTTTTGTGGTTATTTCTTGCCTCATAGGTGTTTTGAGATGCTTTGTACTCAGGGGTATTCCAGGAAATGGGTTTAACGTACTCTCATTCTAAACCTGATCTCTGAGTTGAGTATAGTTCAGCGTATACATGGTGAATGAAAAAAAAGCCATCATCAATGGAGCTTCGATACTATGATTCACCACGGCAACAGGCAAAGCAGAGCATCCGCTTTAATCCAGTGGAGCTACAAAGATTAATGTGTGAATTAATTAGCACATTAATCTAACAAAAACAATAACCCCAAAACAGCAGCAGAGTTGAGAGTTAATAAGCTTACATTTTATTCAGCTTAAGTCCACTAGACCACAATATTTAACAGACTTGAATTTCCTGAATGGTAGACAAACTATTGAAATCCTGTTTGTTAGATTCATTCTTTAAAACTATTTATTCAGCTGTATAGTGCTGCTGGTAGCAGAGGATGGAAATATAGATCCAACACATCGATATCGATCGTGACCCAGGAACAGCTTCATGATTCTGATGATCTGCAGTTGAAAAAAGTATTGAGTTAAGATTGTGTAGAAATTTTCAGATGTATGTTTTGCATTATAAAATCTTGCTCAACAGCATCAAATGAGTGTAGTTAATAGGTAGTAAATATGTAGTAAATATGAATATAGTAACTGAAATGCTTAAAACAGGTTAAGGCTACATGCAGCTTATATTTGAAAACTCACATTCAGTTCAGTTAGAAAATGTTAGTCAGCTGCACTACAAGCAAGCTAACTCAGAAATATCTTATTTGCGTTTCTTTATGGTTTTCCGTCTCTTCATAGTTGTTTCATGTCTCTGTCTTTGAGACTCCTTGTACTCTGAGCTACTCGGAGGAAACATGTTCGACATACTCTGAGTCTAACCTGGAACTCCGAGGTGATTTACTGAAATGAGAAACTCTGGCTATCTGGTTCCACAGTAGCTGGATAGCTAAAAATAGATTTAATTTAATATATATATATATTTAATTTAATATTAAATATGTATATATTTATTTATATACATATATTTATACATATATTTATACACACACACACACACACACACACACACACACACACACACATATATATATATGAATCAATTATTTCTTGGCTAAATTGGGTTCTTAAGCCCCACAGTTACATATGGTGTCATGTATCTGTTGTAAGTACTCAGATCTTGCCATATATGGTAATTTAAAGCGTAATGAAACAGACTGCTCTCCTTTATCATAGGAGTGAGTGTAATGAAAATGATATGGACAACCCATGTTTGACAGCTTGCTTCAGGTGGGGGGATACAGGTAGATTTATAGAAAACCTGCCAGCAAGCAGATTATGTTAACGGCGTAAGTTACCATGGTGACAGACTCAGAGTTTGACTTATCTCTATTTCTAGAACGCAAAACACAGATTTTTTTTTTGCACAGAGTTTTCACATAATCTGCTTTTTGGAATACCCCCTTGTTCTGCAACCAAAACTCTGATTTTCTCATCTCACGGCTCATCAAGTTCAGTTTTTTAACCATGCTTTCTGGAATACCTCACTGCTGATAAATGTAACTGTCCAGCCACTCAGATCACAATCAGATCTTGCGGTCTAATAATGTGCTCATATCTGCCGGTATTTCCCACGTAACACCGGCCTCTGCGTAATCCATCAAAACGTCTAGACTGTGCACATTACGCACATACTCATTTGACTATGATATAACCCCTCTGATTGGACAATAATCTGGATCCCGCCTATTATTGTTTGATTGACATGCGATTGACTAATAGCAACAGGCAACGGGACTGTCATCGAACTCGTGATTGGTGGGATTGGTCCGGACAATATGAATGGCAACACGTATTGTTCGACGTCTTCCCGAGGCAGTGGCAACTCTGTGGCTTCTGACTCCGGGCAAGTCTTGAAATAGTTTTCTTTCACAATTTGGACCTTAATTTTAACCGACAAACTCTGTCGGCTGGAAAAAACAGCGCATGAAGAGTGTTTAGAAAGAGAAACAAAACCGTTTAACACCGCATCGAACGAAGCTAACTACTGATCGTAAGTTGGGCTGTATTATGTTTATCTGAGTTGGGATTTAAATGGTTAACGCTGAACTCCGTTAGCTGAACTGGCTAACTTATTTGCATTTGCATGCTAAGTGCATTCTGTTAATTTTCTGACACTTTCTTACACTAACTTCCTTGTTGTAAAAGTTTTGTAGTTAATCGTTTGAGCTCAGTGTTATAAAAGCAGGTGTTTCTAACCATAAACGGCATGAGGGGGTGAGTTACCCGTTATCTTTTTGCCTTACTGCTTCCCGTTTTTAGTTTAGCTTGCCGGGGCCAGACTTCATGCAAATCGTGTAGCAAATTTACTTCAGGAGTTGCTGGGCTTACATTTTTATTGAAGTTGACTGACGTATATGGCGATTTAAGAATGTTTACAATTCTTCAATTCGGCATACACTCCATATTCAGAGAAACATTATTTACTGTGAAAGTGTTTCTTCTGAATTTCCCGTCATCTTTCCTGGCTTAAACGCACCGCTACACGGTGGTTGCGCTGACGTCAAAAGTTAGGAGGCTGAGATTTGATCCAAAGCATTGAATTACCTGTGCCGAATGAAAGAGAAAATCCCACTAAATCGTCTGAAACGAAGACAGGGCCTTTTGATAAAATGGGACTTAAGATGTAGAAACGGTGACAGCAAATTGCAATAGTAATAGTAATGGTAATGTCGAAACGGAGGGTCCTTTCCTAAATGTTTTAGTTCTCACTGAACCACAGACAGGTGCTGGTGTGTGACGGTGAGCTCTCCACCTGGGCTGGAGATGGGAGATCCGGAGCCTCCGGAGTTTGGGTCCCTGGAGGAGGAGCTGGAGTACTGGAAGGAACAGGCTGCCAGGCACCAGCAGAGGTGGGACACCCCCCTTCTGTTGTTTTTAAATCTGCTTTCACGGTTCGTCTGCTTAAAAGAGCTTAGCTGGCCCGATTGTGTACTCATAATAAAGCCAGAACATATATTAACACCGTGCCATGATGGGAACATACATATTATGATCAGTGTACTTTGTAAACCTTGCAGGCACTCAATAAAAAATATTTACTCTTAATGAATAAGTTACTGAGCCCCTTAAGTGTGTGTATTTATATATATATATATAAGTTGATATAACAACATTTTAGCATCCAGGACTTCTTGGGCTCTGTAGTGCAAGTTGAGTTTGTAGGAATGTGAGTCTGCAGACACTCCTTCAAGACAAACTATCATGAATCTCCAGGTGTTTTCCTATTAAACATCACGTTCTGCGATGTTTTGACTTTTGTGTTTAATCCACAATGGTCAGAGCTTGGTGTGGTGTGGTGGGAAAATGGTCAGGTCACATTGTTTGTCCAGACGGATCTGGTTGACTCACCGCGGCAAACCTCCTTCTTAGACGGTGTCTTGGTTTGATTGGCCTACCCTCAACATACTGCGAGCGCGGTGTTCTTTGAAAACCAGGCGATCCACGTGAATTAGGCAAACACAATTGCTGCAATAACGCAACCTATTTATTATTCACACGGACCGTCTGCTTTTGTGTGCGTCCAGTGCGGAGGAGGCTCAGGAGGAGCTGCAGGAGTTTCAGCAGATGAGTCGGGACTACGAGGGCGAGCTGGAGACGGAGCTGAAACAGTGCGAGGCGCGGAACCGCGAGCTTCTTGCCGCCAACAACCGCCTTCGCATGGAACTGGAAAACTACAAGGTACGCGGCCGGCGCTCGCAGCACTTCTGGTGTCGTTGCGATAACGCCAGTGTCCCAGCATTACAAACTAATATGTGGGTCCTGGAAGTCATTTTGGAAGTGATGTGCATAGGAAACTCTAAACTCTGAGATAGAGATTCTAAGATTAGACATTCCAACTGTGGACGCCTGAACAGTTGGGAAATGAAGCCCTTCTTTCAGTGTGCCAGTGCAGATGGACTCATCTTTTAACATATCCTCCCTGCTCCCTGCATTACAAGTCAACATGCTGTTACAGCTGACACTGCGTCTGTGTCGTCCGGGGGTTGCAAAGTTATTTTAATATCGCTGGAGCGACTGAATTGCCCGTTAAAATGGATTTGGCTGGGGATTTCCATATTTATCAGCTGATGGTCGCTGCACTTTATGGCTCAGGTTTGCCTGTGGTGAACGGGCCTCATTGGGGCTCCATTCTGAACAAACACACGCGCACACACACACACACACACACACACACACACACACACACACACACTTTCACAGAGGCTTGATTCACAGTGTGAACAGGCAGCTGATGCCTGCGCTTGGCCTGTGTCTGGAGGGGATGGCAGTACTTCTCATAAAACCCATCCCAGTCGTGTCACAGTTCACTCAGCCCATTTTCTCTCTTACAAAAAGAGCTGCTCCTTCTTCTCACAACATAGCAGGCACGTTAACTGGTTTATTTCACATCGATACTATTTTGTAAGAACTGTTTGCTTGTTACCTCCTGAGCTGTGCTCTCAGAATAAAGCTGCTCGGGCCTGTTGCCTGAGCTGCGCTTTGATTCAGTGTTCAGCTGAGGAGAAAAGTCACTGTGCGGGAAAAGAGCTACTTTTGTGGTAGCACGCCGGTCACTGATTTGAAATGATGTAAATAAATAAATCATTTCCTTTCAGACAGTGTGTCACAAGACGACATTCTAAATGGCAAGGTGTCACGATCAGAGGAAGCCGTGAAAAAAGTGTGTTCGTGAAAGTGAAACAGCTTTGTTTTCACTTCAGGCGTGCACACCTGACTTAGGTCTGCTGGGATAGGAAAATGAGGGGTAATGTTGTCGAGGCTGGTGGGTGATACGGGCTCTATCTGACACAGCGTGTGTGTCCAGTATGCAGAGACTTCATGGAATTCAGCTCAGACATGCTGAAGCTTGACACAGAGCAGCGTTGTGCGGTATCTGCACCCGCGAGCCTCCCGGAGCTTCCTTTTAAAACCCAACATAGAGAATGCTCGCCGTTATAAGACGAGCTCAGAGTCCACTTTCTTTTCTCTTCCCCGCCACACAAGCTCATGTAACAGCTTTCATCAGCTGACCTTTCTTTGTTTCCTGACGTTTGTTGGGTCCGCGACTTCCTCCCTCTTCTGCTACCCACCATCTCTCATCCTCCGTGTTGCGTTTCCCTCCTCCAGGAGAAGTACGAGCTGCAGCACTCGGAGGCGTGCCGGCAGATCTCCAGCCTGGAGGGAGACCTGGCCGAGACCTCGGCCATCAGAGACCATCTTCACAAATACATCCGGGAGCTGGAGCAGGCCAATGATGACCTGGAGAGAGCCAAGAGGTTGGGACGCGCATACGCATAACCATCCCACAGTGGGATTAAACACCGTAAAAGAGAGAAATGAGGCATGCTGTGTTCTCTGTTTGCTGTGAGAATGGCGTTTTGACGGATTTTAAGTGTGAAGTTGAATCTAGCAAGGCTGCAGAAAGAGAAAATGCTCGTTCTCGTCTGTCCCGTACGTCCCAGGGCGACCATCATGTCTCTGGAGGACTTTGAGCAGAGGATGAACCAGGTCATCGAGAGGAACGCCTTCCTCGAGAGCGAGCTGGACGAGAAGGAGAACCTGCTGGAGTCCGTCCAGAGGCTGAAGGACGAAGCCAGAGGTAGAGCGTGGTGGACAAGATGTCAAATCTTGAAGAGGAAATCTGATACAGATACCAGGGTTTGACAAAAGTGGTGACAACAGAATGAGCAGGAAACAAAAAAGGCGCAGGGAGCTGATGACATCATCAGTTATACATGAATATGGCTTGCAAAGGGAACATGACATAGTGAAGAAGAAAGATTCTCCCAGCTGATTTCAGATCTGCACGGCCGCTCGAAGGCTCGTGACGTTGTTGTAAAAGTCTCCACATGTGTGTGTGTGTGTGTGTGTGTGTGTGTGTGTGTCAGACCTGAGGCAGGAACTGGCCGTGCAGCAGAAGCAGCAGGTGCAGGACAGGAAGCCCTCCTTCAGCAGCGCTCTCAAAGAGCCTCCGTCATCTTCCTCCTCCATCTCCTCGACCGCGGCCGGCCTGCCCACCCCACCTCTCACCCCTCTGGACAAAAGGGCGGAGGACCAATCCGCACCTCCCTCGCCCTCGAACCAGCCCGCCCCGTCCTCCGCCACGCCGTCCAGGCCTCCGGCCCCGGCCGAGGCCTTCGCCACCCCGCCGCCCTCCGTCAGCAGAGGTCAGTTCATCCGCCGACTGAACTTTGAACTTGCAGCCCGTGTGGTGTTGACAATAACAAAAACACCCACGTTACTGTTACACATCACTGTGTGTGTGTTCAGAGAGGTCTGTCTTCCTCTTTATCACTAACCACAACGACTTCCATCAAATCTTTCACCGTATTGTCTGAAAGGGACTGTACATAACGCCACAATACTTCATCTCTCTGAAGGGAGTTTCCAGTTTCTCCTTTCACTCTTTTATCCAGTACGCTGAAATAATATATTTCTGGGGAACCTGTTATTATTTCGGAGCGATTTAATAGCAAAGAGTCAGAGAAAAAGCTGCTGACTGTGCTGCAGGCGGGCCAGTGTTATGAGAAAAAACAGCCAAGCTGGGCTGCAGTGGGTCATGGGTTCTAATCGAATAAGTCCACGGTTTCATATTCATCGAAAAGATGAAGACGTTTCATGAACTGGGGAGACAACACTGAAACGTTAACTCGTGCTAATCGACAAATCAGTTCGCCGGTCAGAAAGTGAATATGAGTCGGCGGCGTCTTTGATCGTTTGATCTTCACCGCGGGGGTGTGTGTGTGTGTGTGTGTGTGTGTGTGAACTGAGGGCTCTGGATTCATCAGCTGTCTGTTCTCCGCAGGTGAAAGCCTCTCAGGGACTCCTCTAACCACCTCGGCCAGGATCTCGGCTCTGAACATCGTCGGAGAGCTGCTGAGGAAAGTTGGGGTGAGGACCAGCACCCACACACCCAAACACAAGGCCGCCGTTTCAACACTCATCAACACGTGATGCCACAGGGTGCTTTGTTTTAAAAAAAACAAAAAAACAACACACACAAAGGGCTACTTCCCCGAACTTTAGTTCGCTTCTTTTTCAAAGCATCAAAAAAAGTGCAAATGAGAAGAAAACATCAGTAATGATAAGAGAAGCTCTCACTGTTGCCCAGGCAACTGTTGCCGTGGGATGTCTCACTTTGTCAAGTGAGAACGTCCAACAAACAAACAGCACAACATCACATCATAATGAAACATGATAAGTCCATGCTAGAATTCCAGAAAGAGAATATCGCTAAAATCAATCAATATATATAATATAATAAAAAAAAATACTTGGATACATGAAATAAACTCTTAGATTCGTATGTCCCCATCATCAGTTAGCTTTGGACTGATGGACTGAAAACTCTAATGTCGTCTTGACTTTCAGGTTGTTTCCACACCTCATTCTGACAGACATTGTTTTCTGAACACGTGACGTCGCTGCTGTCGAATCTCAAGCCTCACGTTTACAGCAGAATTTAAACCTCTGGGTTTGTTTGGGGTTTTTTTTTTCCCCTCCTCGCCGCTCGTTAGAACCTGGAGTCCAAGCTGGCGTCGTGTCGGGAGTACGTCCACGAGCAGACGGCGGTCGGTCGCAGAGGTCAGGCCGGGGCCGCCTGTCCGCCGGCAGGCCAGAGCAGCTCCGCGGACGGCCATCCTTCCAACGGCCTCTACAACAAGGGGTGAGGTGCTCCGTCCTGCGGCGCAGCAGGGTGGAGCTTCGGGGGAAAAAAAGGGTTGGACAAACACACATTCTCGTTTAACGCCAGTAATCCTTTCAAAACGTGGAGCGGTGGAACACAGAGGACGCCCCTCTCAACGCGTCTGTCCTCCTTTCAACAGGCTGGTGAAGAGGTTAGACTTCGGAGCGGGACACAAGCTGCTGATGTGACGAGCTCCGTCCTGTCCTCCCCTGTCCGTCCACGGCCCGGGTCTGTCAAACACTTTAAAGGTACTCGCGCGTCTCACGTCACGACAGGCCGGCTCCTCGGCGGGACGGGGGCCGCGGCGATGGGACGGACGGTCCCGTTCACGTCGAACCTTCTCAGCACTCGCACTTCTCTTCAGACGCACGCCTCCACCTCACCTCCCTTTTGCGTGTCCCTTTTTGACCACTGTGTTTGTGTCCCTCCACTAAAGGTGTGTTCAGGCTCAATGCAAAGCGAGTCCGTACACAGTCACTTATCGGGTTCCCGTCCAAACGTATCGTTGTCAGAGAACGCAGACTTCCGCACGTCACGGGTACTAGGAGATGATTGTAATAAAGTACAAGACTTGATATTTAATATTTAATATTTCGTTGTGTGTGCATCTGTGTCGGCCTGATCACGAAACTGATTGCGTCTGTTTATTGAAAACAATGAAAAGTCACCAGTAACAGTAACACGGATGAATCTTCTCCGGCTCCGTCCTGCTGCTGCTTCCTCGTCTCCAGGAAAACTTCGGGTGTCGCTCAGTCGATGGGTGATTTGGAGGTTTGGCGGGGTCGGGCAGTGTCGGACACGAAGGATTAACTGTGGGACAGCTGCTATGACCCCCCACATCTACAAACCCACCTTCAAAATACGCCGGCCGCTTTGCAGAAGAGCTCACGACTCTTGCTGTCGCCCAGTTTGAAGGCTATTTCATGCACGTACTGTACACACACACACGCTCAACAAGCTTTTCATTTAGTCTGAACACACCAGGGGGGGCATTTGAGTCGGAAATACTGGAAGGGGCACTTTTATCTCGGAGAAGAACCTTTTACATATTGAATCCTCATAATTCCACACTGCTACTTGAACTCGTTGAATAATGGTTGACTGAAACAAACCAGACCTTTAACCTGAAAGAAGAGGTGGAGGAAAAGGTTTGAGCGTGGGATATTTACTGTCCCGGGAAACGGAGCGGGCTCACTGCCAGCCATTCTGAAGGACCTTCTTCTACCTGGTGGCCCAGCAGTCCTGCATCATGAAATGGCCTTAATTCATGTTTTTATAGCAGTGAATCAAATTAGCCTTTAGCCCCGTTTAGCTTGTAGTTTTGATTGTTTTTTGTTGTTGTTGTTGCTCCAGTCCTGATCAGAGTCCGTCCGCAGCCTTTAAACTTGGGTGTGAAACGAACACTGTATGTGATGTGGAGCCTTGCACACAGGTTGAACACACACATTTTGGCACCAGAGACTTTTGAGACGCTCTTCAAAATAAAAGCAGAGCTCGACTTCTGTCAGTCCGGGAGTGAAACAGGTCGGCTCCTTCCGTTAACGAGGAGATAATAAATATACTTCAGTGAAGGCTACTTGTGTTTTATGTTAAAAAAAAAAAAAGTGGTAGTGTTATGAACTGTAACGTGGGCTGTGGTTGGCTTGCCCGAGTCTGTAGACAGGGTCGACCTACAGGTAGCTGCTCAGGGTGAGTGAAAAACACGTGGGAGGTTTTTGTTGTTGTTGTGGTTTTCTGTTTTGTCTTGTGTGACTCTAGATAAAAGTACTTAACGTGCTCCTCTATGAAGTGCTAAACTTTGTTTTTACCTGCAGTGCTGCTTGTGATGCTCCTCAAAAAGCAATTAAACTTGACATGGAAGAGAAAAAAAAAGCAGTCGCAGGTTTTTTACTTCGTTTAAAAGTGGAAGAACTGAGACCACAGACGTGTTGCGTGATTGGGTTTTATTTGCAAGCGGTTCACAGAAAATCCTGTCGTATAATCCCCTTAATCGTAAATACATGCCGTGATCTTTAAATCAAACTGCCTAATCTCAACCATGAAGATACAGCAGTTGGTTTATGAATATACTTTAACATTTGATTTCCAGACTAATGGCTTCCCTGTACATGAAGAGCAGGTTGTGCCTCACGTGTTGCTGCAGGTCTGATCTGTACCCGTCATTCTCTTCAAACTTTACTGATCCCGAAATATTTCATTTCTCCTGAAAGTCTTTTCACATGATAAGATAGAGGTTAAGATGCGTAAAACACAGGATGAATTAACATGTCAGGTTGCGTTTTCAGTTTTCTGGGTATACAGGGACGGTCCTTTTCCCAGACGGTCTTTTATTTTGAAGAGAATCCGATGCTTGGCTCTGTGCTCCAATGTTGTAGGAAATAAACGAGACAGACTTTCTGTATAGGAATTACCTGGATTATAAAGAAAGATCTAAATATATTCGCTTCACATAAATCACATGTCATGGTAATCTGCAGACACTCACAAATTATTGTACATTATAGAAATGTGCAGATTGTTTTCCTCTCATATGTTTTTTCATAGATAAATATAATTTCCCAGAGCCCGAGGTGACACATTGTGTTCACACTGCTTTAGCTGAGCAACAAACCAAAAAGTCATGGGACCGAAGCTGGAAGAAAATGAACCATTTAATGACTATAAATGAAACCAGGAACTCAGTTATTATAATAGATGCCAATTCATTTTAGACTCTTGAAATCCGGATTTTTTTTTCGTGTGTGAAAGTGTAAAATAATTCTGCTCGCTTTGAGTGAACTCCGATCGGAACGTGGCGCGCTGTGCCTTCACTCGTCGGGGGAGCAGGCGCGCTCGTCCCCGCGGTCCTTCGGGTGGGGGAGACGGGGACGGAGACGCTTCCTGCTGCAGCTCCACCGAGTTCTCTCTGATGGCGCTCCTCCGACCGATGCTCCCTCCCATCCCGAAGCTCCTGATGCTGCTGCTGCCGCCGCCGCTGCTGCGAGGGCCGGGGCTGCCGAACGCCGCCTCCCCGACGCCGCCGCCACCACCCCCGCGCCTGGGAACACCCGACACATCAGGAGGAAGAGGCAGAGGAGGAAGAGGAGAAGTGGGGGAGAAAAGAGAGCGGCGAGAATCTGGTGGGTCGTTGCAAAGCGACAAAAAACGGGGAAAAGTTGTACGCTGGAGGGATCAGGACAGTGACGAAGACATGGGGGGAGAGAAATCTCTCCGAAGATTTGAGGGCAGTTTGAAGATCAGTAGTGTCTGAGGAGCACGGTGACACAGCAAGCAGCCAGACATAAGGCGAAGAAAGGGGAATTTAAAAATCAGCACCTGCAGGTTCTTTTGTGAGGCTCGACCATTTTAAACAGACACTTAGGGCTGAAGGAGGATTTAGACAATCATTCTAATTTTTCTACTCGGCATATTCAATCCGAAAATGACACAGACTCAAAGAAACGTTGTAAAACTCAGGAACTGACTCTCTAACGTCGGGTGATTGTCATGTGATTTTCATTGTGTTGTGCTGTGCCCATGCAACTCGGACTGTCCGAGTTGCATGGGTCCTTGGGTAGTTTCAGGCTGCTCACTAATGTCATTAATGGTATGTTTGTTTCTCCTCCCATCTATGGTTTTTGGAAATTTCTCATTAAGGATTACCTGATTTTTCAATAATTCTGCTGCCTTTTTAAAGCGTCCCCCATGGTACCTTTTTATTTGATGTGATGTTGTATGTTGGGAAATTAAGAAGAGTACTACAATTTGACGTACAGTGTTGTACTTTTACATAAATTGATGAAAACTGTATTTTATCCAGGATATTATATTGGGTAAAATATACCCAATGTTAGTGATGGTGTTACTGATTTTAATGTTGGTGTTCTAGGGTTAAGAAATTGCCAAAAACCCCTCAAATATCTTGTCGTGTTCAGTGAACAATCCTCATTTCGCATCCTCTGCTTCAGACAAACCAAAGGATCGGCTCTGATCAGCTCCACCCCTCAGTCTGTCAGCAGGACCTGTTCTTTACCTCAGTTTGCCCCTGAGTGATGACACCTCTCTGTTCAGGGCGTCGTTGGCCTCGGCCGCCTCATCCAGCTCTCTCTGCAGCTTCCTGCGGGCCGCCGCGGCGCGCTGAGCCTCCTCCTCCGTCTCCTCCAGCTGATGCTTCAGCTGCTTCACCCGCATGTTGCTCTTCTCTGCCTGCGAGTGGCGGACGCGTGGGAGAGCTGTTTCATTGGCGGCCACGTGACAGAAAACTGATCAGTGGTCAGTCAGATGGCTTTACCTGGTCCTTGTACTGCTGTGCCTGTTTCCTCTCATCCTCCATCTGGATGCTTAAGTCCTTCAGTTTCTTCTCTTTCTGACGCAGGTTCTTGGCGGCAGCCTGACGCTCTCTGCACAACATTAATCATCATCATAGGAGGGCAAGGCAACATTTTCTCTTCCTAAACATCTTACTTTTTTCTGTGAGGTTTGGTCCTACCACTGTTTCAGGTGGAAGTCTTCATTCATTCTGTTATTATATGAAGCGATTCAGAAAGCATTCCCATTTTTAATGCATGTGTTTTTTTATGTGAAACAAAATGTGTATGAAGGATGAGGAGCAGGCCTGAAGTTAAATCTGAGTATGAGAAAGTCTGTGAACACAACACCTTCTTGTTCTTGCTTGAGGTCCAGTGAATGTGGTTCTTAAAACCAAACTGCCTCTGCCCAACACTTAAGATTGATTGATTCAGATTGATTCAGATTGATTTGATTTTGTGTTTTTGTGATTTCATTTGACTTGCCATGGACCCCTCACCTGCTCTCAACCTCCAGCTGCTCCTCGACCTCCCTCAGCTTGGTCTCGAGGGTGGCGATGGAGGACTTGAGTTTGGAGCGGCCCTGGCCCTCCGTCTCCTGCAGCTTTGCCTTCAGCTCCCGGTTCTGTCTCTCCAGCTGCTGCCTGGACCCCTCCCTACTCTGCGCGGAGGACCTCTCTGCCGCCAGCTCCGCCCCCAGCTGCTCCACCTGCACAACCACAGCACCGGGACAGAAAGGGAGACTCAGAGCAGCGCCGACTCATCTGGTCCGGTCTTGTGGTAGACCCTGATCCTACCAGCTGCTGGCTCCTCCTCAGCCGCTCGTTGAGGTTCTCCACGTTGGCCTGCTCCTCCTCCAGCTCCTCCTCCAGCTGACTGATCTTCGTGTCCAGACGGCGCTTTTCATCCGACAGCAGAGACCTGAACGGGAGAGGAGGAGGAGGGAGGAAGGAGGGGATTTCCCATTCTTAGTCCTTTTTTATAGACTATTGCATTCACAAGAAGATATATGTTTGTAAAGGAAAAGAAGAATACAGTTCAAATCTGAGAACTGGTAAATGAAATGAACATCTTTAATAACTATTTGATGGGAAATTTAAATCCCACATTTCAGTTTGTTTATCATTACTATTTAAATCATTATTATTACTTTATCCTCTTTAGTTCTTCAATCAGTTGCTGGCTCAATCTCCATGAACTTTCAGTGGACGTTCATGATGTTGACCGCTCACCTTCTCTTCCAGTGCCAACATCAGGTTAAAATGTTCTCCCGACTCACTTTGGTTTAAATTGTGGCAGCTTAAAAACTAATGTGCTCACGTTCTACAGTCAAAGGTCCATGACTGCTGCATCACACAGCTGAACTCATGCCTCCTTCCTCTAACCTGAGTACTTTATGCTTCATTAAGAATGGAAGCACCTACTTCCCAGAGGAGTTGCTGGCCAGTTCTTCGTGCAGCTCGTCTCTTTCTGTCTCCGCCTGCTTACGGGCTCTCTCGGCTGCTGCCAACATCTGGTCACACGGAGGAGGTGAAGCGGTGGAATAAAGAAGGTAAAAGAAATAATTGTCCATTAGTTTCCCTTTGCTTTTGAAAGATTTTGCTTTAAAACTAAACACGTTGGTGACACACGGTAACGATTGATGGGAAACAACAATCATCTCACCTCATGCAGCTGGATGATGTCGGCCTCCATGACCTTGGTTCTGCGCTCAGACTCTCTGGCAGAGGCGAGGACCTCTTTCTGGGCTGCACGAGAGTCCTCCAGCTCCCTCTGCAGATCCTTCACCTGGCCCTATGAGGAGCACACAACATCAGCTCTGGTTGGTGAGACCATATGTCAGGCACCAAGATGTTACTGTGAGATTTTTTAAAGTCCTGTCAGTTGTGAGGTGGGGCCTCTGTTGATCAAGCTGGGTTTTCCAGCACATCCCACTGATCATGGATCAGATACAGTTCTTGGGAATTTGGAGGCCAAGTCCACACCTTGAACTCTTTGTCATGTTCCTCAAATGATTCCTGAACAGTTTTTCACAGTGTGTCAGGTCACATTATCCTGCTGGAAGATGCTACTGCCATGGAGGGAGTACTTGGTCTGTAACCATGTTTAGGTAGGTGGTACCTAACGTTTTCCAGCAGAACACTGACCACAGCATCACACTGCCTCCTATGCACAGTGCATCTCGGTGCCATCTCTTCCTGCGGTAACTGATGCACAGCGATGGCCCAGCCTTCACTCTCCACATCTATCAGTGAGTCCTGGGCACCCATGACCCTGTCACCTTTTTACTGGTTCTCCTTGCTTGGAGATGTCATCACTTCCCTGATCCTTCCTCAAAGATGCACAGATCCTTACATGTCTACTGGCTTCCAGCTTTCCAGCTTTGATTTCTTCTCCTTCTTGATTTCAACTAAAGGATACTGAATGCCAAACAAAATACGACAAAAACAAAAGACAGACCTGAATTTTGCGGAGCTGCTTGACAGCTTCGTCGCGCCCCCTGCCGGTGGTCTCCAGCTGGTCCTCCACATCCTTCAGCTCCCCCTCCAGCTTCTTCTTTGCTGCTGACGCCTGAGCTCGCTGTTTCCTCTCCTCCTCTAGCTCCGCCTCCAGCTCACGCACCTGACAGAGAGAGAAGAGAGGGCAGTTATTCACCTGCCTTTCTGCTCTTTAGTTTAGAATTTAGTTCTGTTTTTGATATTGTGACATAATACCACTGATCATGTTCTGCTAATTAGACTGAGAGAACAGTATTTGGCAACTTTTTTTGATGGCTGATTAATTTGTCTTATATCATTCTAGGTCGAACATCTTTGGGTTTTGCGCTGGTGATCGGACAAAATAAGACAATGGATACTCTGAGATTTTCTCCTGCATTTCATTGTGGGGTAACGGGGAAACTTCCAGGTCTCATATCCTGATGAGACGTAAAGATACTCCACCTGCTTGAGGAGCTGCTTCCTCTTCTCCTCGCCCATCTCGTCGCGGCCCTGCAGCTCCCTCTCGTGCTGAGCCCTGAGCGCCTGGCCATTGACCTCCAGACGCAGCTTGGCATCCTCAGCGACCTGCAGCTCATCCTCCAGCTCCTCCATCTGCATCCTCATCTCTTCCACGATGGCCTCCAGGCCACGTTTCGCCTTCTCCAGGTCATGGACCTGACGCAGGCCAGGAAGGAATATTAGATCAAATAGTGACGACCTCTAAAACCCCCAAAATCAATTGTAACAAGTTTCTTTTTACATTCTTTCCCACATCATCCTTGGAGCTGATGAGGTCCTCCATCTCAATTCGGAGGGACTTCATGGTCTTTTCTGCCTCCTCCAGAGCCTCCTGGTTCTCCTCCAGAGCTCTGGCCAGAGCTAACACACGAGTCTCCTTCTCCCTCGCCTCGGCTTCTGCTCGATCCCGGTCTTCTGCAAACTTGCAGGACACGGCTCGCTCCTCTGCAAGTATCTGACCAATGATGACCAAAGGTCACGCAAATGGAGCGACACAGACACAAACACACACACACTGAAACCCTCCAGAAAAACCTGCTGGATCTGCCGGACCTGATCAAACTTCTTCTGCTTCTTTTCCAGGTTGGAGATGAGCTGCCGCTGGCCGTCCAGGTCCACGAGGATGTCCTCCAGCTCCTGCTGCATCCGGCTCCGGCTCTTCTCCAGCTTGTCGTAGGCCAAAGCCTTCTCATCGTACTCGCCATTGGCCGCCTCCAGCTCGCGCTGCAGACGCTTCTTCCCCTCCTCCAGCATCTCCACGGCCCCCGACGCCTCGTCCAGCTTCTTCTTGTAGTCGGACAGCTGAGAGGAGGTGAAACAGGGAGAGCTTGTTTGAGAAAATGACCTGATGGCTGCTTTACTGGCTCACTCTACTGAAACATATTTCTTTAGCTGCTCAAGCACTGATTTTCCTCTGAACGTCACATGATCATCACATGACATGTCCCCCCGCTCTCGCTGTTCAGGTCTCCACATGTATCTTTTGAAGCCACTGACCTGCAAGCTGAGGCTGGAGACCTGCCTCTCCACAGCCCGTTTTGCCTCGGCCTCCTCCTCCAGCTGCTCCATCAGGCCGCTCCTGTCCTCCTCCGTCTGACGGAGACGCGCCGACAAATTCAGCTTCTGACGGGTCTCCTCTGACAGCAGCTCCTGGAGCACAGACGAGGAGATGTGGGGAGATGTGGAGTGTGAGATGACATGTAGCCCACAACCCTGAGGTTGACATTTGTGGCTCAGAGTGAAATGTCTCAACAACTGTGACATCTCCAACAGAAAGTCAAGGTCCCCAGAGAATGAGTTTTATGATCCTCTCACTTATTCTCTGGAAACATTCGCTGGTCAAAGTTTTGACTTCAACAAACTTAACACACAACATGATATTGTTGTTGATGGTGCATGCAGGGATCACATACGGTTACTTTCACTTTCCATTACTCCGTGTGTGTGTGTCTGTGTGTCTAAGATACTCTGTGTTGTTGAAGTCAGTGTCAGTGTGTGGAAATCTCTGTTTTATCATCTTCACATATCTTCACATATCTCAATTTACCAGAGGTCACTGTCAAAGTAATGTGGTACCAGGTGCTGTAGTATCACAGTAGTTTCATGAGTACCAGTACCTGAATGCAGTATCAGACTGATACTGGTTGGTCAGTGGTTCCCTACTATGAGGCATCATCCCTGATATTTTCAGTTTCTATTGAAATTTCTCGACAGCTAGCGGAGAAGCTGTTCAAGTCTTCAGAGACTCATGTGACTCCAGAGTGTTGCTCACCTGTGTGTCATGGAGCTGAGAGGACAGACTGGAGATGTCTTTACTCAGCTTGATGTTCTTTCCCTCCGCCTCGTTCAACACACCCGTCAAACCGTCCAGCTCCAGCTGGTGGAGAGGAGAGATTGAAAGCAGCAGTCAGAGACAGACGGAAGTAACGCTTGTCCTCGTGTAGTTTTGTCCTTCACTCTTTTTACACACTGTTGCTGCCCCTTGTATTTTTCACAACTCACGGTCATCTTGGATACTCTCTCCCCCAGCTCGGTCCGCTGCCGCTCGCTCTCGTTGAAGCGCACGTGGAGGTCGTTCAGCTGACCCTCGACCTTCTTCTTCTTGTGTTCTACGTCTTGTTTGGCGCCGGCAAGAGATCGCAGGTCGGCGCTCAGGTCAGCCGAATCTTTCTCCAGAGCTTGCTTGGCTTTCTCCAGGCTGGCCCTCACCTGGACAGAGAAGTGTGTGATAGCAGTGCAACGCCGTGGTAGAGAACCTGTGTGTGTGTGTGTGTGTTCAGTACCCTCTTGGCCTGCTCCAGCTGCTCTGTGAGCTCCTCCACAGCCTGACTGTGTTTCTGCCTCAGATCCTGGATCTGAGCCTCGTGGCTCCGCCCCTCCTCCTCCATGGCTCTCTTCAACATGGCCACCTCCTGCTCACGCTTTGCCCTGCCGACAACGCACATGCACATTAGGTCACTACAGGATGTCAACAGTGACAAGGGACAGAGGATTTTGGCGGGTGGTCAGCTCACAAACTTTCAGAGTTATGCCGACGACACTCTTGTTTCCCTTTCAACACCATCTCAGAAAGAAGTTTGTGTCATTTACACTTTGCTTTATATAGTTCTATAACATGTACATAACATTTACTGTACATGTGTCTCATGACAGCAGAATGTCAACATGATGTGTGGCTCAATCAGACGACATTATGAAGGTAGATGGTGCAGACCGTAGCTCCTGCTGGGTGGCCGTGGTGTCCAGGCTGTCCTCCAGCTCAGTGCGCAGAGCGTTCAGCTCCTCCCCGAGGTCCCGTCGCGCCGCCTCCACCTTCCCCCTCGCCGCCCGCTCTGCCTCCAAGTCCTCCTGCAGCTCTGAGAGCAGAGCCTCCAACTCCCGGATGCGCTTCACCGCTGCCCCATGCTGACCGCTCTCCTCCTCCAAGCTGTGGTCACACAAAAAAATACAAGTTCTAACATTGGTATTAGTCACTCAAGATACTTCATTAGAGTGCCAAAAAACTTACAGAGGACACTTCTGCCCCCCTGAAGAATAGGCTCTTTTAACAGCCGCATGAACTATCATTAATCAAAGGCTTGCATATTGGGCGTGTTGTCCCTCTTACCGGGCCAGCGTGGCCTGCAGGTCCTCCTCTTTGCAGGCGAGCTGGGCTCGGAGCTCAGCCAGCTGGGCCTGCAGGTCGGCGTACTGCTCTTGGAGGTCAGCCAGCTCCGCCTCCACCTTCCTCTTGGCCTTCTCCGTGTCCTGACGACCCTTCTCCTCCTTCTTCATACGCACTGGACACAGCCAACAACAGAAGTCAGTGAGCAAACCTCTTAAACCTCTAAAGTTTTATGGAGGCGCTATTATGGGAAAACTTTATTTTCTTTACTTTACTCTATTGGTATTCATATTTCACTTTAATACCACTTTAACAACCAAGGAAATCTGAAGCTGCAAACATTTCATTCGACATCCTGCAAGAGAACTTTGGTCCAGTGTTTCTAACCTTCATTTAACATTGGTCCTATGATTTCTGCAGTGCGGACAACACAGACGGAATTTGTCATATTGCATTGTTGGAATTTTATTCAACCACCACGTGATTAGACACTCTTCAGGTGACAGCATGTGGTTCAAGCATAAAACACAGAATTAAAAAAATTTAAATGGATTTCATAGGCCCCTAATTAACTGATGGCATTCATATTCATAAATCAGAATTATGACACTTTGGCATCTACAAAAATATGATTTGATTTTCTATAAATCCAAAGGTTTCCAAATAGATTTTCAAATAGGTTTTCAAATAGAACTCCTCCCCTGGGCTCGAGCTCAAATTTTTCTTCTATAGACCTTATGATGTCTGTTTTGGTACAAAAACTTTGACCTTACTACCGTCTGTAAAGAGAAGGATAAAAAGAGCTTTACAAGACCAAGGTAAGTACAGTTCTAGAGCCACATCTTCTATGTCTAAACAGGGGTTAATAGCAGAGAGTACCAGTGCTGACTGACCCTCCAGGTCTGAGATCATGGACTCATGTTTATTCTTGAGCTTAGTCAGGTTCTTGGACTTCTCCTCCTCCTCTGCCAGGTTAGAGCTCATGTCGGCCATCCTCTCCTCCAGCAGCTTTCGCTCCTAAAAACACAGAGATTTCAGAGAGTTTGTGAGTAAAGCATTGTATGTGTGGTGACTGGCATACAACGGAAACATCCTCTGCTCTTCTGTGCCTTCTGCAGTTTGTTATTCTGGTCCTCCATCAGCAGGACGTCCTCCTCCAGCTTCTTGACTTTCCCCTCCACAGCTACTTTCTCAAGCTGCAGCTTCTGTCGAGCATCCTCTTCCTCCGCAATGTGGGCCTCCATGAGCTGCGTGAAAAACATCCAAAATATTTGATTCATTTCTTTTATCTGTATTTAACATTACTTAGTTCACAGATTCAACTCATTAACATATTTAATCTGTTAATCTGCTATAGAATATTTTGAATTTCTTAAAATGCAATTTGATGGAATAGTGGAATAAAATAATCACTTTATGTAATGATAATAAAATGACACGAAACAATTATTTGTTTCAGTTTCAGTTTCAGTTTCACTAATGGGAAGATTTCTTCTAAAATTAAAAGAAAGTTCTATTGAAATACTGTGTTATAATAATAATAATTAGAATAATGATAATGTGTGTCCACCTGTAGCTGCTGCTCCATGTCCCTCTTCTCCTGCTGCAGAGAGTTGCTGCGCTCCTCCTCCTCCTCCAGCCGGACCTCCATCTCATGCAGCACCTCCTCCAGCTCCTGCTTCTTGACCTCCAGCCTCACCCTCATCTCCTCGGCCTCAGCGTACAGCTCCGTCTCTGCCTGCAGCTTGGACTCCAGCTGGGCTCGCTCCTCTAACAGCTGCACATAGCGGCTTCAGTCATGGCTGGACATATGATTTTAATGTATAGAAAACAAAAAGGAAACCTGGTTGTGTCTAACCTGGGTGTGTTTCAGGGTGATCTCCTTCAGGTCAGCCTCGCTCTTTGCTGCCACTTCTCTCGCCGCCTTTAGCTCCTCTTCCTTCTGGCCCATCTCCTCTTCTTGTCTGGTCACCTGCAGCAGGGGCTTCACCTGATCGGGGGACAGACACAACTCCATTATTCAGTCTTCCTTTGTTTTGAATATACAGTTTACTTTTTGGCCTGTTGGTCAAATAAAACAAGCAATTTGAGTATATCATCTCGACCTTTGGGAAATTACAGCAGATGCCTGTTACAGGTTCTGACATTTCATAATGACAACACAAGCAATCAAGACAATAACTGTCAGATGACAAAAATAGTTGTTGTTGCCGCTATGGTGTAATCAAAATGATAATTCTGAAAGCCTGCAAATGTGTTTACGGGAGCACTGTGTGTGTTTGTGTGTGTGTAACCTTAGTAAAAAGTCTCCACCACTGCCAGTTCTTGAGTTTAAGGTAACAGGCGCAATTTCTCTGGATGACCTTCATGGCACTCAGCTGCTGCTGTCGTTTACTGAAAGCCCTTCAAACAAACAGAGACAGATGGAAGCTTGTGTGTAAATCGGCAATAATATTTCATATGGTTCATATATGGTCGAACTGTTTCTCTTACTTGCGGGCCAGGAAGCCTCTGGCTTGAGCCTGGAAGGCGATGATGATGACGGTGAGTTTGAGGTCCCTCTCCTCCTCCAGCTGGGCCAAAACTCCAGTCCTGAAGAACATTTTGCTCTGACCAATGCGGTACAAGTTAGGATCCAGATCCAGGTGCTTTACCTGGAGGGAAGGGGAAAGAGGAGGACGAAACAAGAGGGAGGAAGAGACAGGTTTCAATGGGTGAAAACAAAAATCCAAACAGACTATCAGCAATAAACTGTCTGTCCAGCTCACCATCAAACAACACGCCTGTTTCCCATCCATGAAGCCTTTGGGGATGGCGCTGGCAGCCAGAATCTCATATCTACAAACAAGAAAACAACACACACAAACACAGACACACTTCAGAAAACCAGCCCATGCACTAAATTGCACTTCAGTCTCCTTGATGTCATTTTTGACAGTTATTATCGGAAGTGTTTTATACGGTTTCTACGTGGAAAAAGTTATTCAAATCATATTATCAAATCATTTTTTGATATAACAGTTATTCCAAGTGTGATTATTAAAAAGTAATAGTAACTGGAATCATTCTTATTGCTCCAGCCTGTTTAAATGTTTAAAATGTTAAAATTCATGGCCAACACAGTGTTCATATCTGTATAACTGCCATCTAAAATATTCTGCCAGCTGCAGTTACTGCTGGAATTAATCTCACAGTAACCAGTGAGCCTCAGACAGACCCTCACCTCTGCCTGAACTCTTGGAACACGATGCGGTTGGGGAATCCCTGTCTGCAGATCCGAATGCCCTCCAGCACCCCGTTGCACCTCAGCTGCTCCAGCACTAGGTGGGCGTCCATCTTCCCGGCCTGCGGCGCAGAGGACAAACCAACAAGCACTGAATGCACAGAAAACACCCACGCACAGTCGCTTCTCTGTGGACTGTGGCTGCACTTCAGTATAACTACATACCCTCTTCTCGTGGTTGGGGATGATGCAGCGGACAAAGTTGGGCTGGGTGTTGTGCAGCGTGGTCATGAGCTTGCCCAGTGACTCTTTATACAGCTGGCCCACGGTGCGGAACATGCCCTTCTTGGATTTCGTGGAGCTGGGCATCGAGCTCTCCGACATCTTGGTCATGGTCTTCAGGCCCACCACTCGGTCCGCTGACAGGCAGATCACAAGAGATTTACACCTCATTTTGTTGTCAAAGTCAACGTGATGACATAAAGGATCTGGCTGAAACTAAGTCAACAAGGACATGTAGCCTCCCTCACATGCAGGACTGACCGTCTTTCCACAGGTCCTGGATGAAGGCGCTGGAGGAGTTATTGAGCAGAGCCGTCACATTGTCGTTCAGAGGATCCATGTTCTTGGTCAGCCAGTTCGCTGCATTATAGTCAACCTGGAAAAGATATGAGGTCATGTTGGGATGATAAAGATTTGAAGGAAAGATTAAAAATTGACTATTGAAAACTGACTCTTCTTAACATCACAGGTCCTTAGTTCGTACTGAAACAGCTGTTTCCTTCTTCCTGTTTTTTATCGAACAAACAGGAGGAAGGAAATAAAGCATTTTTGGTGTCAATTTCATCCTGTAAATGATGTAAAACTGTATTTGAATACACAGTTGTACTGATTTGTTTCTTACGAAAGAATATTAGGGCCACCTTGAGGGAAAAACCCCCTGAAATTACTAGAATAAAGTCGTAATATGAGAGCAAGTCTTAATTATATGAGAAAATAGTCTACTTTTATAGGAAAGGAGTCATGAGAACAAAGTCATTTTACAAAAAAGAAAATTGTAATATGTGTGAAAGTGAGGGACATGGAGCACCTTTTGAAATTGTACTTCAGTTTAGGTTTCACGAAGAAGGAAAAATTTTTTTAGCACATCACTCCTTGGAGGAAATCATCTCTTTTGCAGAGGAGGGCGGTAGTCAGCAAGGTATCAATGATGAGGAGATATTACCTGTTGACTGTGTGTAGCACCACAGCAGAGGTTGACAGGAGGCTGCCATTAGACTTCTCTCCAGCCCTCATTTTGTAGGTTACTGGTGAAATATTTTGCTGAATGATATTTTTCTGTATCCTCGAGGTGACCCTAAAACGCCATCGAAGTGTCTCACGCCTGAAGTCCTCCGTCATGCTCACCTTTCCGGCGTAATGCAGAATTGTGAACATGAGTTTGTCTTTGTGCTGTTTGGGTTTGGAGAACTTGACGTGACCGGTGTGGGTGTTCAGCAGCTTGTCCACGAAGGAGACGTCGGTGGCTTTGGGGAACCAGCACTCTTCGTCCAGCAGGGCCAGGATGCCTGGAGGGTTGTTCTGCAGGACACGAGAGGACCCAGGGACTGCATCTCAGATCATGCATTACGAGAGTTATTTACCCATTGCAAATATTTTTTTCCAAATTCTATTTTCTTCTTTTTCTGTCAGTGTGGAACCTGGATTTTCTTTGTCTGTATGCCTGCCAACCTGTTTCTCACTACCATCCCTTCTTTTTCAGCATTTCCCTTCTGTGAAGAGAGGACTGTGATTTGAGAAAGTTGACTATCACATCCCTCTGCAAATCAACACTCTTAAAGAAGGATGTCTTAAAATATTAGTGGTTAATATTTAGTTGGTTAATGTTAAGACTGTGGGAATCATTGTGGTTGTTGGACACTGAATTTCATTCATGACGGGGTGATGTGCGTGACTGAAGCCCGTTCCTCACCGGCCTCTCGATGAGCTCGATGCAGGGCTGCAGGTCCAGGCCAAAGTCGATGAAGTTCCACTCGATGCCCTCCCTCTTGTACTCCTCCTGCTCCAGGATGAACATGGTGTGGTTGAAGAGCTGCTGCAGGCGCTCGTTGGTGTAGTTGATGCAGAGCTGCTCGAAAGAGTTGTCCTGAGGAGACAGTCATTGGTGATTAGAAACTTACATTAATACAATCAAATTTGCCACCCATCTTTATTTTCTTTCTTTTATTTTTTAAGTGTTCACCTCAAAAATCTCAAAGCCAGCGATGTCCAGGATGCCCAGGAAAGAGGACGACTGTCTCTTGCTCTTGTCCAGGGTCTTGTTGACCCTCGCCAGGATCCAGCGAAAGAGACGGTCGTACATGGCTTTAGCCAGAGCCTCCACTGCAAAATCAGCCTGAGGAGGCAGATGGAGGTGAAAGATGGAGAATTTGAGAGTGACAGCAGGAAGTCTTTCTTCTGATTCATTTTGGGATCATTTACAGTGCTCTTTTACCGTACACATTCACATTTTCTGAAAATATCACAAAAGAGCTTTTATTTTTCTGTGTTTAGTGAATGAGGCTTGGTTTGCTTTTACCTGCTGCTTGGTCTGAGCCTTCTGCACCATCTCCCTGCCCACTTTGATTCGAGGAGTGAGGATGGCCCGGGTGAAGTCGGTCACATTGATGCCCTGCAGGTGACACACCTTCTGAGCAGCTGGGGTCCGCGGGACGGGATGAAAAAAAAAAGAAACGGAGGAGAGGGTGGATAAGTTCATTCGGAGCTTAATTGACAGAGCTGGTTCTGGTGTTTTGGAATGATTACCGACCAGTGTTGTCGGGCATGGTCGCCTGCTCACTGTTCCTCTCCTTTTCAAACTTGATGTTGCCCAACTGGAGCACAGTGGACACCACCTTTAACATCCCTGCAGAGGGGAGGAGGAACACAGGAGTGATGTCGGAAAAGATGAGTTAATATCCATCAACATTGAGGATGAACTAGTTTTTGTCACATGCAACTGATACAATACCTTTTGAAATAATTCCCTGATCATATATTTATGTTTTCCAGCATAATACTGCATGACTAAATTAAATGTGTGACAACTAAAACAATTTAAGAAAGATATGCAGGGAAACTATAACTCTCCGTACCAGGCGTCCTTTGAAAGATTCTGTGGATTTGCACAGCCTTCCATTTTTTCCCTGACTACAGTTCTAATTTAATGGAATTGGATTTTAAACAAATACTTCTTCTAAATCTTATCTTGCAACCCATTGCGAGGTCCTGCCTCCTGACGCACACGCTGGGAACTACTGCCTCAGATTTTGTGGTTATATTCCTTTTAACCTCCTCTACAGGTTCACTGTGTCACCGGTGCGTGAAAGATCTCCCTCCAGTGGCAGGGAAGGGAACTGTCTGACTGCTTTGCTTTTATAATTAACCTAAAAATATTTGCCACACACACAAACTGTCATTTAGCATGGAAGGTGTCTGCACTGTAACAATGTCATTTCAAGCACACATCCATGCAAAAAATCCCATGTTCCTGCAGTTATAATGGACAGGACTCTTGGCTGGAATGTAACAGGATGTCTGTTCATTCAACCCTGATACTGTCGTGTCTGATGGAGGGACAATATAAGAAACAAAGTTCAGGGTTTTTTTTTTGTTGTTGTGTGCTTTGATGGAGCTGTGTGTACCTAATCTTTCCTCCTCAGTGAAACCCATGATCTCCATGGCCTCCAGAGTCTCAACGAACAGCTCATCATCCTGCTGGCCAGGGATCTCCACGTGACCCGCCATCAGGAAACGGTAGCTGCTGAAGTCCTCCAGCAGCAGCTCCTCTACACACACACACACACACACACACACACACACAGAGTGAAAAGCATGGAACATGTGCAAGTTGGTTGTTGGCTGTTGACTTCAGAGCAAAACAGAGTCTGTCCACTGCAAAGAACAATGATATGCTCAGAAATAGTTGCTGTCTTTTCTTTATTCAGAAGATTTAGACATAGAAATGTAAAAATGAGACATTGTGATTCTTGGAGTGGTTATTATTATTGCCACCAGCTGCTGGTAATAACTACACATCTCAAAAGTCCTGCCCTATCAGTCAAACCCAGCTGGTTTCAGGACAGGCATCTGCCTAGCTCATTACCTATCATAAATCCTTTAAATCTTACTCGTATTTAAGGCGCTCACCCCTCGTCTTGTCTTTGGCTCCTGCCACCATGTAGTAGAAGATGTGAAATGCTCTCTCGGTGTTGGCCTGACGGATACAACGAGACTTCTCCAGGAGGTCTGAGCAGGGCAGGAACAGGGCTAAGCAGATAACCAGTTCTGAGTTCATTTATTCAAGCTAAATGGCTCATTGCTGTTTCTTTTTTAAATTTTTTTTTTTTACTTTAATAGGACTGCATGTAAAGGATTAAAGTCTATATTTATAATCTGACTAAATTCAGTATTTGATCACAGTAAAAAGGATACAGGTGTCAATATTTGCTCCAACGATATAACCAGTCACATCAAAGTTGAGCTTGATGAACTTGCCCTATGGACAGAGATGATGAGAACAGCAACACGACACCAGTAATAACTGCAGATTAAAGTTAAGAGTCACAATGGTTGTGATCTTACAAATCGCGAGGAGTTGTCATTCTTGATTGTCTTGGCGTTTCCAAATGCCTCCAGGATTGGATTAGCCTGCAGAAGCTGCTTCTCAAGCTCCCCCTGCAGACCCCATCACAAAGTTAAACATCCATCCATCCATCCAGCCTCCAATTTGCCTGCATGAAGAATTTATACTCACGTAGGCCAGAGATCCTGGCTGCTGCTGCTGCTGCTGCAGGAAGAAACAGGAACACAAACTGTAAGGAGAACCCCATATATAATCCCATATCTTTTCACCACCTACTTCAAAAATCATTCTGAACTCTCTGTTACTACAAAAAAGTAATGGTAAGTTAACTGATTAGCACCAATGTGCCAGTCAGATTTCAATAAAAACAAGGATCTATCCAAATCGGGAGGGGCCACTCATGTCCCCCACTCAATATTGAAAGTATTAGATTGGCTCAGTCTGACAGACACAGACAGTGAGAGCCCGGCCGGCTGGTCCATGCCACGACCACTGACCATACAGTAAGTCACATCAGAAATTGAAAAACAAACTCTTTGACTTTACACTGTTCTGCTTTAAATGGACCAGATGTTTGGAAATCTTGCTGAATGTCCCAATGCTCAGTCCTCCACCCCTGGGGTATCACAGGCGCATAATAGAGTTAACTGCCGCTGGAATTATGATCACATTTTTGAGCGTTTCCTTTTTGAAAATCTGACTTTATTAGGTTCTGGTTGTCTCATGTTATCTACAAACATCCTGGAGAAGTTTCTGAAAGCTGAAGACGTTCTCTACTCACAGTGTTGACATCTTTTTTGCCCTTGTGCGAGGAGGCAATGACCGCCAGGTACTGAATCACCTTCTTGGTGTTTTCCGTCTTCCCTGCTCCCGACTCCCCTCTGGGGTGGAGGGGGGCAATGACAGGATGGAAACAGAGAGAGGGTTGCAAAGTCGTAGCTCATGTTAACTCAGCTGGATTGTGTGAAGGTCAGGTTGTTCTTCTTTTAACTGAAGCTGATATGCACATACATTCGGATCATTAATCAACCATTTGTGTCAAAATGGCAACTTTGAGTATCTGCTGGTTTTGTTTGTGTTGATGTCTTTTGTTTGTCTGAGTGAGTATTTTTTTTCCAGGGTCTCAACACTTGTGTATTATTTTGTGTTAGCTGGGGCTGTAGCATTAACATTTTACAGCATTAACATTAACAGCAGTAACATTTTTCGACTGATCAGCCATTTACTCAAAACAACAACAACAAAAAACAGTCCAATTGATACCTCCCTTTTGGGGACAAAATGCAAAGTCCGAGTGAAATGAACCATTAAAGTTGGAACGCTGTGTAAATAGTAAATTTAAACCTAATATTCAAAGCAAGTGTTGAAACTCCATGCAGCCATCCATCTTCTCTGCTCAGCTCACATACAGAGTGTTGTGTTAGAAGAAGAGGTGATGCCACATAGTGGTACACATGCACCTGACCCTACTATTTTCACGCGTTGTGTGAATTAAAATCGGGTTTGGGTTGAAATGATGAGCGACTCATCACATTCTGTTTTTTTAATTTACAGTTTACACAGCATGCCTTCCTTTTTTGGAAACGGGGTTGTGGTAGTCATAGTCAGTGCAACGCCCACATGCATGATGTAAAGATGTAAAGAGTACTGTATGTTTGACTCACGTGCAGAGAATAGACTGATCCTCCCGGTCTGTGGAGAGAGCGAGGCATGTTAAAACACAGTCGCTCTGCCAAACCCATAACTCAAAGCCAAGCTGAACCGACCAAACATGAACTCTGAGGTGGCCTGAGGCCGCTCAGCTCGGACACGAGAGTGAACGGGGGCGGATTAGCCTCCATCATTAACATCATCTAAAAATAGCAGGTGGATGCTGGGGCTCCGTCGCTGTAATCTCGTCTCGGTGCGCCCATGTATGGCCATTCTGGGGCTGAGTGGAAAGCGTGGAGTTAACCTGAGGTCCCCGTCAGGAGAGCATACGGCCGCCACTTCACTCTCATTAGGTAATGTGTAACCAACTGTAATGTAGAAGAAAACTAACCATTATGATTTCTAAAATGGGACTACCCCTCTAAAATAAAAAGTAAATGAGAACAACAGGTGTGCTAATGTTAAAGTAACATGCAAACCACCCAAGTAAAGGTTGACTGAATGAATGAATAAATGAATGAATGAAAAATACTGTTAGTGCCATTAATATCAGCTCCACAAGCCAATGGAGCCAAGAACATCAGATGAAGCACCTGCATGCTAAAATATCACTTTAGAACAGTGTGCAAATATGTTTTCCTTCTAATTTGGATGAAGTGACCTGGATTAATATATTGAAATATAACATACTTCTATAAAGACAACATACTGACAGAACAACACAGGGTATTGGTCACACACACACATAGTTACCCTGCATCATGTTCCTGTAGGCGTTGTCTGTGATGGAATAGATGTGCGGGGGCACCTCGTGACGTTTCTTGCCCTTGTACATCTCAATGATCTTCTCAGAGTAGATCGGCAGCATCTTGTAGGGGTTCACCACCACGCAGAACAGACCAGAGTATGTCTGTTGAGGGGGGCATGAAATATACATCATTTACTGTCACGGAGTCAGAGCGGATAAGCGCTTTACACTGTCCTATTCTGCCTGCGTTTTTAATGTTAGATAAAGTGTCTGGTTTCTGCCACTGATTCCCTCACCTATTTGGTATGAGCCAGGTAGCTCCCAAGATCTAGACCAAATGATCAATAAATGATGAGAAAATAATCAGCAGCCGAACTGATAATGAAAATAATTTATAGGTGTTGATGTAGATTTCAGTAATATACAACATTCAACTTGTAACTTTGCCCTTCTTTACAGATGAATATAGAAAATAACCACCATACCAACACTAACGATAAAATCACATTGTAGCATTAAATATGTATCGCACAAAACATTTAGCTTGTTTCCAAATTTAAACTTTTGTAATAATAGTTCAATTGTTAAATTTACATTGTGGGACTCCTCAGAGATACACAGCTCATATTCAGAGTTCTTTTTTTTCTCTCTTTTTTTGGCATCTGCAACACCATCTGCTCATATAAGGAGTGGAGGGACCACATTTCTTAACTTCCAGTGTTCTTCATGGCAGTGTGTATTACATGCATGAACTCGGATTATACTTTTTACATCCCAGACCTTATTAGACTTTGTAAGACTGACTGAAGAAATAAAAAACATAAGCTCCTGATCCTTACAGTACATCCAGAGTCTGCGTCAAGAGTCCTGCTGACCTCGGATCAAGTAGCTTCTTTCAAAGCCAGGTTTTCTTTACATTAAGCCTTACATGTTGATAAAAAGGTACTGCAGCTCTTTCTCTGTTTGAAAGGTTCTGGTGTAGAGATGATACGAGCACGAGCACAAGAACTTTCATTGCTTTACACCTGAACGACCCAGAACCCTCCTCATGTGGCCCTGAAGACAGAACACTCACGTAGATCAGGCTGGAGAAGTATCTCTCTCGCAAGTTGTGGAGGACGGAGGCTTCGTTGAGGAAGGTGAGGGCGGCCATATCCTCCACCTTGCTGAATTTGGGTGGATTCATCTTCTGGATGTCGTCTTTGTTCACCGTCACTTTCTGACTGTTGGAGAGCTCCACCAGCACCTAAGGCACAGCGGCAGTATTTTTTTAAATTTATGCTCACTGGTAAAAATAGATGAAGCTTCTGAAGTCCAGTTCTGAAATGTCTTCTTCCAATATATATTATGTTTATTCCATATTAGGGATGCTCCAATACCAGTTTTTTCAGACCATGCGCAAGTACTTACAATTGGTTACTTGGTGATATGAGAATTTAATTCCATTACAATGCCTGACCAAAAAAAACAATTCAACATATACAACATGATGCCACTACTGATAAGTTAACTTAACCTGGTGTTTTCTGGAATGGTACCGCCACACATTTCACCTCTATGTAACCTGCAACACATCCAGGGGATGTATCTCACAATAATACGACTGAAATGATCTATCTTCTTTGATGAGATGATGAGCTATTCATCTACAGCATGCAGGCTGCTGCACTGACATAAAAAAAATACATAATCCCCTCCTTAGAGAGGCCATAACATGTGGTACACGCTCGTCTGGCGGGTCAGCTGACTGAGCAGCACCTGCGTGCGTTAACATCCCACAGCACAGACCCTATCATCATGGTGTGGCTTCTTTGCCGGAACCCCGAGCAGCTCTGTCAGATAAGAGCCATTGGGCTGACAACGGTGGTCCAGAAATCAGTGGATAAAGCTGAAACATGGCCTGAAACAGGCTGCTGACGTGCTTTCTCACGTCATGGAGCAGCTTCGATAAGACATGGTTACTGTGACGTGGTGACCATGGGGGATCTCATACCTCAGCTCCAGTTCAGTGAAAATAAATCTTGTATCATCCACAACGGTCAACAGCTGGCCATCGAAAGCTTCCATCATTTTCCCTGCATGTTTGCCAACGGTCCCGGGACCTATTTTTTTCCCCTACCTTCTCCAGCATTCACTGAAGGTGGCTGTTGGTGCCACATTAACAATCTTCTGTTCCTTAGTGAAATCATTGTTTACTTGTGTTAAAGGACATGTTTATCAAACTTCCTCATGACGTTTTAGCAGAACATAGCATGTGGCCTGTGTGGTTGCGTTGGAGTAGTTTTATCATTATGATTATGATTACTGTGCAGCACTAATTACAAATTTTCAATGAAAATACATAACTACATAAGTAAATCCAGGATTAAACCAATAATAATTATAATGTAATAATTATGATTTGGGGTTAGGGTTTTATTTTGTTTTAGGGGGGTTCAGAATAAATTTTTTTCCTGTTCTACACACTGTTAGCTTTTTTTTTTTTTTTTTTTTAGCTTTCCCAGTACTTTTCCTATAAATGCATACATTAACTGTTGATAGAAGCTCATAGTCTGTGTGGTCATTTAAAAAAGTCCTTTCTTGTGAGTGCCTGAGGATCTAAGACAGGCTTTTCACTGCTCTGTGTAAGACTATTAAAGGGATCAAATACTTGTGCTAACGATGGTGTCACTTACCTCATCACCCTTCTCCTCCTTGATGCTAGCTGGCTCAAAGCCCTCCCTCTCTGACAGCACCCACACCATCTTCTTAGCCGCCCAGTCGGCCTGCGCCACCCCGCTGTTGCGAAAATCATTTTCCAGGAACAGGTACTTGCTGTCATCGGCAGCCGGGTCAGCCATGTTGGAAATATCACTGAAAGGAGTTGAATGGGCCTGTTGTGCACACACGATCTCTGGAGGTTCAGAGGCAGGGAGACTGACGTCCGGATTGTCACTGAGGACTGGTTTGGCCTCTGGGGCAGTGATAGGAGGTGAGTTGACCTCTGACCTCCGCTTGACGTCTGGCCTGCTGACACAACACACGAGGCAGAATGCAGAGACAGGACTGGAGCTGTACATGGGTCATAAGAGGATGAAACTGCAGTGCAAACTGAAGTCTTCTGCAAGTAAGAACTGTACAGTAGACCTGAACTAATCCAGACAACACTTTGACTTTACTCTCTCAATATTATGACTTGTTTTCCTCAAAATATTACAGGTTTTTTTAAACTCTCGAAAAAGAATATTCAGTGCTTTTTGCTTCTTTTTTCGACCAGTAACATTTTTAACCCCCCTCCAAAAAAAAAAACAAGCAAACAAAATAACAACTTGTTCATATCAGACTCAACACCTCTTAAAAATCTTTGCTGCTGTGATGTCATCCAATGTGCACCATGACCCTGTGACATCACTGCTGGGTGCAGTAACAGGTGTGACAAGGTATAATCTCGGACCACAGCCACTGTTGCTGTATTACTTGCTGTGGTATGAGGTGTAATGGACGGAACCTTTCAGCAGGAAAGGCCAGTGAAACACTGCTTTTCAACATTCTGTAAATCAATATCAATTCTTGCATAAATAATCAACATTCAAAGATAAAGTTTAAAAAACATAGGCTTCTTGTTATTGGAAGAGCATAACAATAATAAAACCTAGAGCTGTCATCACATTTTTAAATTGCAGGTTTTGGCTGGAAAAAAAAGCAGAAGGAAAACAGATATATGCCGCAATCTGAAAGATCTGCACATTGCCTGAGGTAACTCTGCAGGACATTTAAGGGCAATACCCTCTTTCTTTATGCCTCACCTTCACACAGAAGACTCACAGGTGATGAGGAGCATCAATAAAACGGATGCTTCAGCTCACAAACTCTCTCTTCCAATGACTCACACTGCCGCTGTTGCCTCCTAATAAGCATTTACATTTGGCTATTTTCAGTGAACTGCCTGATAACGGCCCTTCGGCACATTTCCCTAGGTTTGCATGGAGCTACTTACTCACTTATCCTTGTCTCCCCGTGTCGGTCACAAGGCTGCTGTGACCTCCCACTGGACAGCAGGTAATAAAACATGAAAAGCAGCACACAGATAAACCCTGCAATCAAACAAGCCAGCTGCCATGCTGGGATGCCCATGTTTGGCGAACACCTTTGCTCCTGGTAGCTTGGTAGCCCCAAAGAGGGATGCTGGGGACTTAGGCAGGCATACTGCCTTATATGGTGCAGCCCGTGTGTCCAGCCAAGCTTAACATTTACACCAAAATGGTGACATGTCACAAGGTGTACCCATGTGTGGCCCAGCGGCACTTGGGAAAAAACATCTCCCACTGACATATTTCTGCTATATTTACTCGAAAATATAACATTTTTGGACATAAGATTTTATATGGATGTAAGTCACTCAAAAGAGTACATTTCTGATTATAATACCATACTGGCGTTTTTTATTTTTTTGTTAAAAGACTTTGGATCATGTTCGTTTTGTACTACACTATTTGATGTGAGACCCTTCTCACTCTTTGACTGCAAATATTAACACAACACACTGCTTTTAATATGTTTTGATTTGAAGAGCAATATTAACAAGTTACTTTTTAGTTTTTCTTCAACATGCATAGTTGTTATTTTTTGCACGTTTACAATGTTATCATTAGACTTTATCATTAATTTAACAGATATTGTTATAAATATCCAGTGCACCAAAGTAATGAAAGCATCTACCTGTGCCCTGATGAGTTTAATTTGAGCTGAAGTAAAATAAACACATTGTTCATACTCACTGTGCAGTGCGTCAGTTCTTAGTGCAGGATGGAAGCTGGACTCCAGGGAAATGAGGATATCATGTCAGGTAAATGAAGTGGTGGTGGTGATGATGATGATGATCCACACCATTTAAACCAGCCCCCCACAACACCTGGGGGTGGAGCAGCGTGTGCACGACTACGTCATTTCCAAAACTGACAGCAGCGCACGAGCGAGCAAATGATGTTCACGTCACCTGCCTTCAAATTAAGAGCCTTGACCTCTACTCACTTAGAAAGAATTAGTAGCAGTTTCATTTACCATTTTTAAGTTGGAACAGATTCACAAATGTAAGTACATACAAAATTTCAAGTAAAATGAAGAAGTAGTAGAAGTAGAAGTAGACCGTAATATTTTATATTTTTCTGCTAAAGTAATGAGGTGGTAAATCGTTGTGGAAGACAACTATGCACATTCATTCAAATACTGACTTAAGTTCTTTTTAAGAAACTTACTTATCTAACTTCCCAATATTAACCCTAATAATCAGTACATAGTGGACATTCTTTCATTTTGAAAGGTTTACGCGGAGGGTTTAAACGCGTTCCCGCTGGCTTGCCGTAGTAGTATTGTTTCCATGGTGACCACGCCAATACTTGCTCTTACTTTTATCCTCGTACTAATTTCCTGTGGTGTTTTTAACCTGCTAACAGTTTTACATGTCTTTTCATCCGGAGCCTCTGGGGCAGGAGGAGGTTTATCAAATGTTTACCGTGTTTGAAGGCTCTTCTCCGCAAGATGTGTCCCATGCGAGGCAGCTATGGAGCTCCGTGTCCCTCCTGCCGCCGCTGGAGTCCCGGCTGGTGTCGGCAGATATCCGACAGAGGCTGCCGGTGTCCCGTCCGCAGCGCAGGAACACCGCAGCAGCGACAGCCACCGGCCCCAGACACTCCGCGCCGGAGCCGCCGGGGGTCCCCGATGTCCGGCAGCGACGGGAGGAGAGACAGCGGTACGCGGCCATGGCCGAGCAGCGGAGGGAGATCCTGGCTGTGCTGAAGAGGCAGAGGGAGCAGAGGATCCAGAAGGAGCTGCTGTCAGTGGCCTTCAAACCGAAGAGAAGAGAAAGAAATCTCAAAGTACAAGAAGGTTCAGACTCTGAGAAGGACGAGGAGCTGGTCAAACAGCTGCAGTAAGAAAAGGACGAGGCATCTAAAAAGACGCCAGGCCCTTAAAGAGGAGGACATGCTGCATCTCATAACCGTTAAATGCTTTTGATGATGCAAAGTTTGGTTAACATAAAAAAAGGTATCAAAAAGTATTATGTTGGGTATGCCAATCCATTTATATATCTCAGTTAACTACAAAACAGCTCAATTTCTTACATTCCCTCATAAACATACACCACAATACTACCTGAAGCACAGTAAAAAAAGAACCTAGCCAATATCTGTGGTAATTAGTCACCTTGACCGTCAGTGGTCTTTTTTTTTTGTCTAGGAAGGTTCCTAACTGAGTGAAATGACTTGTGAGTATCTAAGCGGCAGTCATGGTAAGAGCTGGTCGAATTTTGTAAAAGTTTAGGAAAGGAGCTTTGACGCCCCCAAGTCATTGGTTAACACAAGTTAGTGGAACAGACAGAATGCTATTTAGCTTGGTTAGCAAGACGCATCTGTAACTGTAATAATGTAGTCAATCATTTTGGCTCGCGAAAACATGCTTAAAATAAAATGTAGGCTCCGGTGAACGGGACACTGTTTGATCAAATAAATGTTATGATTAACTTCCGTGAAAAAAAAAACACCGCGTGAACGGTCCTGACTGAGTGGCAGGTGTCAATCAAAAGGTAGCCACGCCCTAAAACGGAATCTTATTTATCGTCTTTTGTTAAAGGAAAATCATATTATATTGAAGAAGTGTTGAAAGTAGCGAGATCATAGAGAAAACTCAGTGTGAAAATATTACTGAAATAATAATTCCAGTAAGAAGTCTTTAAAACAAACAGGCTTCATGGAACCAGTGGAGTCGCTCCCTGATGGCCATTCAGTAGAACATAGGTTCAAGGCACCTCCATTGGCTTCCAGATATGGAAGCAATGTGTGTGTGTGTGTGTGTGTGTGTGTGGTGGTAATTTTTGACAGACTACGTAGGCTCTTGCGGCTCACACATCTCTACCCACTATAATGGGTCCATCACTTTCATTCTTAACATGTGATGGAGATGCAGTTCGGCCCATTTCCAAAATGGAGACATGCTCTGAGGCACAGAGATCCCAAAACGCCTGAAAAGTTAACTGTTGTCCCAACTGAACACTGTACATATTTGATTTAACTTTAATGTGTTGTGTGGAGTGATCTATGGTAATTTTATGTATAGTGCTACAAGTCCTGAACAGACATTACCTCTGCCAAGGAGGTTATACTTTTGGTTCACTGTGTTTGTTTGCTTAGTTATTAGCAGGATTATGTGGACAGTAACGGAGGGATTTACAGAACATTTTTACCAGAGTTGGCTCTTGGTCTAACTTTGAAACCATTCAATTTTGGTGGTGATCTTGATCAGTGGTCCAGGAAATTGGGGAGGAAGGATTCTTCCCCATTGTGAGATAAGGTAAAATTTCACAATTTGAATCATAACTCCATAAATGCAAAACATGGGGAAAAAAATGAGGGGCACCCTCTGCATGCTGTCCAGAAAATATCACAAACTAATCAAGATCCGGATACCTTTTTCGAAAGAGGGACAAAGTCTACACACAAACATGACAGGATTGTGCAGTAACTAACACAGGTAGAGTCCTCCAATCATAATCAAACTGTAGCTGATATACTGTAGATTTAGTAGAGTGTTAATAGATGCTACTTATCTCTAATAGTTATGGAAATATATCCAGAAGAAGATGTTAACAGCATTACTCAGAATGTAACGATTGGATTGTCATTAATTTGTCAGGTCCAGGAGGACTGTATGAAGCTGAATCATATAGATCTGGAAGGTGTTGAAGAATATGATGATATACCGTGAAATTCCATAGCAGTTCTGGAGAAATGTTCAGCCTGCGGAGGTCTGCTCTCTAGTTACCCAGTAGCTTCAAACAAGCATTACATAATGTGAAGTGAAACTTGTGTGGATATTCAAATTCCAAACGTCCAGTGGAAAAGGCCCAACCATAATAGGATAAGAAGCCTGTCGACTGTTGACTTCAGCTAATTTGGCTCAAGGTTTCGAAGCGCACAGAAGCCAGTCATCTGTAAATGCTTTTTAACTTCTGGAGAAGCCAGACCATCTGTAGAGTTCATCTTTAAGTGGATTTAAAGGGATCCTTCGCCCTAGTCTTCCTCCACCTCATTTCCTCACTGACAACAAGAATATGTAAGTATATAGATTGAATCCCAACCACACCAGCACCAGAGGTGGATTGAACCACACACTCCTAACTGGGTTTCAGCACAGCTTGAGTGCTATGTGCTTGAGTTATGCTTAGCAACTAGATTTATTTCTTAAAGCAGAGCAAAATGAGATCATTCTGACAATCTTGATGCACTTGCAACCAATTAACATACTAGTGTTAATGCTTGTAGTGTATCAGGTTTTAACATCCCCAGTTTGTGTTGGTGTGATAATGAAGATTTGCCATCAGATGTCAGTAGAAACCTATTTATAGTCTCGTCTTAACAGACCGCAACCTCAGTGGGTCTGTGTGTGTGTGTGTGTTCGCGCACTAGTATGTGCTACTACTAAATGGCAAAGATTGTTAAATAATTCCACAAATAAAAAGAAAACTGTTGTTAACCTTCCTCATAAATTTGGTATCTGTCTGTGTGCTCCTGAGGTAAAACCTGACTGTCACCCAGATAATACACCATTAAATCCAGGGCGTTTTGACTGTGTTGGTGCCTGATATCTCATCCCCGCAGCCTCTTCTTTCAACAACGGAGGTGGTGGTGGTGGTGGGGGTGTTGGGTTGGTGGGAACAATTATTGTAATTATATTATTCTAATAGCTGTGCACCAGATCTGTTGCTCGCTCAGTTTGCTCCACTTTGCCGCTGCTCACATGAGATACTGAGAGCTCTGAGGGAGTATTAAAGTCAGTGCGAGCTGATGATCCTGATATTTAACTGACATTTCGTACAGAGCCTCAGGAGCCCTCGCTGCCCATGCAGCTGATCTGACGAATGTTCAGCTGACCGACGTCGACTGCATCTTGCTTAAAATCCAGTCCTCTCTTCTCTGCTGACCCTCCCGTTGAGAGGGTGCACCAGCTTTAAAAAATACATCAAGGTCTTATAAATTCTTCAGTTTTGTAAAATATTATATAAAAAAAAAACAGATTCAGATGAGTCAAATGTTGAGCTCCATGTTTTTGGTATGAATATTTAAGACTTCACTCAATAAAAGATTTAGCATGACATATTGATTAATTAATGGATAAGGCTGTTGTTATTCTATATTTCTGTTCAGCTGCCCACTATAGCTTTTAAAAATAAAAAAAAATCAAATAAACAGTAGGAAACTTGTTGGGGACTATTTTCAGGGGGGCTGGCCAACATTTGGTGCTCCAGGGAGCATTTGGAGCTGCAGGACGGCATTTTTATAATGTTTTTAACAACACAGATGAAGTTCTGTTCTTCTCCAGTGTAGCAGCAGAGGCTTTGAAAGATGAAAGACTGAAAACTCTCAGAGCGTAAGTGAGAACATGGTGTTTTTAACTACAATAGCAGCACAGCTCTGTGGACAGCGCCACCAGACTGAAATATGCTAGTATATCTAAACACCTAAAATATTGTACAACATTCATGGACCCCAGAGGATGCAACCAACTAACTTTGGATGATCCTCTTAATCAATCTATACAGCCCCATCCTATCACTGTTCTGGCCACTTTCTCTGCAGAAGCTCGAGAATCAAATCCAGCTTTTAATTACTGCCCTTTACATCTGTCTGACAGTCACTAAATCATTGTCACTGAGAAGACTTCACCAGTGACTTTGTATTTTCAACAGTCTTACAGCAACACATTTAAAGAGCAATGTCTGAGCAAGACTGTTTCATAAGAGGGTCCTGGATCAGGGCTATGCAAACACAAAGTTTGTACAATTGAAAAAATTCTCTTTCATTTTTACTCAGCACCTCCATGTGGCTTTTGAAACCATCAGTGAGTGGGCTAATGCTACATGCAACATTACGGTGCAAAACTTGAACAATGGCGACCAGAGGTGACGAACAGTGAAGAGCTTTCAAATCAAATCAAGTGACTTTCAATCAACTCGCTCTTGACTTTTAGTGTAAATAAAAAAATGTAGGAGTGAATTTATCAGCATGGTTATTCCCTAATCATCTCTTTGTGACATTGTTACCCTGTGGGGACATGCAGAGAATAACAAAAGCCAGAAAAAAAACACAACCTGTTGATTACAAACACTTAATTCCCAAACCATCACCATAACAATGGAGTTGTAATTAAAAAGGATGGCTGGTGTTGTTTGTGTGTTTGGTTGTGTGTGTGTGTGTGTGTGTGTTGGTCAAACAGTGACATTACTCTTTATATCACAGTGGAGCAGCTGTGCTGCCAGCTGATGTTTACAGCAAAAAACACTTTTTTTATTTAATAAACTTTAATGTGGAGTCGTATTGTCATATTTCCAATATGTTTCCAGTAGAAACAAGTACACACAACACACACACACACACAAACAGAGTGAGAGAGAGAGAGAGAGCGAAAGAGAGAGAGAGGGAGAGACACACTAGTCAGGTATTTGGATGGCCATCTGAGAGTTTCAACACAATCAGCTTGGTTTGTTGTGCCGCAGAACACACACACACACACACACACACACACACACACAGGTTCGTTCTTTGATAGTTGTGAGGATTGCTTGTGATGTACATAAAGCATTATTTACATGTGAAAAGATGCTTTGATACAAGCAAGGACTATGGTAACAACTTGAGATGTGGTGCTGCATGTGTCGCCGCTCGATGGCATGTGCTCCTGTTGGGGAGGTCACAGCCTCTGCAGTGGAAACACTCTGCATCTTCAGCATGATCAGCCACCTCTTCTGGAAAGACGTTTCCTCTTTAGGAAAAAGAAAGATACTTGACTTTAACTTTATAAATAATTTCTAAATTGACATTTCTGTGCATCTACACATAGATGAAGAAAATACACTATTTACATCAACATGTAGTAACTAAATAATGAATAATTTTCCCAATAGACGCCAATGGACGTTCAAACCTGAAAACTACATGTGACACAACACAGTAGAGTTCAGTTCAGTATACCTCTGTCTGTCTTTTTTTCCCCAAATGGAAAAGTATCTTTGTTTTTGGGTTAATGCTGAATTTAATGTCTGTGACAAACTCAGTGACAAACCCACACAGAATTATAACCAACTGCTGCTGAGCATTTTAGCCTCCATGAGCTCGTATTTTGGTTTCACCGCACCTATTACTGTGTGGTTGAGTGTCAGCAGCTCAGTGAATAATGAACTAATTACCATCAACACAAACAGAAGGGAACTGCTTTTGATATAATAAAATTATTCAGTATGTAAAATTATATAGGGCTGTTGTTTAGTTGTCAGTAGTAATGTTAGAAGTCATTTTTCAGAATTTCTGTATTTGGTCGTGGTCACTTTAAGAGACCCAGGAAGTAATTAGCGAGAGAAAACACACGTGCCTGAGAGTTGTTTTACTATGTCTGAGTAGGTCCAGCGACATCTGACATCTTATCACAGATCACTGTGTTTGAGGACATGTTACATTTTTGTGAAGTTTGATGCTGGAAAGCTACCGAGTTGGTTTTGTCGATTATGTTGCTGTTTAAAGCTCGTTGAAAGTTCATATGAGTGTAATTACGATTAGAAGATAGCTAATTACATGTTTAAAAAAATATGATGCCATATATTACATTCAAAGTTAAAAATACAATACATTAAAAGAACCTGTCACAGAAAAATAAGTTGATAAAACATAAGCACATTGTTGATCATATTTTCTGTATTTCTGTTTTAGTTTCACCTTTCTTTGCAACGTCAATAAACCTGTGGACAAAGGGACAAGCTGTCTTCAGAGTCTTGATGTTAAGCGCTTATCTGGCTGTCGAATTATATTCAGCGGACGTATAATGGTGGCAGCACAGCTGTATTATTCCATCCATTGACCTCCATGCAGCCACCCAGCTGACCTAAAGTCTGGGTCTTATGCAGGGCCACTTAGCTGTGCTTTGGTTGACCAAGTTTTGAGTGAGCTAGTGATACACCTATCAAATAATTATTTACTTTAACTTAAATTATACAGCTCCTTTTTCTCTCAGGAAACAAATTCAGATGCTCAGCTTTTCAGTTTTATCATCAAAGAGAATGAGAAATGACAGAGAGCAGTTCTGAATCTCGACCCACTGTATGTCTTTAGAAACAGACTTAGACACAACCCCCTAACCCAGCACCCCTCCTTTCAACCTGTTAGCTCCTGCTTGTCTCCAGTAAAATAATACAACACTTGCTAACTGATGCAACTTTGCAGTAATAGTTCAGTTAAGTACCCAAACAGCCTCAAAAGCTCTGCAGGGCACAAACTTTTGCAAATAGATCTTGTGTGTCACATTCTGGGGTTTGGGTTGTCTGTGGGGGGTCATTTGATGAAACAGAAGGGGATCATGAGGCAGATGTTTGCTTGATGTATTTTCACCCCTTTAGCCACTTATCTTGCATGCAGTGACAAAGCCATTTAATATATAAACACACACCAACATGTTTGAACACTGCAGCGTGAAGGATATTTATGGATCTGTCCCCTGGGTCTGTGACAACCTCTTTTATGAATACGAGATGAAAGAACTCATGAAAAAAAACCACAAAAAACCCCATACTCAGTTCCAATAAACTGGAGAGGGACACAAATTGAAAGCTTTCCAGAGGCACGTCCCTGAGTTTGAGTTTAAAAGGGAGGTGATATATGACTGTCTCCTCTCCAATAAAATTTACACACCCAGCATGATGTTTTACAGTTGATAAGTACAAGGAACAGTCTTGTAAAAAAGTTCCACTTTTAATGAATGAGCTGCAGAGGCTGCTCTCTGACTTTGAGTCATCCTCTGGGATTAACCGGAGTCTTCTGAGAGCTCTCTTTAACCTGCTCCACTGATCTCTCCTTCTGCGCTGCACCTGCGACAGATCCCCCAGTAAAACATTTTACTGCCAGTAAAGAGACACCTTCATGTATTGCTTTTTCTTGATCTGGTTTCTCGACGTAGCAAAACTGTCTTTGATAGCACATCGTTAACATAAATGTTTAACAGGGCATTTGCAACTCAGCTCATGCTAGATTTAATTAACTTATAACTTTAACCAACTGCCTGAACATAACAGCAGTTTACACTATGCATCAAATGATGTGAAAATAATGTGAAAGGTGTCTCTGGTGGAGATTTATCAGCTGAATGTTTATCTGTATGGGCTGTTCAGCTTCACTCTCACTGCTCTCACAGTGCAGCACATGGCACCTTTCAGAGACAATGCTCTAAATTCTGCCTGTTCAGCAGCAGGAGATGGACGCAGTGAAGAAGTGAAGAAGCCCAGATAGAAGAAGGTTGGACTCTTTCTAAAACAGAATAACAAAGATTATCTGTTTTTCTAAATCAACTTTTCAAAGCACAAAACTGAGATTTAAAGTTTTCATAGAGATCACGAAACAGAGAAATCAGCGATTGACTTGATGCCCGTGTTTTGCCTGCAAAGGTACTGTCTAACTAAGAGGATTTAAATAAAAGATTTGAATAAACTGGAGATTTTAGAAGGAAAATAGTCTGGTCAAAGTTATGGCATATTTGTTATCAGACTAGTTGAATAATGCATTTAATGATATAATGCTCATTGCTATACTTTTTAAAAAATCTGTGCTCATGACTCTCATCACTGCATTTTCCATAATAAAATCCCCCCCATCATAACATTCAGCAAAGTGGTTGCTTTTCAGTTTGGGAGTAGAAATCAAAGCACAAGCACTCCTCCACATCATTGTCACAGCTGTCTTTCAGTTTTGAAATATCCAGTTGCACTGACCAGTTACATATGAAATGTCACTGTTGATGAGAACTGTTGAGCATCAATCTCCCTCTGCAAAGAAAGGAGAAGAGGTGAGTCCAGGATGAAGGATGAGGCGGTTGAGTTCGTGGGAATAAGGGGTATTGATCGGCAGTATGTCTCATTGGAAATAAATTGCACCATTATAAATGCCATCATGCCCTCTCTTCTAGATGCTCCAGAGTTCAGTTTATTTGTATTAACAGTGCCCGTTTCGCTGCATACAAAGCCTCTTTACCGTGTACCCAATCCTGGCATGGTGTATAAAAGCTCTTGTTTAATACTGATCTGTCACTAATAGAGAAGGTCACACTGCACGGGGGGGGGCTGTTTGTGCCGACTGAAAAAGGCAGGGGTCACCATGAGATGCATTACCATCATCAAGCCCCATTAAGCCTCAGGGGCAGCACAAAACATGCATCCAAGCACTGCAGACTGTCCTGCACCCCATTTACTGCCAAACAAGAGGTTCATGTCATCATGCTGGGCCTGTAAAAATCCATCATGTATAAATGAGCAAGGTACTGCATGAAGTACAAATCAACCCACATGTCATCACAAAGGTCTGTCTTTCATTAAAGCGGCACTAATTAATCATTTTACTTTAACAATGGCTCATGTCTGTAATCTGAGAGTTGTTGCTTGTAGTGATGAACCCTCAGAAAAAGTATCACCCACTTAGTGGCTTAGAGTTTTTTGTGTTTTTCAGCACATCATTTTGGTTAATCGCACAATTTTTTAATTATAGATAAACTAGTTAATTGCACAACTTTACTATTTTAGTTCATTCTTAGCTCTCATTTTATAAGAGATGTTCTTATCAAAGCAGGCAGCAGTTTGCATTAAAGAAGAATCCACAGCCTGACATATGATCAGGCAGAGAGCAGATGCAACCCATTCTAATCAGAATTATTTCTACTGACAATTAATCAAACGTGGAATGTGAAAGGGGGCACTCATACTGTTCCCCTCATTTTAAGTAAGCTTTTTCTTTTTATTCAGAAAACTGACGACAAAACTGAGATCAGAGGTGGGAGCTGGCAGGGAAAGACAAGTGACTGGGTTTGGAGAGAAGTCCGGCGGCATCTGGTGACTGGATGGAGAAGGTAAGGCCTGAGAAAATTGTGACTAAACATAAATGGTGGCAGGAGCCCTGGGGCACAGTTAGCAACAGTTAGCAACTAGCTATTGAGGAATGTGGAACATCTAGTGGCTGAAGAAGCAGATATTTTCTCTCAGGTGTTGGTGGAGACCAAAAACAGAGCTAAAAGAGAATCATCAGGTGCACCAAACCACCATTTCCAAATAATGTCAATGTTGCCCAACACCTCCTGGATCTGTTGGTAGTGTTGGCTGGTGTTGTAATACTATTTATGATAACTTATAACATGGAAAATTTGTAAGGAATAGTCCTGTTGAAATAAAAGTATTTTTGAGAAGTAAATAGTTAAAGATTAAGAGTAAAGTGACGTAATAAGGGTGCGACTCGTACGGTTTAAAGGCCGTGGGGGTCTGATCAGCTCCCTGAAAGTTAACCCAGTCCAGGGGTTTGGGTTTAGAGGTCCCTCTGTTATAAGGAATTAACAATAAAAGCCGCTAACTCTGATAGCCCATGAGGATTTGAGTTTAGAGGCCCCTTGATTATAAATATTAATACAACTATTTCTATTTATAATTGAAAAAGCTGCCAATCCACAAGCCTGGGTTTCGAGGTCCCTCAATTATAGGTCTAAATTGGATGTATTTTTACCTATACTTGTAAAAGCTGCTGGTTTGTTTATGGAAACTGTGAAAAGTGACCAGTAGGGATAGAAAATAAACTTGGCCAAATAGGGACAGAGAAAAGAAGTCACTGTTGAACAAGGAATTGTATTTTTACTATGTTTCTGTGTGAATTTTTATAGATGTGTGATGGTCCGGTTTGCTTGTTTTTTTTGGCTTTCCCCCTCCCCTTTGTTTCTTTCTGTTTTCAGACCATGGCAGGAGGCGTGGCTGGTCTCCAACATGCAGATGAGACAAACCTGATCAACATCACCAAGCAATCACCCTGTCCCTACAAAAACCTGGTTCCTACCACACTCTGTGCCAGATAATTACTGTATCATCCTGCGTGTGTCTTGCCTTGCTCTATGACTACGTCTCAAAGATTGTAACCAGCTTGCCTCCTGCCTACACTGCCTGGTCTTGCCTTGAGGATTCTTCCTGCTTACCTTTTGCTTAGAGACAATAAAGAAAACTTGGAATAGCAACAACTCAGTATGACTGATAACAAAGACAAACAAGAAACAGTGTTTGGGCCCAGGGCCGGTTAGGGCACAATTTGCCTGAAGGGAAATACAAAATTAGAGGTTTATTCCCAAAGAAAGATACAGAAAACCAACTGAACAAATTTGAAGAATGGAGTTTAAAATTACAGGATGAAGGATTGTTTGGTGCGCTAATGGGGCTTCCACCAACAGCCAACCAGAGGAAATGTTACATCATTTCTCTGCAAAATAGAAAAGAACAGTTGAAAGCCAAAGTTGAAACAGCAACCAGAATGAACTGAGGAAATGGGAAATGAAACTAACTGAGCTTTCTGACCATCTGAAGTTAACAAAACTGCATTTTAGTAACTGTTTTTCAAGCCCTGGTCTACTTACACAAGCAGTGCAAGCTGAAGCTCAGTACAACCAGTGCATCAAAGGGTGAGTCATTTCCTCCACCTTACACACACACACACACACTCACCACATCAACACCCAACACACCACCCAGAGAGAATCCTTATGTGGAAGCCAGACAGATGATGGAGGAGGCAGAAGGAGTAGGTAAATAGGTGGGACACGATGCCACTGAGGGGAGGAAAAAACACCCAGCCACGCCCTACAGCACAACCAATCCATTCATACAGATGCCTGTAGTTGAAATGAAAGGAGGAACTTTAACGTGTGAACTACAGCCAAAGCGCATGAGGAAAAACAAGAAGAGGACAGAAGAATGGGAAAAGAAAAACAAAATAAGGATCATCAGTTGTTGAGGGAAATAGAGAATGAAGAAAAATTTAATATGTTAATCAGGGGGGTTGGGACATTGTTAAGGAAGACAAAGGAGGAAGAACTGGACATTTGGAAGGAAGAATGATCCTACAGAGGCAACAATGAATTAGATATAAGGATGGAGGAAGTGATACAAGACATGTTTAATGTAGGTGAATTAAGCTGCTTAACTAGCTGGACAGAAAGAGAAACAGGAACAGTGAAATGAATGGTTGAACAGAATGCTTGATATGATAGAGCAGGGAGAAAGTGTGATAAAAAAAAAACAAATAAACTTTAAGATCGATAAACATTGGGCTGCTTCGCTGCTGCTTGCTCACCAGAACAGAATACACCACATCTGATGATAACACTCGCTCAGGCCCAGCTCGAGCCGGTTGCGACTGGCTACACATAGCAAGATACTAATAAACACTCAAGGTTGTACTCTCTGGCACCAGGAGGATAACACTCAAGATTTTACTCCCTGGTCCCAGGAAGAGTCCAGAAGTATAATAGCTTATGATGTCCTTAGTCCGGGGCTTCTTCTCTCCGACTCTTAAAGTGGACAGATCAAAGTCTCACCGCTGACTCTATGCTCATTTTCCGTGTCTCTAAAATAAATTGTTAACCTTACGACGTGGTAGCGTCTTCTAGCTGGATAGCAATTGACTAACTTCCTCCCCCTGGTATAAAGTTCCCCGGCGGGAAGACGCGGTAGTTCCCGGTCCAACACTGGATTGTGGTTTATTTTCAATCCACAACCTAAACTGTTAACATTGGCAAGTTCATGTCGGGTTTGACCACACTGTGGGTTTGTCTCAGGTATGACCCTAAAATATAAACATCACCATTAAACATCACTAGTTGGTATTATCAAGGTTATTCAATTTCATTTTTGATCTTGGAAAAGTTGAGAAAACAAACACACTGTCACATTGTTTGAAAATACTACTATAAAAATAATACTACTAATAAAAAAAGATAATAATAACAATACACTTTAAATGTTAACTTGTAATGAAGATGAAAAGGGTTGTGTACTCATCATACACTGTTAAGCATCTCAAAATGTCAGTGCAACAGTTCCCTGAATGTCTATGTGACAGTTGCATTCTGTCTGTGTTTCCTCATCTGCTGTGTGCAGCTCTGTGTATTGTAATGGAGAAGGTAGACACTTCCTGTGTCTCTCCCTCATTATAAATCGTGCTTCTCCAGTTACAGGGTCCACTTGCTCATCTAATCTTTCTCACTCTACATCTCTACAGACCATTAAGGCTCACGCAGTCCATTTATCACATCCATCTGTGTAGACATTATGGATCATAGGGTGTCCGGTTGACACATCTGTAAGTGATGAGGAGGGAGAGGGAAGTCAAACCTGCAGGTCAGCACAGAGCACAGTTCTTCCTCAAAGGTTTACAAAAGTCAGAAAATTCAGGTCACAAAATGCAAATTGCAAATGCTTTTTAAAAATTTTTTTTTTTATTATTCACGCTTACACATTGTGATGTCAGGCATTTAAATTAGTAACTGGTGCCTGTGTATTATCAAATTTGTTCTCTTGAATTAAACATTTGAGCACAAATGACTAGAACAGAAACAAATTCTTGTTCTTTTCAAAGAGAACTCTGTTGAGAACTGTATGTGTAAGGCATGATATTTTCATAAAATCTGAAGTTCTATGATGGTGTGCCACCTTTTCCCACTTTTTAGCTGATTTTATTACCAGCTACAATGGCAATGCTGGCATTTTCACCTTGTGTAATCATTGAAATCAGTGGCACTGGAGACACCTAAGTTATATTATATAGTGATATAAACTATTCAGTATTTTTTAAAAAAATCATTTATCACGTCTCATCGTATTTTTTTTTCTTAAAAATGCGCATGAAATTTTCACTTGGCATATGAAATTATGTGTCACACCTGATTTCAAATTTGAAAGTGGTTTAAACTTTATCATATGGGAAATTTTATTCCACACATGGTAATTGTTAGCTTTATTTTTATATAAATTATACATTTGAAAAAGTCATTTGCAGTTGTATATTATATATGTTTGATGTATTGGAGTAATTGAAGTGAATCCAGACAGAAAAAAAGACAGGAAACCGGATTTGTATTACATAGATAAATATATGTAAGTAAATACATTCAAACTGATTTTCCTGTTGTCACCAGCATGTTAACATTAGCGATACAGAGTAGTCACCACAAACCACCAGTTTACAGCCAGGCAGTTCCAGGATTTGGAACTCGTGTTTGGATTACGTTCCTCCCTGTTCCTGCTGTGACTCTCAGCCAATTTAATCCAAGCTGTTTACAATCCTTGCCTTATATAACCAAGCATCCTCAGACTGAACAGAGCGCAGTGCAAACATCCAGGAAGACACTGTAGAGTCCTCAGCAGCTGCTGCTTCCCTGTCCATCTTGTACACTTTGTCCAACTCATGGCAAATGCTCATCTCATCATCTCATAATGGATTATGTCTTCGGGAATTTCTTCATCTTTGTCGGTGCATGAAATGAATAGGCTACGACATCTTTTTTCACTTTGTGAACACACCTCAAACTGTTGATTGTGACATGTTGAATCTGCTGAGCAACCTCATTCAATTTTTACTTTGAAGTTGCTCTGACCAATATTTTTTCTATTAATAGTAAATCAAATGTGAAATGTGAAAGGGGTCAGCCTCAGTTTAAATAAGATTCTTTTTTCTTCCTTTTTAAGCTTCTTTCAGCTCCTTGTTTTGCTTTTACAGACCCACAAAATTTACAGTTGTCACTTGCTTTCAGTGTCACTTCCACGTCAACTTCAGTTGTGTTTACAGACTTGTACTATGGATTTCTTGCACTAACATTAGACCATTAAGAGCTGATTTGGTGTGTTTACAGTTAAAAGACATCTATACAAATTTTGCTCTATTTAGGTTTCGAGATTACATATGACTTCCACAAAGAACATTTTTACCAAAGAAAAATCTAAATTGCTTTAGCCTAATAATCAAACTGGATTAACATTTAATTTCACTTCATTCATTCATTCATTCATTCATCTTGACTTGTTCACATCGGACTTCTTGTTTGCAGGCAGGTTACTTTGTTTTATTTTGCCCTAATAAATCAGTTCTGGGTGATGTATATATCCCGCTAAAGTCATTTTAGGTTGACACACAGTTGCTAGACACAATAAATGTTTAAACCTCTAAAACTTTTTTTTGACAGAGACCTGTACAGGTCTATTTTTCTGTCATTATTTTTCATGAATGTGGCAAAGTAGCTGTAAGTACCGTATATAGGAAGATAACAAGCCCCATTATTTATCTTGCCTGCAAAAGCCTGACTGGTTCTTTGTTTCTCCGAACAATGGAAACATACGCGTAACACTAAACACAAGGTATTTGATTTGGTGACCAAACTGGAGATGTGGGCAGCGACTCACAGGCATGGAATCAAATTTAACATGGATGTCCAGATTGTGATTTGTGCTGCGTTTCACCAAATCAATAAGTGCACAAAATCCATTGCACTTTAGGTCAGTGATTCACTACCTTCTGGCCTGGATACCAAGAGGAGGCACACCCAAACATCACCCTGCACTCAATTTCATCGCTTTCTCACTTTTTAAAAATAAATCTGGAGTCGTCAGTTAGGATTTATATCTCTTCAGTACATCCCCCATGAGACTCACGTACAGTACATTTATGCAGTTAATTTCCACAGAGGTCAAAGGTGAACAATGCAGCAGTTGGAGGTTTGGCGACTCTCCAAGGACTCAGTGACTGTGGAGCGAATTGACAGTCTGAGAAGGGTGAACCTTTGACCTCTTGTTGACTAGGCTGTCCATCATAGTGTATCACCACACTTGCGGTCAGTTAAAAAAAAAAAATAATTGTATTACCACACAGCATTGCTGACAAGCAGAAATACCTTCCATGAAATATTTGTTCTGGACAAGAATGGAGTTTGGTACAAGAGTGAAAGCCATCATAATTTGTGCCCTAATAAGTTATTTTACAAATGCATGGTGTCAATGTTTACCTGACGCCCTTTCATGAATGACTGTGTGTGAAATCATTAATATGCTATTTATTTTGTGCTTCTCCAGCGCTGCCCCCAACCCCACAACATCACAATCCGACCTTCACACTCCAAACATTTGTAGAACTTGAGTGCAACATGTGAATCTCTTCAGGAGTGATTTAAATGTCATAACATATTTAAAGGATGAATATATCCCCCTCCTCTGTATGACAACAGACTCTTCAGCCCCCCTTTAAATGTGGCCATCTGGAACTACTACAAACACTTTTCATTTCTAATGTGATCACTTCATACTGACAGTCATTTCTAGTAAAACCTGGACATCACTTTGAACTCGTGACTATATAAGATAAAAGACTATGTAAACAAAACAAAAAACAGCAGCCCTCATGCCAAGAAACCTTTGTTGGCTTTTCATCCTTTTCTGTTCCATTTGTGTGCAAGTTTCATCAAAACAGATACATACACCGAGGAGCTTCACATCCTGTCAGAACTCAACAGACAAAACTTTCCCCACAGAGTTGTGCCATGAGAGAGGTGGAGAAGGAATGAGCAAAAACATCTCATCAGAGAAAGGTGGTCCAGACCAGAGCTAGACTGGGAGACAGTCAAAGGCTCATAACAGTTGTTATAATCATGATCATCACTGAATTGTGATTCATAAATTTTCATGCTGATTCAACCTGTCTACCTCGGCAGGATGAATATTTTATTTATAATTTCACATTGGGTTTGTGCTTCCTTTTAGTGTTCAGTAAAATAGTTAAACTGCAAACGGTTCAAATTACAGCTTCCTAACTTAGGCTGTGTTATAAAGGCAGATTGTTTGTGCTTGTCATCACCACTCGTGAATTTGATTCAAAAGCATAAGTGTGAGGAAAATTTTCTCTCTGATGGTATGAGTGATTTTTGCATGAGGCCCTGTGTCTTGTAAATCTACAGACAGAAACTAAATGCTTAATAAGTACTAACTGCTTGCTAGCTGCTGGCACTGAGGCTTGTTCGCATTTTTGGTTCAAAGAAAAGTATTGGGTACTCATACCATACAATATCAGAGGCAGCCAGGGAAATAAAAATCTGCAAAAGAGGCTTTCATTCTTGCCCCATTCTTTTTCACAAATATGGATGTAAACATGAAAACCATCATCACAAAGCCAGCTATGATAACAGATATGATATCTGGTCAGTATATTCCAGTTTCACCATGCGTAATCAACACAGCCTGAAGATGAGGTGACACATAGTTTCTTTAAAGCTACACTTTCACATTCAGCGTCATAGATTTAAACATGGCCTGGACATGACCTGTTTAAAGTGCTATGTGTAGTATTTTCTGTTTATCAGACTAAATAAATGCAGAGCTGGGAGACTCTCTGGGGACTTATTTGACCTGCTGGCATGTTTATTGCAGGCTGACCATTACTGCGTGGTTATCTTTAAAATGTTGTCTGTGACACTGACAATAATGTTTTATGGGACTTTTAGAAAGAAAAGGGGTTGACTACTTTTATGTTGTAAACAAAGAAAGACCTCAGATATGACCAAAGACTTTATATAAAGATGGACAACTCATCTCCACTTCCTCCAACTGTGCAAAATTGAAGCCCGAATATCCTGGGTACAGGTGCTGCCGTGTTGTGCTGCTGACATCATTTGGAGCCAGAGCCATATGGAGAGTAGTCAGCAAGGGGTGTAGCCCTAGTATCTTCATACCTACCTACATACATGCCTGACCAATTGCAACTCAACTGTCTGAATCCAAACTTATCAGAAAAATGAAAACTTGAATATACATCGGTGTGATAAGATAGGATAAGACACATAAGATGTGTTAAGATAACTTAAATCAACAGAAACCATTTTTGGAGGATTTGATTTTTTTTTTTTGTTTATTTTAGCCCTTGTCTCATAAGCTAACATGGACAGGGTTGTGACCAATACTAGAACCAGTCACCAGGGGGGCAAGCAAGACATTTTGGCTTCGCTAGTGGAGAGCTGTCATGTGACCATTTATATACTGTCATTCATTTTTTTAAGTTCATAATGTGCATAATGTCATATTTTTGAGTGATGTTTGCTAAAACTTTTTTTTATAGTTTGACTCATAAGTTGTCTTTTTTGCGCTGATTACAAATGATCACAGGTTTTGCTTAATCTTAATAATAACTTAAATATCAGTGAACAAACTGTACTGTGTTTTATCCTTTTCTTTGAAAAGTTGTACAAATTCTTTAAGGATAGTATTGTATTGCTAGTCTTTGACTCTTCTCTTTATGCTACTTTTTTTAAGCATGTACCATGATCCAGTTACTTCTGGTTGCAACTGTTCAGCAAAAGTTTCAAAGGCTTTAATGTCTCAAAACTGAGATGATTTATTGATGTTGAAAAATACTACACGTAGCACTGTGCAATATGCTGGACAACACCTGATTGCACTGTTTTTTGTCTTCACACTATAATTGATTTCATATCATATACAGATAAATCCATCTTATTTTATTCATTTGCTTACTCATCAAAGTCAGTCAATCATCTTCTTTAAACAGAAAAATAATGGCTGCTGTGCTTTCCATTTTGGTGGGAAAAACACAGTGGCTGGGTCCAGACCTAAAGGAGCAGTCCACCTCATCATCTCATCACATCCCACTCTCCCCTTCCCATGGGTGACTCAGCACTGCTCCTCCCCCAGAGAGTCTGTGTTCTCCCCCAGGTCTATGGAAGCTGATGCAGCTCTCATCTTGCCCCGCCCTGGACCAGGACCTGGACCTGGACCCGGTCCTGGACCTGGACCCCCAACAACAAGCCCGGTTCTGGCTCCGCTGTGGCCCGGGTAGACCTCCACAGTGCTGGAGATGGACTGGAGGGAGCGGTCTCGAAAGTAGTGGAAGGCCTCCTGATCCAGATAGTTTTGCTCCTCGCGCAGGCCCTGCTCAAAAAGCTTCCGCTTGTGCCTGAACTCAATCACCGTCTTGGTGTAGGAGTTGAGGGTGGTGACGGAGGCAGCCATGCAGCAGGTGAAGGAACCCCAAGCCATGCTGGTGTGAGAGAGAGAAAGACAGTTAATGAGATGGTGAGAGGGATGTAGAAGAAACAGTCAGTCTTGCCGCTCATACTGTGAAATTTTAACCATGGAAAGTGGTCAGTCCAAATTTTTGCTGATTACAACTGGCAACTAAGCATCTTTATGGTGTGGAAATTTGGGATTGATATTCATGCTCCCCAGAGAATTGATTGAGCATGATGTTTGCATGTAGCTCTGTGCTCCGTGGTAAGTGCAGACTCAAAGAGCGGCTAGCATGGCTGCAAACTTGAGTTGCCAGTAACGAAAAAACATAAGTCTAAAGCCCTGCAAACAGCTTGTAGAGGCTGCAGAGCTAATGGCACCCAAAGACTGATTTACGGTAGCTCTTTTGAGGATAAAACAAATTTAGTTACAAAAGTTTGTTCTGAGGCCAGTGCTGCCTGACGTTGAAATTTGTGTTTACAAGTGTATTCCTGGGCCTGATGGTGAGGCTGTAGAAAATATCTGGGAATACCAAAATCATCCACATCTGTTGGGACTCAGAACTGGGATATCACTTTTCAAGGGAGCGGTTTGGAAAAGTAGTGGCAGAAGAAAAGGTGAGTAGTTTCTTTTTTTTAAGTGAGGGCCTCTTCCCAACCAGAAATAATCTAACATGAGGTCAATGAATCAATAAAACCAATTCAGTCAATTATCGAGCTCAGCGGCATGACAGAAGGACAGGAGGACTCAGGAAGTGTGTTATTGGCCCAGGTGGTGACGTTTCCTGTGGGACTCAAACTGCTCACAGAAACATCTGCAGTGACTCAGTAAAGTCGTCTGAGCTCTCTCAGCCTCACTCTCTGCTCCAGGTGAAGTTAGCAGGCACATAGCTGATGTGCTGCTAATTGAGAGTCTCTCAGCACTGGAGGGATTAGTTAGTTAATAAGAAAAAACTTAACAGTCCCTCTGTGCAGAGCTTAACACTGTGCCCCAAATAAGTCTAACAACGATCCTTAGACACGCTGTGCAATAAGACCAAAAAAGGACAAGTATAAGATGTAGGAAAATAAGTAATGAAAATTATCATTTGTTATCTTTAAAAACAAGAATACCAAATCTGGTGTAATTTGATGTTTTACAGTCACGGCAGTCAGTCACTGAATGAATGAATTGGACCACAGAGGAGGCACAGAGTATTTCCAGTTAATACTCAATAAACAACTCAATATAAAAGTTCACTAATAAATCATAAAGCACCACTACATAACAACATATCTTACAAGTATATGTATTAAAGAAAATTACATAATTTTTCTACCTTATTTCATTTGATTTTGGAATAAGGTAGAACTGGATAGCCCATAACTGTACTTTTTATTCTTATTCTTATTACTAATTGGAATTACTATGCACATGCTAAATTAGTGGTAACAAACCAGTAAGTGTAGGTGAACAAATCTCTATAATTGTGGTTAGTGCAATTAGTGCAGTTAGCATATGCAAGAGTCAAAATAATGAGAATAATATTTCTCAAAATAATTAGAATAATTCATACTGAGGAGCAATAGGAGGAGGGAAATCCCAGCTTTACTGGCCTGGTGAGGTAGAAATTTACGATGAAGCTTTAACACTTTACATTTCTCAGATGGGTTATCAGTTTTAGGGGAGCTCTGAACAGAACCTGTAGGGGGGCATCAGCTGTCTATCCATTTTTATGTGCCCCGAAGGAGCCTTTTGGCCTCCTGCAGTGGAAGTTAATCATTACTGCTGAATTTATTCCACTTTAATGATCCTGAATAACTCCCTCGTGGTGTCGAGTGAGAGGCCCGTGACTCCGGTGATGGACAGAGAAAATCTCCTTGTCCCAGGTGTTTCACGCTTCCTTCACTCTACACTCTGGTCTCAAAATCCTTGTTTGGGTCTGTTTTGTTTGTTTGATTTCATTCCTTACTTTTATTCTATTATGTTGCTTTACATACAACACGAATACAGCTATATTGGTGAGATTTTTCTCACACACAATAATTATAGAATCAAATGAATGCTACTAAGTATTAGGTTCTGCTGCTGCTGCTCTCTCCTTTAACTACAAACAACCGTAGTGAACTCAGTCAACAGCTGCCACGCGATTTCCCCTTCCAGCAGAGAGCAGGGAAGGCCAGCACAAGTCTTGTCTGGCTGATAATCTCAGGAGCATCAGCCCTGTCTGTCACTGCCTGTGTACCTGAACCCCACCGGCAGAGTGCTCGCACCCTCAGACACTCTTCTCTCAACACTGTGCTGTTGCAAGAAAATGTTGGTTTTCTATTATAGCACCTGGAGGGGGCATGGTAGTACTATGTGTGTGTGTGTGTGTGTGTGTGTGTGTGTGTGTGTGTGGACTACTGACCAGAAGGACCAGCCATAGTCCCAGCTGTGAGGCCTCCAGTCTTCGGGACCCAGACTGACTGTGATCTGGAACACCTGAGTGTACATCATGTGGGCCACCATACCCAGAAGACCTGCAACAGAAACACACACGCACATGCACACGCACATGCACATGCACACGCACACGCACACACACACACACACACACACACACACACACACACACACACACACACACACACACACACACACACACACAACATTTTCTGCAAAATCCTCTTTTTCAAGTGGCTGCATGAGTCTAACAGCGTTTCTTACCCAGAGATAATAGAATTATAGGTAGGCAACACTACCATACTTGCATCAAAGGCAATTTTGGAAAGTTCTAAGGTATGAAAAAATAATTTGGAAAAAAAGTATTGTTAAGCGCCACTATCATCCAGCCTCTGCTGCCTTGCAGCATGTTTCCTCACACTATAGGTTTGTTTAGGAATATGTAAACTAAAACCTGAAATTGAAGTTTCAGTTTCCACAGCTTTGTGGCCAGGCCAGCTTTCCAGCTCTCTATCAGGCCTAGTGTGTTGGCAGGTCAGTTTTCTTCTTCTTCCATAAGGACTCTGGCTCTCAGCACAAGACAATCTGCTGTGATAATTACCATAAACAAATACAATAGCAAATCACTGCAGGTTGTGAGTTATGGCTCAAGACATTATCAGTAATAAATTAGAACACATGTAATTATCATAATTATTCATTATACAGTATCAGTTGATTTAACACACCAGTTAAGAGAGATCCAATCAATTAGAAATGGTGATATAATCACTCATAAACACACAGTAAATCAAAAAGCCACACAGTAAAATGAGTCAATGTGACATTAATGCAGAGGTTATACATCACAAGCACAACCATCAACACCACTGTTTGGTACCTGTGTGTGTCGGGTGGATGTGTACAATGGGTTTTTGCCACATGTTTGTGTTAGTAATCTGTGTCATTGAGGTTGTATGTGTTTGTAGGAGTGTGAGCGAGCGGCATCATCCAGATTTACAGTTTACCTTGAAGAGGATCCATCATTTCAGCTCGACCTTGACTCCATTACAAAGCATATTTCTAGGAAATGTGTGTGTACATCACGTACCAGTGACTGCACAATGTCCTCCATCTGCTTTACTGTGTGTGTGTTGTTATCATGTCATCCATCTTTACATACAGTCATCACAAGAATAAAAAATATTTTTCGCCATGGTCAGAATGATAACCACGTGGTTAAGATAACTGCTACAGCCATTAGAGGTCGGCTAACAGTGACCCGTAACTCTCAGTTTTATTTGTGTGAGGACAGTTTCCATGATGTTGATTCTCAAAGCATCCATGAAACATTTTCGTGTCCAAGGACATTCATCAGCCATCATGTCATTGAGCAATTTCAGTCAGATTGAATCCGTCATGTGTAGTGTGTTGAGTAAAGAAAAGGAATTATGATCCCAGTTTAAAACGGTGATTTACAAAAAAGCCACTGCTGTGTCAAAAACGTCCTCAGAGAGAATGAGGCGGTGGCGAGCAACTTGATGGAGCCAACTTCTTACATAACAGATTTAACGTGAGCTGGGAGGAAAAAATCCCTGGCACACAACACAGCGAGGGCTTCCAAGGGATAACCTCTGACCCTGGATGACCTCTTTGCAAATCTGCCACAGTCTCTCCCACTCTCCTTGTGAATTCTCAAAGCATTTCTGAACATGGAAGTGTGGTGGAAGGACATGGTGCCTGGTCACTGTTACGATGTAGATCTTGCTGTCGAGTAAATGCTTTAAATCACAGCTCAAAATAGTGCTGAATATTATTATGATTGTAATTATTATTATTATTATTATTAATAATAACCACTTCACCTACTTCTAGGATGAATGGCAGCGGGGGGTTTTGTATGTGTGTTTTATCAGATGTCTTTCTTACCAGAGAGCACGGTGAAGACGGCGGCGAAGGCGTTGAGTTTGAGGCCGTCGATGACGTTGCTGGAGTGAAAAAGCTCCAGACACATAAGACTGAAGCCGACCACCAGCAGCAGGATGTAGAGCACCTCCGACACCACCGACAACCACAACACACCTGCGCACACATAACACACAGCTCAGGAAAAAAATGTGTCTACTCTTCCAAAAATACAAGGAGGGATCCACCGAAATAAGTTATAAAAATGCAAGATAAACATTTGTCTGATTGCTTTAAGCAGTAACCAGTATCACATGATTCACGACAAGGATGTTATGATTCACTTACTATATGTCAAAGGAAAAACAGACACAACATAAGACCACACAAGGCCAAGTCCCAATTGTTAATAGAGTTCAGCCATAACATTAAAACCACCTGCCTAATATTGTGTAGGCCGCCTTTGGGCCACAAATTCAGCTCTGACCTGTTGCATGGACTCCTCTGACAATAGCTCCAGATCATTTAAGTCCTGTAAACTGTGAGATGGAGCCTCTATGGATTGAACTTCTTTTCCAGCACATACCACAGATCCTTGATCAGATAGATATGGAGAATTTGGAGGCAAGGTTAACACCTTGAAATCTTTGTCATTCTTTCCTTCCTCACATTGTACATCCTTTTCACCAGGTAAACAACACAGTACTGTGTTCTGACACTTCATTATGGTTTTCACATGTTTGTGTCACAGTAGCTCTTCTCACAGGTCAGCCTTCTCTCCCCACATGCATCAGTGAGCCATGAGTGCATATGACCTTCCCTTGGACCACTGTTGACCACAGCACACCACTAATACGCTACAAGACCTACTGTTTTGGAGGTGCTGTGACCCGTTATCTAGCCATGACACTTTGTCCCTTGTCAAAGTCTCTCAGATCCTGTCACTTGACCATTTTTCCTGCTCCCAACACATTGGCTTCAAGAACTGACTGTTCACTTGCTGCTTAATGTATCCTACATCTTGTCTGGTGCCATGGTAATGAGATAATCAATGCTATTCCCTTCAGGTATCAGTGGTACTAATGTGGCAGCTGATCAGTGTAAGTGTTTTCCATCCAGTGCTCTGGGACCGAGACCTAAGCCATGAGGTGAAGTCTGTCTCTTTCTGGTCTCTTTACACAGAGACCAGAAATTCAGAGGGCTAATTTAACTAAACAATATAATTTTTAATTAAAGTACTTTGGTATCTATTGCAGAAAGAAGAGTAAACCAGCTGTTAATAGCCCCCCAGGGTTTCAGGACTTATATGGTAGTATATAAAAATGTCACATCACTGTAATATTCACAGCAGCATTTACAGCATCGTGACTGAAAAGCTTTTTTGTGTTAAAATGCCAGTGTCCCTCTCTTGCTCCTGACAGGTATAAGTGATGAATCTGAATATCAGATTCAATGTTGTATTTTTATTTATTTAATTTTGCCTCCAGGCACAGATGGAGGGTGGGGATGTGTTGATTGTCCTCCCTTTCATTCTGTCGTCATTCATTTGTCTGGTGTTCAATAACCCAGAAGCTCCTGATGAAACTTTGACGGATCTTTGGAGGATGATGACACATCTCTCCTCTACAGGCAGGGCGTGATGCTTCGAGCTGAAAACAAGGTGAGGTATTTGTTTCTGATCATCCTGCAGGGGTGGTGGGGGGGTGGTTGGTTGGTTGATATCTTCACCTGCTTGTTTGACACACATTGATTGGCTCTTTACTGCAGCGCCCTCTGGTCACCAAGAGCCAAGAGAGACATTCTGCAGGACAACTTTCACACCCCCACAGTACTTCTCCATGCTTTGCAAATGCGACCATCTTTAAGTCGGAGATGAGTTGTCACACTGTTACTGAAGCTGGCCTCAGTTCAGAGCTCCTTTTTTTTCCCTCCACATCTCTCTGCATTTATAATTTCTAAAATGCAGAAGGCCCCCTCTTGAAGTGCAGAGGCTCATGACAGAATTAAACAGGATTATCTGCTCTGCTGCGCTCCGTCAGGGGATGTAGATGATGTGGAAATACAACCTGCAGGCTGAGTTTTCAATTTGAACGTTACTGAGATGGAGGGGGGTTGGGTTGGGGTAGGGCACCAGGATCCCTGAACAGCCAATACTGATGGCTAATTTTGTGTCACACTCCTCTCTAGGCAAGGGAAGAACCGTACTTCTGCATTAAAGTGTTTCACATACATTACTGTGCAGCCAGAAATCTCACTGAAAGCAACAGTGAAACTTGAGGTGAGTCTCCGATCTTCTAGAAGGATGTTCAAGATTTATGAAGCCAAAAAAAACCTTCACGAGCTTGTTTCTGTCATCACTCTCTTTTTCACAAATTGTAGTAACACAGCTTGCAGTTTACAGTGTAATTTACTTTTTAACTGCTTTTCACTGGTGATTAATTGTGGGTGCAGAGAAAGAAAAGAGACTAACAAGGGAACCAGATATGGCAGCACTTCCACTAGGTTTGGGAGGGTGGATGTCGCGTGCAAGTCATGCAGTGAAGAACAAAACAATGGGGCCATGTTTGGAGTTGTGTCTCGGAAGAGCTGGACACATATGCTGCATTTAGACACTGATTTTGCTCCACGTAAAGACAGCTAACACCCAAGTGAACATACAGGCTCGAACAAAACGATGTAGTATATAGTGTGCTGAGGTCACATGGCTATGGACCAAACATAAATGGGCTCATGCAATATTTTCTTTAATTATAGACATACCAGTAAAGGAAATCTAAATTTGAGAAAGGGGATGAACTGCAACAAAGTGTTTGTTTGTTGTGTTGTTTTCTGATATAAACCCAGGACCATGCAACATCCACAAACTACATCTTTGAATCCACTCACTGTTGCTTTGTCTCAGCGCTGATTTTTAATGAAGGTGCAGCATCGCTTTGATGCACCACCAGCCTGACTTTACTCTCTGGTTCCTCGTTACCTGCAGCTTTCTTTCCCAACCAGTCAACGGAAACAAACTCCAGGGGTGTAAAACGCCCGCAAGGGAAACTCATAATGCTACAACATTGACCAAAAATAATTTTATCCCCTGTTTCTGTTTCATACTGAATATGTATCAGCAGACAGAGACTTCATTAAGCTGAATAAAGCAAATAAAACATGTTTTTCAGGCACATAGCCAGCAGAACTGATAACAGGGGAAGCAGCTCAAATGGATTTAATTACATTTTTAATTATTCCATGAGTTTTCATGTGTGTCAGTCTTTCTGTGTGTAATATACCATTTTGACACCATCTTCCAGGGTTTCCTCCAAACATTCCCATGTCAAGAACCCAGATTTAATTAGATCTAGACCCACAGGGACCCAAACATGATGAACATGATTACAGCTGGATTTAGTACTGAATACGGACTTATTAGGGATGCATCAAATTTTAAGATCAATTGACTGCATAAATTACTTCTCAAGTTAGCTAGTCAAAGCTCAGTAACAGTAATATGAAACAGAAAAGAAAAAAAGAGAATCTACTCTGAATCTGCAGTCATCTGTCTGTTGACCACTTAGGTAGTCATGTTAGCTCTAGTTTGCGCTAAACAACACAGAGAATAATTTCTAGTGTTATATAAGCTGCTATAGTATCAAGCAGTTCTTTACATTACACAACCCATGAGATGATTTTCAAGTTTACTTACAGGAAAGTTTACTCTTAATTTTCCCAGAGTATTTCACATATGCCAAATTCCCCCGAATCAAAAATGAGCCCTGAAACTACAGTGCTCACATGTCCAACCATGCCATCTCAAGGACGTTAAACCCATCTCTTAAAAATTGTGTTGCTATGTAATGGGAGGTGTCCGAATATGGGTACTTCCAGTTTTGCTCACGATTCAGTTCTGTGTTTGTGTGTGCATGTGAGAAAGAGCAGGGATGGCAGGGGGATGAATGAACTGAACAATACACTGCATTTTTTCTTCAGGTATGTCAGTGTGGTAAACAACACTCTCAACCACGCACCTCTATTTTATATATTTGCATGAATTCCCTTATTTGCAAACAATAACAAATGGAAATGTGTGCAAAAAAATCCCACATTGAAACTACATTACTGAATACATGGCCACAGACCACTTGAAATGCCTTCATGGACCACCAGTGAGACCGAGACCACTGGTCAAAAACCCCTGCTCTCAGTGTTTCCTCGTAAACAAATTAGTTTTTTTGTTGTTTCTGTTTTCATTAAGGACATGACTTGGATGTGACCGAGGAGCAGCTGTGTGTTATCATGTCAGGCTCAAAGGAAGGCAGATTTACATATCGTACCCTTGTGTGAAGAGCAAGGTCACCCCTGGTAGTATATCATATCATCCAACACCGCTCCGCTTTGCGCAACACTCCCGCTCTTCTTCCAGATGGCATTAACAGATGAAACCGTCAGAGAAGTTCCATTATTAACTACCTGCTCTGCATGAAACACAGAATTTAGAGGGCTGTGCCCACATGCACCAAAAATATCCCCTTTCTTCTGGACACCCACCCACCCTATGAGATGCAGGATATAAATTTATGTAATCTTATCTAGCAGTTAATGGTGGGATCTCAATGAGGTGCTGAGATGGGTCTAATTATCCAGCATGCTGATACATAAAAAAATGCAATCTTCTGTATCCTCTTTGCATGTGGGATTGTACAAAAATGTAATATCATGCTGGAGCTTCTGAACTTCGTGTATAAAGAGTAGATGTAGTAAAGGCACAAAGAAAGCACATTTTTCAAAGCAGCAAAGACCTGTGTTCCTCTCATGTTAGGGTTAGTCTTAAGTATATTGATGATTCATTCTCATCTGACAACTTTTTGTGAAATTAGCTTTAAATCTTCTTAAAATTTGGATTTGAGCATTAACCTTGTTCCATCAGGGCATAGGGTCCCCTAACTTCTATAAATCAAAACTGACAACTAATAGGAAAAGACTGAGCTTGTTTCGTCCTCAATTACCAACACGTCACTTTTCCTCCGCTCCCTCCTCTGTCAGTGTAATCACAATGAAGTTCGTGGGACACTTCAGACAAATCGCTAGCATGATTGTCTTGGAGTATGTGTGAAACCACATATCCCATGGTCAAAAACTTTTAACAAATATATGAATATGGCAGTAGAGGTAAGTAGTCAAAGTTTGATGTTCTCTCTCAAGCTCTTTTTATTCATCACCAAACTACTTCTGTCACTTTTGTGTGAACAACAGAGCATAACACAAAGTGAAAGCATGGCAGGCTTCTTCTTCTTCTTCTTCTCTCCACAAGTGCCTCTGAGATATTACCATTCCATTTTACTAAACTATTAGCAAGGTCTAAAAAACTCACATGGAAAATTTTGTTGGTGTTGTAATACTTCAAACTAAAAATATAGTAGGAAAGACAAACTGTAAAAAAAAAAAAAAGCTTTGTGACCTTTATGACCTTGGACACTACATTTTCTTCTCTGCAGTGTTGAGGTGAGCAGGTGAAAATGCTTCTGGAACTACATGTGTGTATTTTTGTTTGTTTTTCTTCTGTGGTTTTCTGTGGGCCTGAAGAAACAGGTGGGAAGTGGCAGGGAGTGGCAGTGATACATAATGACCATCATTACTCACCTCTCTCCGATGCTGGGGCCAGATCAATGAAGCTCCGACACTTCTCACCTGAGAGAGAAGACAGAGGGGGGAGATTATGGGAGGGGGATGGAGAGGAATGTAAGGGCGAAGAATTCAAGGTGAAATGAGCTGGGAAGAAGTGGGGGTGGGGGTGGGGGTATTAAGGTAGTGAGGTGCAGAGGATGAGGTGATTAGCGAGAAGGAGAAAAAGGGTGCAAGGAGGAGAATAAAAGCACAGCGTGGGAGGGAGAATGAGAAAATAGAGCGTTAGTGTGAGCATCAAATTGATACAGAAACAAGCATGTGACAAGAACCAGTGACAGCTGACTATCGCTCAGCTTTTATTTAATTACTGCAGGAGATACTGTCACCTTTACTAACATTATGTGAATCTCACAATGCCACAGGTTCACTAATGTAAATCGAAGAGTTCTGCATTTTGGGAAATGCACTTATTTGCGTCTTTTCCAAGAGTAAGAGAGGATATTCATCAGTCTCATGTCCAACAACATCTCTGAAGCTTACTCGTGATATATAAACACAGGCAACAGTGAGGCACTTTTCTTTCTTTCTTTTTAAAATACTATTCTCTTTTAATGAATTAACCACATGAAAGTTTTTTTTTAATGTTAAATAACAATTGTTTATTACATTATAGCACAAAGAACAGTGTTGGTGTGGCATGGATGTGACCTAACATGATAGATTTATTGGCAATGGTCCTATTGATGCTGGCATCAATACTGAAAAATAGCCTTGGAACTTTGGGGGTCAATCCATCCACCCCTACCAGGTTTGATACCTTGCACATGTATACAGACTAAAACCAAAACCTATGCTTGCCCACCATACCTGGCAACCCACTCTGTACTGAGTGAATATTTCATCTTGATACATATACACAGCTACAACAAATATGCCACGTTCCTCAGTGGTAGGGGAATTTCCCTCTCTCCAGGCTTTAAGCTAAGCTACGTTAAGCTAACAGCATCCTTTCTCCAACTCTGCACCTAACACACAGACATTCGACTGATACAGAGATTGTTTATACTGTTTAATTGATCCCCTGTAAGAAATGCCTGTTGACTATGATCCAAACATCTTCAGGATATGACAATTACCTAAAAGTATTTGGTTGTAGTGATCACTGTAGCACGTTTCATCTCTTATTGTCATTATAATATTATCAACTTATAAAACCACACCTGTAACACATTCAACAGTTGTGCTAATAGTGAGTTGAAGCTGTATTCCCATGTGGTATCAGTAAGTGTTCATGTATGGTGAGTGTCTTACAGAGTGTATCAGTATCCTCTCTGCTTTATCAAAAGTGATTTCTGGCTGTGGAGAGTCAATCACAGCCTGGTGGGTTACAGTTTGTTGGCCACAACATGAGCCATAACTCAGCCTCTGCTGTGTCACAGGCTGCAGGCAGGTCCATCCATTTCAAACAGCTCAAGTCCCCCTTTTAACCCTGACCCCCCCCCCAAACAGCCCCTCGAAGTTTTAGTGAACACAGGAAAGATTCTTGTGGGACTAAAAATCAACACAGCACAAGGGAAGTTTTAAATATCCTGAGGTTCACTTTTTATTTTGGACTGTTTTATATTTGTTTACCCGACTCCAACTGTTGGCCAAGTGCAGACTGAACCAAAACCAACCAAAACTTCATCCAAGTTACCTTTTTAACCAGGTTATGTCTGAATCCTCCTTCCTGTTTACGGCAGTAATAAATGATCTTTGCCAGGGTTAAAACTCAAGAGGAGTCAGGAAAAGCAGATGAGCACGTTCATGACTTGGTGAGCTGCAGTGAAAAAAGGTGAGCAGGTCGGCATCTGATTAGGACATGAATCTAAAATGTAATTAGAAGAGCGAGCAGGCTCATCTGTGTGATCTGACGACGGGACTAACTAACTGCACAATCAGTATTCCTCCACCTTCCTGCCTCGCATGCTTGGGAGACGACGCACCTCAAAAAATATCAATTAAAACAAACACAATAAAAATCCCAGTTATCGGGCTTTTTATCAGGATGTAATTGAAAAGATGTATTTCGTAGAAGGCTCAGGTGCTATCAAATCTTGTGTTTTAGTTTCACGGTCCCAACCCGAGCAACGCTCATTCATTATTCCCAGCCAGCAGCTCTGCAGTCTGTTTAATCAGTGATCCAGTGTCATTTAGGGTTAATCACAGCTGTAATGAGTATGAATAGTTTTGTGGAACAACGGCTAATGTACCATCACCTCTATGACTGTGTGTCGGTGTGCTTCGGCTGTGCTTCAGCTGTATCTGTCATGTCCACGCCGGACAGAGAATGAACTTGAAGAAAGAGGAAAAGGTGTTGGTCTGCAGTTTCCTTTGCTTTACTTTGATTTAGTAACGTACAAACCAATAAACTTTTTCACAGGTGCATTATTTATTTGCTTAATTTATTTATTGACTGGTCTGGAGACATATTGATAATCTACTAACAGCTTCCAAGATATGTTTCACAATGACAGCTAAAATATAATATAAAACAGCCTGAGGTTAGCTCATGGCAACATATTTTTTGAGGCAAATATCCCTGGGGAGTTACATCTATATTGAATAAACTATGCACCTCGTAATTTAAATGAATTTCAGGGCTGGAGCAGAAAGTAGTGTACTATGTCCTCTGTAGACAGGTGGGGAGACCCACCATGGACCATGGGGTACATATCCTGTAACAGTCGTACAGACAATGTATTTTTGTAATTTATTGTAATCCCAACATTTCCCTAAATATGTACAGGTTTTTCATGTACAAAAGAAATATAATAATAATAATAATAATAATAATAATAATATTTTTGTCAAAAAAAGAAGTGGAGAGAAACAGCTAACTGGGCTCAGCCCTATAGAAACAGACTGTTTACAATACACACTGGAATTTTTGAGACCTGTTATCATACCTATCGCCATATACCCAGCAGCTGAAATGGACCTACTGAGCCTACAGAATGTGACTAGAAAAGCCTCCAGCTCTAACAGGTTGACCTCACTGGACAAATCAAGTTCCAGGCTTACAACTTTTCTGCCTGTGAGGACAGGATCCTTCTTATGATCCAGTCAGTACACTTTTAGTTGAACTTTCATGATGGCAAAGCAAATAGAGCAAACACTTAATTTAATTAAAATGTTAAATTAAAATGGAAGGTGCACACAATTACTATGAAGAGTTAAAATTAAATTCCCCTTCCTGGAGCAACTGTTCTCATTACTGCTGTTAAAACAGTATCGAGCTGAGCTGCTTACAAGCCTCTGCACCGCTCATGCCAGATTGTAGTGATGTAATAGTAAGCCTCACTCAAGTGATCACTGCAGCAAGACCTAACTCTTTATAAAGTAGCTCTTTATAACCTTTTTTTATGTCACGATACAGATGCAGTAGTAGCAGGACAGATGATAAATGAAAAAAAGGGATATAAATTCACTGTCAGGTAAATCTGAGAGTCAGGACCCACACAGGGAAACTCCTACTGCTCCACAGCTGCTCCGACTCAAGCTGTTTAATCATATTTTAGATTCTCTGAGAGACGGGTTTAAAAACCATTTTCACGGCATGCTGCTTGCCACACAGTGATCACAACACGGATCAGCCTGACCGAGCTTCAATAAGAAACAAACCAAAGGCAATGAGAGGAAAACCCATGCTGGTTCTTCTGCATTTCTAAATATGGAGTATGTATTTCATCTTCAGAATTTTTTATCTGTTCGGTTTTCTGTTAGCAGACAGGTAACTGACCAGGACCCTTTGCCAAAAACTAAACCTTGCAATGAAAGAAAGCAGCTCATAAAGCTCATAAATTACTGCAGAAAAGCTTCATCTTATCAGGTGTCAGCAGGAAAAGTAATTAGTGCAGCATACTTAACTGCAGAAATATCTGGAGCATTACACTGAAGCCAGTGATATAATAGTGCATGATTTTTGTTCAAAGTGTAGCAGGCAACTTCCAACTGTTGCTGCATCCTCACCGCTCAGTAACATGTAATCTTTGAAAACTGGACTCCAGTGATGAAACCCCCAAAACTTTTAGACTTAAAACATGCACTGGACTTGAAGAATCCACCATTTGAAACTACAGTGGGAACCTGTGATAAGCGTAGGGCCAGCAACTGGACATCAAGCTCAGAATAAAGACAGAGACACTGTAACTTAACCTCTTCACTGCATTTTTAAAAAAAAAAATTCTGCCCTAGTTGTGTAATTTATTCCTTCTGCCTTTGTGATTCGTCTAATATGACCGCTTTTGGCTTTTGAGGTCTCGACACAAGGAAACCATGTATGTTCATGACCCACCAGTAATTCACAGTATGTTATATCCAAATACTGATGTTTTTTCCAAGGTTGATTCAAAACATTTGTCAGAAAATGACAGTCAATGTGACCCCAACGGTTGTGACACACCAGCAAACTAATAGACTGATTCTCATGACATTATACCAGAGGTGGCTCGAGGTCTAATTTAAAAGCTATAAAATTTGGGGAGTGATCAGTATCCAGATCCTGGAACTCTTTGAGGGATTCTTTACCCTTTTGGGATTTTTTTTTTTCTAAAAGAACAGTGTTCGTCAACAGGGAACTGAGATGTTAGCAGCATAGTTTGTTGTGTAAGCCTGTATGGTGAGCTGCACATTGTTAGTGAGCCTGTGTGAGAGCAGAAAACCACCTCCCGCGTGAGGTAACCGCCAATTAGCATCAAACAGAGTGTTTTTTTTGAGGCCGCAACTTCACTAGTGCAGGAACTTTTTCGCGCCCCAAAAGGTTCCTGTAAATCACCTTTATGGGTCCATTCCTCTGGTGGGAACACACACAAAGGTTCTGACCCCCCTAAAATGACCCCACAGTTCCTCTAGCGGGAACATACGTATGATTGTACAAACTGAGAAGGCAGGTTTCAGCGAGGCATCATAAAGTGTCTTGACGGTCTTCAGCATTATCAGATTCTCTTTATACCACAAAGACATTACTAATGTTAAAATGAATGCTCTGCACAGATAGAACTGAGCCTAAGAGCTTTTAAACAATGTACAATATGTCAAGGTTGTGTGACGAGTCCAGCGCAGACGAAAAAAACCTGAGGTAATGCCACAAAGGCCAGGCTGTGACAATGTGTTCTACAAATTTTTAAAAAAGTATGAAGACTGGTGTTTATTAATTAATGAGCATTAAAGCTTGTTGGTATTCACAGCAGTTGTGTGCTCAGCCACCAGTAACTTGTCGGGAAGTTAATGAATGCTTACTGGCGACGGCTGGTGTCTCGTTGTGTGTGTCTGTCATGTCCTGAGGTTGTGCTGCCGTTGCTGCAACTGTCCTTGCCTTTCATCCTCACAGGGAACATGAGAGGGGATTCAAAGAGTGGAAGAGCGTTGAATGTAATGTGTAACAAACACACACACACACACAGAGGAGGGGGAATTGCAATGTAAAAATATTAATGAACATAACTCTCCCCAGTTTATCCTTCAGAGCCAGACACACCGAGCATTAATAAATACACACTGAAGAATGCTGTGCTGTTTGTGCAGCCCGGAGGCTGGAAGCCAACCACCTTCAGAGGAGATCTGACAGGTCATTCTCAAACTTATTTATGGCCAAGACCCCTTCTTTTTTATATCTTTAAATCAAAACACTATGGAACTCAAAGAGATTGCTTCACATCTTTTAACCGGAAGCCTGAAATCACGCTAAAGCCACAAAACTTTACTTAACTGGCACATTACTTGACAGCAAATGCTTTATCCAAAGCTACTTACAAGCAAGGGACAATATTGAAGCTTCAATACAGAGGGAGACCTCCGAGTGTGGACTACATTTGTTCAATAAGGCAAAGAAATGAGTTCACACTAGTAGTTAGGGAGTAAGAAGGTAGTCATGTGCATCACTGCAACTCTTAGAGATCTCTGAGCCTGCATTTTTCCCACTGCCTTTAAAAAAAAATTCTTAACTAGTAGACCAAATTCTAGTGACAGTCATTTTCACGTGTTTGTTTTAGAATGCTTTTGATCCTGCAGTTTTTTGTTTATTGTTACCACTACACCAATATCAATGCCTCACAGTCTGGTCTTGAAGGACTGGTTCATCCTCATGTAGTACAGACATAGTCGACATCACAGCTTGTATCATCCGTATGAGCCTTGCCACCTCAAACTGCTGTTTCTCTGTTTGCAGGTCAGAAGCAACTGATTCAACCTGTTTTCCTCTGCATAAACATGATCCATGTATTTTATATCAACCCACAGTACCAACAGTCTACTGTAGAGCAACTCATATGGATTCATCCACCAGTTAAAATAGTCCCTATAACCATGGTCATGGCATGTTAAATAAATGACAGTCAGCAGCCTTTAATATCCTTAAACAACATTTCTGGGAAAGTGACACAACTAGAGCTGCAGCAAACACATATTTTTGTTATTGATTAATTGGCTGATTATTTTATTCAGTAATTGTTAAATTTGTAAAATGTCAGTTTCCATATGCAGAGGACAACATCTTAATTCATTAGTTCAGTCCATAACCTGCAACACTGTCCAGTTTATTATAATGTGAATCAAAGGGCAGCAGCAAACACTCATATTTTTCCTGAAAAAAACCCAAACAATAATTGAAAAAGCTGCCGCTTAAGCTTCTGCCATTCAACTGGTCCATTAATGTTAACGAGAAGCCATCAGTTTCCACACTGACCAACTTGCAACGAGTCTTCAGACAGCGCAGAACTATATCAGTGTTAAGTGGGCCTTAAACGCACCAGGACGAGCTTCATATAGCTCCTAAAAGGCATGACCTGACGCCATTCACCTAAACAAAACGGAACATTAGTTTGATTCAAACAATTGTTTTCCTAGGTTTAATTTACATTGTTCTAGATCAGAGCATTTTTCACAAAGCCTTCTGCTTTACTTTTTGGAACAATTTATTCTCATCTTTTCCCTCATCTACAGCAGCGAAGCCTCTGTCCCCCGGAACGGACGTCCCCACCTGCCTCGTGGATGTTCTCTTCGCAGGAGTACCAGATGCCGGTGTGGAAGCGGCGAAAGAGGAAGCGGTCGTCCCCGGTCTCCCAGCTGTAGTGCACCTTGTTCTGGTCCGTCTCGTTCACGCCGTAGTCGATGCAGTTGTGGCGCCGCTGCTTGCTGCAGTTGGGCTTGGGAACGCGCTGGGTGCCCTCGCACCAGTACGTGGTGATGAAGGCGGTGGTGGAGAAGAACAGGGCCACCAGGTTCAGACCCACCGACAGCAGCGCGCGGCATTTCCGCGACGTCTTCATGGTCTCGGTGCGAGCGGCCGCGTCCCCGCAAGCGGCGAGAAACTTCATCCAGGACGGAGAGAGAGAAGGATGTGGTCAAATGAGGAGGAGAGGCATGGCGCACAGACGCACAGAATTACGCGCGTCTCTCCCCTTTCTGTGAGTTTGCTCTCGGAGACTGGGGACAGGTGGGTCAGAAAGACAGAAAGCTGTAAATTACGGATATCCTCTGCCATCTAATTCAGCCTCTCAGCGGCCACTTGCAAGTATCACCGACAGAAGAGACGGTTCACTGTCAGAGCGCAGGACGCTCACTGAGGAAACGTGATGCTGAGCGGGAGCATCTCTCTCTCTCTCTCTCTCTCTCTCTCTCTCTCTCTCTCCCCCACCCCTTTCTGGGTTCCAGACTCCACGCTGAAAAAAGGGACTCCTCTGAGTACAGAGGTATATTACTTTCACATATGTTTAGACATACATTGTACTGTTTATGAATTAATAATTGGTAGGGGCTCTGTGTCCTCCTCCTGTTTTAGACAAATGTTGAGATCAGGCCTCTGTCAGGGCCAGACTGTCAGCTGAAGAACCTTCTTGTTTCTGAAGGTACATTGGTCATGTCTGAGTGGGTTGTCCTGCTGCAGAATTATTCTAGGACCAACAAGACACCTCCCTGACTGGACTATGATAGATGAGAATCTGGACACTAACAATACTTTATACTTTTGTTTTATGAACGTTTAATACACTGCCTCAATGTCAGATCTCTCACAGACTGAAGATGTGAAAGAATTTTTTGCCGTCAGGAACCCAACCCCCACACCCGACCCTGACACCTGTAATGATGGAGCACTCCTCTCTTGCTTGTATTTGTTTTTGCAGGTGTGTCTTTCTTGATGAATATGTAGAACCTGGCCGGCCCCCTTATCGATCAGCCAGCAGAGAGCTCACATCTACGGGCGTGGAAATCACTGGCGACAAGGCCGAGCAGCCCACCACACTAATCCATCACCTCTCATTTTATGGCTTCCACCTCCAGATCAATACTGCGTGAGTGTGTGTGTGTGTGTGTGTGTGTGTGTGTGTGTGTGTGATGTATGCCAACCTGGGCTGATTCAGAGTGACAAAGCACCTCAGGACACTCAATAAGCAGGGCAGAAAACTGTGCACCGGTGGATTTATCTCCAGTCAAACTCCAAACTGTTCAAATATTAATATTCAGGATGTGGTGTAATGACCTCAGTCTGCTTCAGCTCAGGTTGGAAGTACAGTAACACCAGTTAACATAGCAAAGAAACACCTCCCTAAGAGTCAACATTGTTGTTTCATATTTTTAGAAGCATTTTCAGAGGTGGATTTCACAGTTGTGCGAAGCATCAAGGGCTGTAGACCAACTCTCTGGTGCTAAATGTTGGACTATTGTTTTGTTTCCCTTTCTTTTCAAAACAAACCTAAAGGGGAATCCTGTCATATTTTAAATGGTTCTCTTCCTCTCAAAATAGTGTGTTTGCACTCAGCACCTCTGTGGTGAAGAATCAGGAAACCAGCAAGACAAGCACCACAAACCTCCTAAAACCTTCCTAACCAAATATTATGTGTGTGTACAGTATGGATTAGGCTGTAGTAGTTGCAAAGGGATCTGTAGCGGGGGGTAAATTAGCTACATGCTGATTTGTGTGAAGTTTGAGGTGGCTGCTTATATTATGAGAAGCAAGGCTTGGCAGCAGAGTGATCCATGCCATAGTCTCTTCTTCATCTCCCCCAAAATCAACCCAAACAAAACACAGAGCTCAGGCGTTGGACCTGCTCTCCATACAGCAGTAAACCTATGTCAGACGGTCTTTCCATCGGCCACCTGTGCAGGCAGTTTACTGTGACCCACAGTTAGGTGCCCTCTAGTGGCTGGAGTAATTATGACAAGAGCAAATGAGGGAGTCAGGTGATGTGGTAGAAGTAGTGACTATGTTAGGAGGAGGTTGGTGTGGATGGATGGGTCCATTACCTTCACTGCATGATGCAAACCTTGACACTGATTCTCAATTTGTATGTAAATACTGTATATGCTTGGCATGTACTCTATGTTGGTATGAATTATTATTGTTATTATTGCACTTTTCTTTCTTTCAACGCTTGATAAACCGTCATTAAAGATAAACATTTTGTAATATCTGGTTAAGTTGATTCATGTTGCATATGAAACCATATGTCACAGATGAATGAATAATTAAAACTCACTGTTGGTTTGTACCACCACGGCTGATGTATTGTTTAGTCCTCCCTCAGACATTTTTGTCTAAAGTTTCTGCTGCTTCAGGTCTTCAATTTGTTTTATTTCATATGACTTTTTTCTACCACACATTACAAAACAAAAATCATCCCCAAAAAACAACAAACAAACCCTGGAGGGGCCAGGAACTGACGCATTCATCTACTGGAAAGACTACCACAATGAAATTGGGAAGGATATTTTTTCCCACTGTGAATTTTAGTGATGCTTACACTTTGCCAAAGCACGAGTCAACACCAGAATGCCTTGGTGAAAATCTTGGCGGGTCATGGCCAGAATTTGACCCTGAATTATTTTCTCACTCGCCAACCAAAGATACTGCATTATTCCTTTGTGAATACATTTTCTGGAATCAGAATATGTTATCATATTGTTAGAAGTAATATTTCATTATTCTAACTGAACCTGGGTCAATAAAAACATTTTAGCTGACTTCTTCTTATAAATTGTTTTCACTGAAGCTTCTAAATTGGAGCTGTGCATCATTTTGTCTGTGTGAATCTGCCTTTCTGGTTTGAAACACACCTGCAGACATTCGCACATTCTCTCTCACTCAATCACTGACACACACACACACACACACACACACACTCGCATGCAACCGCACATATATTTTGCTGTTCTGTTGGATAGATGCCCCTGACAAGATTTCCCATTGGACACACGGGGACCATCTGTGGGTTCGCATCAGCTTTGTTTGCTGTCTGAATTAAATCCCAGCACTGGCCAGTAGATCACGACGTCTGAATTCACACAGCTCATTGCAGCAGCAGTTGCCTGTAACACAATACACCCCAGGTAGCAACAGCACACCCCTGCTGCACACACACACACACACACACACACACACAGACAAAACTTATCTTAAGTTTGTACTCTGCATTTTAAATGTTGGAAAAGCTAAACTTGAAGCACCTTCACAGGCTTTGTTTTAATTTTCTGAGTTTTTTAAATTTATTTATTATTATTGTTATTATTTAGCATACTGAGGATTTAGTAACATACTTTTTCTTTGTCTTGTGGTGATGTCAAGTTAACTTGACTTGAAATGTCCTCAGGAGGACACTAGTACAGAGGATTCAAATGAAATATTACATTTTTCTCTTCATCTGCACTCAAGTCATTTATAAAGTATGCAGGCTCTATATAGCACCCTCAAAGATTTTCACAGAAAAAGGAAAAAAATTGTGTCTGTTAACTGTACACACTATACACAACCACAACGCAGTGTGTTTCCTGTTACAGATGTGAAGGCTCCCATGAGGTCAGTCAGCTGTGGTGCATCACAAAATAACTCCAACAAGTGTTTGTGTGTCCCAACATGTGCATGAATGCCTGACATGAGGGTGGCTCTAAACTAGCAGGGTTTTTTAAAAATCAGATATATTGCACGTTACCAATAATCAATCAATACGAGGTTGTCAGGCCAAGATACTGTTCTTTCTCCATAACATGAAAGACAGACAGATGGATGGACAGGACAGTGGCAGCAGGTGAGGGTTTGGTCAACAGAGGTGAACCAGGCTCACAGGCCAGTCCTGTCATGCCAATGTCTTCATTGCTGATTAATGCCACAAGCAGGAAGTGACCAACATCTGGAGGTGTCAGAGGTGAGGAAATACACTGACTCTGCACCCCAGGTGTTACAGCTCTACCTGTCTCACACACACACACACACACACACACACACAAACAGGCTGTTCCCTGCAGAGCTGATATCTGAGTGCAGTCAGCGGCTCAGAGCGACCTTGGCTCAAATTGTGTGTGTTGTGAACTAAAGTGGATGTTGTGTTTAATCAAAGTCAGCGGTTCATTTCGGTGACTCTGTGTGATGGGAGCCAGGTTTCATGATACGACACCGTGGGGCTGCAAATACTAAACACAATGTCTCATTTTTTGCCTCTTCAAGTTAAAACATCATTTACACAGATAAATGATGAAAATTGAAAACTGAAATCACTCATTTACAACAGTATTTAGGTTCTTTGTTGGGGTGTAAGAGCTTCCTGTTTGCTTTAATTAACCTTGAGATGTGTCTACAACTTGACTGGAGACCTGTGGACTGATTGAATTGATTGGACATCATTTAGATAGATGCACATAAGTCACACTGTATGTCAGGACAAAAACAAACCCTGAAGTCTCTGCACAACTCAGAGATAAAAGTGGAGTGAGGGTTTACCTGAGAGTAAAATAAGCTTTGAGTTTTCACAGTAGCTGGCTGTCTGGAAAAACTGAGTAACAGGAAGGACCTTGGTCAGGGAGGGGCCATAACCCAGCTGTCAAACCAACAGAGCTTCTGCAGATATGGGAGAACTTGGAACTGCCAGGAAGAATGGGATACAGTGCCACAGATTTATGGTGTGGATACTTTTGTCAGTAAGAGATGTCAAGTTTTGAGTTTTCATAAATTTGCATACATCTCTGGGTTACAACAAAATGAAGTGTGCAACAAGCGAAGGGGTCAGAACACTTTCTGCAGCCACTGAAACTGTAAAATAAAAAGAAAACTTAAGTCTAATCTGATGTGGACTGTGTTGGAGTCTATTCTGTTGAATATAAATCATCAGGTACTGAATCAGGAAATCTGAATATAATTCCTTGAGAAACTGAGTCAAGCAAGCGCGCGCTTTGCTTTAAGAGGCCATGAGCTAAAATCACTGAGAAAGAAAAGTGTGAAAGTGAAAGTGTTCAAGTACAAATTTCATCGCGATGGTGACTCTATATGAAAGATCAGTGGAGTCAAGAACAGAAAGTCTCACAATAAATTAAACAGGGATTTTTTTTTATCAGAAGATGACACTGCAACGACTGTGTTTCCATTCTTTGGTCGCTTTCGATACAATAAATAAATCAAACAGAATAAGAACTCCATTCTCTCACAGTTATTATAATTATATACAGTCAGAGCTGACACATTTACAGCTCAGTTATTACATGAGATGGTGCCCTCTGAATGATCTGTGGAAACAAGATAAGCAGATTCTCTCCTCCGATTAGTGTTGCTAATTCCCTCAGTGTTTGCCGGAATTTAAAGTTGTTGTTTTTTTACATCATATTTATTGTTACAGCCTACCCAACCGTCTGGAACAAGACATGAACCATGTTATGAGAAATTCATCATGCATGTGCATGTCACTGTGCTGCTGCAGCATCAAATGATTTCTTTAGTCAAGTGAACTGATCCATGCAACAACAGTCCCATAAAATTGTGCTATTGGATAGAAAAAGTCACTTCCTTCATCTAGACTGCCTTTTCAAGTTGCTCAACAGGAAACACTGATTGTTTTGATGACATTACATGAGGCAAGAGACAATGCCTTTCCTTCCTCGACAAATGAAAATCAAGTAAATTGAACTCAATTCAATTAAAGTGAACAGAACTCAAGTATTAGTGTTTTAACGGATAAAACACCATCACTGTCTTTATTTCACTTCTGTACATTTTGAATGCAGACCTTTTCCAGTGCCAGTGATGTGCTATCACTGATGTCTACATGGAGTGAATGACTTTATCAGTCATTGATGGATACCTCTAACTTTCAGCAGCTGCCGCAAGTACAAAAACAAAAACAAAAAGAGCAGCAGTTTCCAGGGGAAAAATAACTTGCAAATCAATTCCAAGCTCAGTCGATTCCTTCTGGTTGTGTTTTTCCAATTAAGTGTGTGAATGGAATGGGTGGGGGTAGGGAGGAGGGAAGGGAAGGATGTGTGTTGACTTGTTTTGGCCAGTAAATGACATTTATGCAAAGTGCCTCAGGATGGACGGCTGACAGCGTCCTTTGGCGTGTCAATGCACAAATTCTCTGAGCAGCTTTAACTACAGTACATGACACGAGAGACTTAGTCATGTCGGTGCAGGTTGTGCAGTGGTGAAGTGTTTTTTAGTTTCACCGTGATGGCTCAGTTTAACACTAAATATAGCAGTAATCTGCATTTATGATGACTTTCATCATCAAATAAGAATATATATCACTGCAGCCTTGTGTTGCAACATGCAATGTTTATGAGCCGTTCAGCAAATATTTGATACTACTACTCAGTTGTCTGCCCACAAAAACAAAAAATATACAAATACAATCAACTATACTGGGAATTGAGCTCGACAACACAGCTTAGGCGATCACAGTGAGAAGGACGTCACTGAACGCAGCTTTGACACTCTGCAGGGTGTGGATGTAGCATCTTAGACAGGGGTTAAAGTTAAGAAGATGGCTATCTATCATCTCCCACTTCTTCTGTCAAGAAAACAATGATATAGTCAAGAGTATCATTTACAACATTACACAACAACTTTTTTTGTAAGCCATTTTGCATCCATGGTTCCTTTGACTCAGACTTTGTTGGAGTTGTCTACAGGCAAATTGATTGACTGATCCATATTTTCAGCACAGGAATCCCTTCTACCCTTATTGTCAGTCCCCTACCATCCAAACAAAGAATCCACCATTCACTAGCTGCTCAGCAGCAACCAGCAGACAGACAGTTGCTGTAGAGGTCAGCTGAAAAACGTAGAGGAGCATTTAGCAGCTGAGCCAGATAGTTCACTGAGGAGCTGGTGGAGACCAAACCAGAGCAGAAAGAGAGAAAACACTGAACAAGCCCCAACTCCAACAGGATGAACATGTTGCTGCTGAATGTGAGATAATGAGCCCTAACGACTTCATGTTAAGGTTTTGTGTCAGCTTTTTCTATGGCCAGAGAAGTGAATGAATGCATAGTTAAACTGAAAAGAAAGTTTGTGGTGGGATGAGATTGTGAGTCTGAAGGTTTTTTCAATAAAAAAACAAAGGAGAAACAGGTCGGTGGCAGTCAGACGGCTCGTTAATCTCCTCTGTGAGCAGCCGCCCGCTTTGATAAGCTGCCGAGGAGCTGCGTGTTTGTATGCGTGGATATCTGTCCATCTGTCTTTCTGCCGGCTGGTCTGCACACTATAACTGTAGTCAGTGTGTGTGTTTGCAGCTAACACCCCCAGCTCAACCCCACTTTTTTCCTGATTTCCCCTTGGTAACAGAGCCATGGCGGTGTGTGCTGACCTGCAGCTCATTATACCCTCGGCTGAACCGCCTCTTCACGCCTCCCCCTCCTAACCTAATGGGACTCCCTGTCTGTCTATCTGTCTCTAGCAGCTCTCCGTATCAGGGTTCCACCAAAATGACTTTCTGAAGGCCAATGCCAGCATTTTCATTATCTTCAGCTGGGGTTATGCCAAAAGTCCCCCCCAAATTACAAGTATGTTTCTCTGAGTATATTTTCTTCCTGTCAAAATGCCTCAAAATCTGAATTTAGGACATAATATATAAATGTATGTATTGGTGTATCTGGGGGCTTGTGCATGAACATTTTATATCTGGGCAGAGGAAGACACAAACAAATGTAATCTAATGATACAAACTAAATGCTGCCTCGCCTCAGAATTGGATGGTGTGGATGCTTTTAATTGGTTCCATGTAACTTTTTTATTAGCTTGAACACACACACACACAAACATTACACACACACACAGCCAAAGAGCCCCACTATTAAAAACACATCAGTGAGCCACACTGCTGCATTGGCTACTGCTTTGCTTTGTTTTTCTGGGGGCATGGTGGCATGGTGGATCAGTGGTTAGGACTGTTTCTTGATAAAAGTTTTACAAACTGGAAGTCAAACTCTGCATTTGCGCGACTACACCTGAAGTCCTGCTGCCAGGCATGACGTGTAGCGTTTGACAGCTCAACCCGCCTCATGCTAATTTGCTTGGGGTGGTGATGATGTAAGCACTGTGGCAGCGGTGCAACTCCAGCAAAATCAACCCAGGCACGTTGACTAACCTTCAGAGGGCAGAGAGCGGCACAACAGGCCCATGCTTGTACTTCAAATCACTGAAGTCGTAATTTCATTTCACACCTGCTCCCCCCCTTTGTGGAACACAGATGAGTAGGTTCTTCAGGTGGAATGGGACTTCAACGTGCATTCAGCACCTGCTGCCCGTGTCTCGTCTCAGCTCGTTCAAACCCAACTCATCTATTCAACTTCAGAAGAGTGCTTGAGTAGGGAGGGTACCTGAAAGACTGGGGCCAGCTCCACCCGGCACAGTGTTTCACTGAGCTGGAAACAAACCACAGTAGTGGAGGGTGCCTCAGTAAATAAGATACTTAAAGTCAAAATTTTACTTAAGTCAGCAAGTATGTGCCATTAAATGCAGTCTGAGAGTAAAATACACTCTTTACTTTTCTACTTTTCTACTTTTCTACTCTCTTTTCTATCTTCTTGAAGACTTATTTTCTCATGTTTTCCTCTCAATCATATATAATTTGATACAGGAAATGGAGACAACTGGATTTGCTCTGCTCCAGCTGCAGGAAAATAGCATAAAAACAAACAGGACAGACTGGATCATCAACGATCCTCTGATGAAATTCATTTAAAGAAACAATGACCTCCAAGCCGCAGTGAGACATGGTTGTGGGGTCAGCTGACCAAGCAAAGCAGGACATGGTAGTAATGCAATAATTGCAGCTTTCACAATCCCTGCTTCTCACCAGTGTGCAGCATTCTATATGTGGTGCTCTCTTCGCGGTGATTACTCGTTTCTCCTGTGGTTGGTGTGTTTCTGTAGGAATTGGAATAGGTAGTGACTGGGGAGGTGGGTATGCTTGGTTTCAGCTGGGCAGTGATTAAATAGCCAAAGCACCACAGAAAACTAGACACAATTCTATCTTCCTCTTCTGAGCTTCACAGTGTGAAATAAAAAATGTACAAAACATGTTTCTCTTTGTTACCTTAGGGAGGTTATACTTTTGGCTCTGTCTGTTTGCTTGTATGCTTGTTAGCAGGATTAAACACAAAGTTACGGTTCTGTATCCAGATCCAGGGATTTTTTGAGGGATTTTGAGGGATCATTTCACATTTTGAGTCCCATCTCATAAATGCATAACAATATGGAATAAAAAAAAATGAGGGACACTATCTCAATGCTTTCAAGAAAATATCAAAAATTGATCCAGATTTGAATACTCCCCTGGATCCATGGATGAGGTTTGCACAAAATTGTTTATTCCTCCACCCACAATTACATTGGAGCTGATAGTAGCATAGTAGTGTAGCTTAGAGGTGTTTCAGAGTTTTCTGAAATTCTCTTCAATGACTGACATTTGTTCTTATCTGAAGATTGTTATGTTGTCAGCAGGAGGAAAAAAAATCATCCAAGATACCAAGGAAGCTTACATTTTCATACAGCTAAAAACAAATAGAGCAAAACAGGAAGAAAAGAAAAATGACAAGTGAGATGAACAACGGGGTGGGTTCATCAGTCAGCTGCATGGATAGACGGAGCATGAAAACTACATTATGATAAAACATGTGTGGTAAAAATAGATAACTGGACATAAAAAAGTATTCATTACAACAGCCTTACACAGCCTGTCATACTTACCTCCAGAGACTTATGTTTTTTATCTGTACTCTGTTTTGGTTCATTTCCTGTTTATTTTGGTAATGATTTGCTTGTGTGTCGTGTGTTGTTGTACTTCCTGTGACTGATTAGCTGCCCCATCTGAATTTGTTCCCCCTGCCTCACTAGTGTGTTTGCCCATTGTCTTTCTCTTGAGTTTTGATTTTTCCCACCCTTTGTTTATTCGTTGGACATCATTTCAACTGACCACTGTGGGCTCAATGTAGTCTTGTTTTATTAAAAGACTCAGTTTCGCTTTCCTGTCTGCATTTTGGGTCCTACCACTTGGAATACCAGAACAGATTCAGATTAAAGATGCACACTTTGTAACACACAGTGGTTGTAATAAAATGCTTCGTGTCCTGTGATCCTCCACAGAAAAGGCAACATGAACCAACAAAACTAAATAAAGGTGCTGCAATAAACACCTTGAGGAACAGACATCAGGTTATCACAGTTCCTTCACAGCTGCTAGTTCTCTGAGGAAATTTCATTACTTTGAATGAAATGTTGTATCCCAGCTGTGTCATTGCAGGTGCTGCATTGACATCATTACTTAGTACTGTTTGTACTGTACTGTACTGAGAACTTTTTTAAAAAAACTTTTTGATTTTTTTTGAATAAATTTACCTTATACTGTATTTTTTTTTATTTTGTCTGTGTATTGTCCAGGTATAACTTGTGTTTTGTGGACCTCACTCTGTTTACACAATAACGTTATGGGGACTTGGCCCCCATGATACAATTCATTTAACTTTAAGGTAGAGGTTTGGTTCAGGTTAAATTTAGGGTTAGCAGTAAGCAAGTTGTAGTTCTGGTTAAGCTGGGAGTAAGTGTCCAGGAAATTAACATAAGTCGATGTAAATGTCCTCTGAAGTCATGGAGGCACAACTGCGTGTGTCTGTGTGTGTGTGTCTGGACAGCGAAGATGACGTTGTAAATCTGCAGGCTCCACAGAAAGTCGGCCGTTACAGTAGAGACAGATGTGATTGATGGTCGCAACTTTGCAGAAGGGGGGAAAGTGACAGACGAGGGACAGACAGCAGGAACTAGAAGGCAGATAGATCGTCCTCCATGTGCTGCCTCTCAGTCTGTCTTTTAAGGATGTTGCTCTGTGCTGCAGTGCTCTGACAATACTGAAACTAGTGGTCAAATGCGGCCATGAAAACTGGTTATTCTTAATGCTACACTCCCAGAATCCAATCACATCATCATTTTATATTTGGACATTGGTGAGCCTCACATAGTAAATCTCAATCTTGGGAAGGAGGCCGGTTGACTGATGAACAATGTGTCCCACCCTGTTCTACATAGAAATAGCCGAGAAGTGAAATCTGGACTGACTAAACTGTGAACTTGACCAGAGTTCCCACCAGCCTCTAATCAGGAGGAAATTCCCTCAAGGGGTTCCTGATATATTATGTTCACAAGAATGTGATGGATTTGAGGTCTGGTGACCTTTGACCTCCAAAATTTAATGAATCAATCCTTGAACCTGAGTGAAAATGTGTCGGGGTAGAAGTCTAACATGAAAGTGGCTGTGAAATTCTACTGCACAGCAGGCATGAGAAATCTTGCTGGAGAAAAGTCTCAGCTCTGTCCTAGTCCTTTGAGCTTCCATTGAGATTAACTGGACCCTTAATCGCCCAGGGGGGTCTCTTCCAATTCTGCAGACAGTTGCTCCATCGGGGACCCCAGCCACAGGAGCGGAGGGTCATCCTTCTTTTCTGAGGGCCTCTCTGTCATATGTCAGGATTAGTCAGCCGCTGAGATGGACCTTGTTATTGAAAAGCTCTCCTGCCGTCCGACTACCTCTCCAACACGGGGAAATTTTCCAATTTCTGTGATATTTTACTTTGTAATGAAAGTGTCAGGGGGATGTGAAAAGGAGGAGATGCACCATAAATCCCTGCCCTGGGAGAACAGGGTGGAGGTATATATGTGAGTGTGTCTGTCTGACTGCTCTCTGAGCCGATGTTTTATTCACGGCATCCGTTCTGTCTGTCTGCGTTCACCTCTCTGGGTTTGACGAGGACAGATCTGTAACTGGCAGGTAAAGGTGGAGACAGTCCATTATACTTTTCTGCCTGGTCCTTTTTTCTTCCCTCAGATGTTCTGTTAATTTAATTCCATACCATCTAGAATAAAGTTTCATAAAACTTAAAGGCTCAAGGAATTGGTATATTATGTTTTATGTGCATGAAAAGTGAAAACTGAGAGTGCATTTTCTTATTTTGTCTTGAAGGAGAAACTGAATGACTTACTGTTGGATGTATTACAGTGAAGGATAAACTTCTTAACCTAACTTGGTCTAGAGGTCTTCATCGGTCCATTCCTGACCTTTTCTGTGTGCCTAGATCAGTTAGACTGGTAACAGCCTTCTCAGAACATGACTAATTAATTTACCATACAAAAGCCAACAGTATTAATTGAAGGATTCAAGGATTTAAGGGTTTATTGTCATTGAACAGTTGCCTGTACAATGAGACTGGGTGGCAGGCCACAAGGTGTGAAGGTGCATAGAGACTACAAAATGGAAAGCTTCAAGTTTAAGTTTTAAATTTACACAAGGGCAAGGGGGAGGATGGCGTATATACAGGGGCAAAATAAATAATAAATAATAGCTGGTATAGTGTCTACGAATAGGAAGATAACACTGTGAAGTAGAGGTATTGCACATTATAAAGGTATTGTGCAGCGAGACTGTTGCACATTATGCTGTGGGTAGTGCAGGTCAGACAACATGGCTATATTACTGTTTCGATACATTTAGTTCAAGCTGCCCATGGGAAGAAGCTGGTTTTTAGTCTGTCTGTTTTGCACCCGATGGATGTGAACCTTCTCCCAGAGGGCAGCATGTTGGACAGGTGGTGGTTAGGATGAAGGTGGTCTTTTATGATCGCCCTGGCTCTGGTGAAGCATCAAGCGCTGGCGATGGCATCCAGGAGAGAGAAGGGAGGGGATTTGACAACCGATCACCTTCTCTGCAGTTCTGGTGACCATCTGGAGTCTCTTCCTATTGGCCACTGTACCAGCGTACCACACAGGGATGCGCTAGCATGCTCTTGATTGTAGAAGGAGACCAACAGGTCGGTCTGCAGCCAGTTCCATCTCAGGACCCTCAGGAAATAGAGGCACTGCTGGGCTTTTTTGATTAAGGCAGTTGTGTTCGCCAGAGATGTTGAAGGTGGAGGGGCAGCTTTTCACCTCGGCAAGTCCATGATCACCTCCTTAGTTTTACTGGTGTTGAGGGTTCAGTTGTTTTTGTCACACCATTTTGTCAGCCGCTGGACCTCATCTCCGGAGGCTGTGTTGTCGTCTTTTGTGATGAGCCCTACTAGTGTGGTGCCATGGATGGTCTGCAGGAGAGGGCTCAGCACACAGCCCTGTGGAGGGCCAGTGCTGAGTGGCAGGATGAATGATCTCCTGTTACCAGTCTTGACAGACTGTGGGCGATCAGTGAGGAAGTTTTTGATCCAGGCGCACGTGGTGGGGGGAAAGTCCAAGTCAGCCAGCTTGGCTATGAGGATAACGGGGATGATGGTGGTTACTGTGGTCCCAGGGTTCCCCAGGTGGTGCAGGGCAGAGTGTAGGGCAGAGGAGATGGTGTCCTCAGTGGATCTATTCATCTTGTAGGCAAACTGGTGGGGGTCAAAGCTGGGGGGGAGGCAGTCCTTGATGTGCTTTAGGACCAGCTTCTTGAAGCATTTTGCCACCACGGATGTCAATGTGATGGGTCTGTAGTCATTCAGGCTGCTGCTGATGGTGGACTTGGGGAAGGGGACTATTATTGATGATTTCAGGCAGTGGGAGACGGTGGGCTGTGACACTGGTGAAAACAATAGACAGCTGGTCAGCGCAGGCCTTGAGTACACTCTGTCTGGGCCAGCAGCTTTCCTCTGATTCACTGCCCCGAACACCCTGCGAACCTGGTGTTCTCGGAGGGTGAGTGTGTGTGGGCTGAGCTCAGAGGAGTCTGTGGACATGGGTGTGTGAGTGGTAGGGATGTTTATTATTTTCTCATAGTGGGCAAAGAAGTGATTTAACTCTTCTGTGAATGAGAAGTCAATATTTCCTGTGCTTGTTCAGCTGCCTTTGTAGTTGGTGATGTGTTTGAGGTCCTCCCATACCTGCCCGGGGTTGTTGTCTGAGAGGAGATCCGACAACTTTGCATAGGCTGATAATGACTGTATAAAAAGATGGACAATGTATCTCCACTTCCTTCCACCATACAAACATTATGCGTAAATACAATCACAGCCATCTTGTGCTGGTGACATCATTTGGAGTCTTACTGCAGTAGTGATTTTGGGAGTGGAGCTGTGGTGTCGAGGTCACTTCCATACACCTGTTTGACTAATTGTGTGTCAATCTCAGCTGTCAATCATGACACCTCACTCTGTTTTTATAGCATCAACTAACTGACTTGAAAGCTCTATGACAGGCTGACATTTCCCACAAATTAAAATTTTAGTGGAGCATCTGCAGCCAGCCAGGGACTGAATCAGGGACCTGCTGCTCATTCAGCTTTTGGGTTGCCCCACTTACTGCAAATCTATATGCATTTATGGAGCTATGCCTGAACCCTAAAAGAAATTCCTGGATCCTGATGCTGAACCAGATCACTTCCAAAATTAGTTATACCAAGAGAAAAAAAAGCAAAAATCATCATCAATTAGTTTCTTGTAATCCTGCTAACAAACATAAAGAACGGAGCAAAAATATTACTTCCTTAGTGGAGGTAACAACAGAAAAGTTAAAAACAGAACTTTGATGATATTGTGAAAAGAAAATGAATGGATCCTGACTTATATCCTCTATCTGATGGGATACCATAGGTCTCCAGCTTCCTCCCACTGACCAGAATCAGAAAAAAGCAGGTAAATCTCTGGCAATCAGGTAAAGCTGTCAAGGCACATTTCAACTGAGCAGAGCCGATTGGTCAATTTCAATTACAGCCTTCCCTCCTTATCAGCCCTCTGAGAGCTGGAGCTCCACTGCTGCTGATTGGATGGGACGTGGCTTCATTAGCTGACGGAAACACAATCAGTCCTTCCTTTCTACCTGTCTTTATCTCTGGTTTTTCTTCCTTTATTTTTGTGATAGTTCAGTGTCAAACCAGACTGGAATCAGAGGATTATGAATGTAAATAAAAAATGGACAAAAAGTGTGTGAAAGAGAGAAGTAAGAAAAGAACATGCGTTTGAATGAGTGATCAATAGCTAATCCCGAGCTTAATCTGGTGTCTCTGGTTTACTGCCTGTCTGTTCCTTCCTCCCTGCTGCCAGCTGCTTCCACATGAAGACAACAACATCATTTGTGTCTGACAAAAAAAGCTCCGGTGATTTAGTGGCTAATGCCTCCACCACAGCAGCGTCTGCACACAGAGAGGAAGACAGAGGGATGGCTT
>JAFBJZ010000916.1:185000-346702 GCA_016785225.1 Psettodes erumei | reverse complement strand
AATATAGTACAGAATGGTGTTTAATAAACCCCTGATAGCATAACTGCAGTTAAAAATGTATAAAAGGTCATAAAAAGTCATATTTTAGCATGTCCCAAAAAAAAAAAAAAAAGTCATACTTTAGTATGTCGTTTTTTGCGAAAAATGTCAAAATTTAAAATCGCCAAAAAATGCATTAATATAGTACAGAATGGTGTTTAATAAACCCCTGATAGCATAACTGCAGTTAAAAATGTATAAAAGGTCATAAAAAGGTCATATTTTAGCATGTCCCAAAAACAAAAAAAAGTCATACTTTAGTATGTCGTTTTTTGCGAAAAATGTCAAAATTTAAAATCGCCAAAAAATGCATTAATATAGTACAGAATGGTGTTTAATAAACCCCTGATAGCATAACTGCAGTTAAAAATGTATAAAAGGTCATAAAAGGTCATATTTTAGCATGTCCCAAAAACAAAAAAAAGTCATACTTTAGTATGTCGTTTTTTGCGAAAAATGTCAAAATTTAAAATCGCCAAAAAATGCATTAATATAGTACAGAATGGTGTTTAATAAACCCCTGATAGCATAACTGCAGTTAAAAATGTATAAAAGGTCATAAAAAGGTCATATTTTAGCATGTCCCAAAAACAAAAAAAAGTCATACTTTAGTATGTCGTTTTTTGCCAAAAATGTCAAAATTTAAAATCGCCAAAAAATGCATTAATATAGTACAGAATGGTGTTTAATAAACCCCTGATAGCATAACTGCAGTTAAAAATGTATAAAAGGTCATAAAAGGTCATATTTTAGCATGTCCCAAAAACAAAAAAAGTCATACTTTAGTATATGTCGTTTTTTTGCGAAAAATGTCAAAAAAAATGTCAAAATTTAAAATCGCCAAAAATGCATGCATAAATATAGTACAGAATGGTGTTTAATAAATTGACATTTTTCACATTTCACATAATATTCTGTGAGATATTTATTAAAAACTGTTCTTTGATGTTTGATGTTCTTTGATGACATATGCCAGCAAGGCATTTTTTAATACATATCATATCTTAATACTATATTTACACACTTCATCGCCTTAATACACTGTTATTGTTGATTTATTTTATCTTCTATTTCATTCAAAAAAAAAATCTAAAATTATATAAATAAAAAATTCAACCCTGTTGACATATAACAGGTAAAAGGGGAGTAGACTTGAGATTCGTTCAGCTTGATTTAGTGAGATAATATCACCACATATAGAGAGACAATGTGCTGTTTACATTTTAAGAACTGAACCTTTTTTCTTGAATCATAATGAAGGAATGCCACCTGATAGACAACAGGAAGTGATGATTCAGCATCATATACGACATACTTGTGCTGTCGCACCTGGCAGGACACTGATGAACGAACTTTTACCCTAAAAAAAACTAATTTGATTGCAACAGAAATAGAATCTAATGGCAGAGGTTATAATCATCATAATAAATACTATGTACTCAAACAGTGGCTATGGTTGCTCATCAAATATAAACATTTGTTTTTCCAGCTCATATAAAGAAATCAAACAATTCACCTGCTCCGGGGATCCGACACTCCACTGCCCACACGTTTGTCTGCAAAATCCCGTCGATTCCAGACATAAGTGCCTCACAACAGTTTTTACCGGACTTCGGAACTGCGTCTTGCTTTCACGAGGTCGACAGAAGCAGGATAAACTCCTTAAAATATATCTTTATTATCACTCGATATTCTCTTTCACGTCGCCGCCATACAACGCCTCAGCGTCTTCCTGGTGGGTATCAATATCATGTGAGGGGTACTGAGATAAGTAACATACCTTAATTCTAAGAGTCAGGAGTGGAAAAATCCTGCATAATCTATACTGCACATATGCATGTTCCTGCAAAAAAAGAGGGAGAGAGATAGCGAGAGAGGGGGACAGTAAACTGATCCTTTTAAACCTTTTAAACTTTTACCTGTTTCATCCAAATCTTTATTTCAATGAAACACTCTTAGAAGATGCTATCAATACTCACAGTTCAGGTCATAACCTTGATGACGAAGTTTGGGAACCACTGAATAATTATTCAATGACCAAAACGACCGCTCTTGTCAACATTACAATAGTTTTATTAGTTATAGTTTAGTTTGAAAGTCAAGTGATCAATAATCAGTGTGATTATTGCTTCCCAATGCTGATGTTTCCAAATGGGGGAATACATTTTAAAAAGTACTAAAATGATATATTTACTTGTCATTATGGCCATAGCTTTGTTTGTAGTGATAGAAGAAAATATTACCTAGAAAAATAATTCAGTTTGAAAGAATCCTTAATGATCTAGAGTCTTCAGAAAACAGCAGGGGCCATCACAGGTTATAAGGAATGTCAGTAATGGCTCAGCATCGTTTGCACGTCTCTTCATCATACGTGTGAATCTCCTCAGATAAATGTGCTTGTGTGTGTGTGTGTGTGTGTGTGTGTCATGCCACACTCTGTCTGCTACTGTCTCTGCTGTGCGTTGACCCTCCAGAGCAGCGCCGTGAGAAGTCCAGAAAGATGCCATCCTGATCTGGCTCAGAGTCCAGAGACTCCCGGACGTGGTCCATTGTGACTTCGGGACTGGACGACGGACTGGGGCCGGAGCTCGTGTCTGCAGCCAGCATCCCGGAGAATGAGGGAGAGTCCCACACCAATGATCCTGTGCCATGCGTGTCCACACGAGGGGTAGGATCAGGAAGGATGCTCGGGGATTGATGCTGAGGCTTGAGAGGGTGGGAACCTGCGGGTCTGTCAGCAACTCTGGTCTTGAGGTCCTCGGAGGTCCCAGTGCCTGACGTGCTGTTACTGGTGGCGTTGGTGGTGGATTCGGCCACAGAGCTGCTCTCTTCCACGCAGGATGTCATCTCAGAGACAGAGTGCCGTCTGATACCAGTGCCAACTACTATGGAGGAGTCCACATCATATTCCACCACAGGGGTCAGCATGGGGACGTTGTAGCTCTTAGACCGTACCACAGGATTTTTGGCGGCGGGGGAGCTGACGGGTCTGGAGGACCAGGAGCGGTGCAAACGCTTTTCTACAGTGAGTGAGAAAAAGGGAGAAAGACAGGTTTTTTCATATTGATTATTTATTCTTGAAAACATGCCAAAGAGCCCCACAGAAAACCTCAAGTACAAGAGGACACATGAATTTAAGAATGTGGAATGTATAACATCTGGAAGCACATCCATTCTCTGCAAACACACACACACACACACACACACACCTAATAGGCAGGAGGAGCAATGCAGATTGGAGGATCCATCTCTGGAATACAAGCCATGAGTCCCGAGGTAGGGAGAGACCACCTTCTGGATGAGAGACTCCAGACGCAGGTAGTCTTCTGTTACGCCTTTAGATTCATGGACACCCTGCAGACCCACAAACAAACACACAAACATAGACACAAGCACAAAAGTTGTGTTAGCCAGTAACTGCTACTTGTTGGCTGAAGGTAATGGAAACTTTAGAAGCTGTTGTTTTCATAAACCCAGCTGGAGGACAACATGAATAAAACAACAGCGAGTGTTGAGTCAAATTGGTCCCCAACTCAGACTTGTACAAACATGTATACACACATTCAGAGGAGAAAAACTTCAACAGCATCTTTCAATTTAGACAACTGGTTTAATATAGACAGAAATAGTGGGGGTAAACTTAATGATGAAACCTGCTGTAAAGAATGTAAACTTGTTTCTGGCATTATCTTTGTCACTCTTGGATTCACCTTTACACTTTATGGCATAAGGAATGATAATGACTGCATTAGTCAAGCAGTATATTACATTACACACATTACAGTCATGGTGCTGGTCAATGAGTTTGCGGTCTGTTTTCAGAGCTTTTTCTATAAAATCAGCTTTTTGCTTCTACTGGAAACAATACTGGTGAGAGTGTCAAGACCAAACCAAAGCAAAAAGCTCAGAGGTTCATATCGCAAAGAGGGATCATTTCCAGCGGCACCTTTCACATTACACACAGTCATTTTATCCATTGGCAATAAAAAAAATTAAATAACATTGATTAGGAGCTTTAAGGAGATGTTCAGGCTGAACACAGTGGATGCATCCCACTTTGCCGCACATCCACTCTGCATTAGTGGAGCCCTCATTGCCCTGTTTACCATTTATTCATGGTTCTTCTCCTTTCATGGGACCGGCATAATTGGTTTTGCATTGTCACCCAGGAAACACAGGAATCACAGCTTTCATCTCTGCAGTAAGGTTCAAAACCTCTGTGCATTTGATGTTAGTGTGTCAAGCAGATCAGTAAATTAGCCTCATAATCAAGATGGTACTTGTTTTATGAACAAAGAGCCTTGCAGTTTACAAGGTTCAGGCTCTTTGTGTTTTCAGATCATTCAAAGACATAAGATACTTTCAGAAGCTGGATTTGGGTCAGAATCACCTCCACAATTCTGTAATAAAAGTTATTTGTCACACTGAGGGGTATATGTCTGTAAATAACAAAGAAGAGATCAATCAAGTTTCAATACTGTGAATCATGGAACCCATGCAGCAAAACCACAGCGCAGAGACAAACCACATTAGTAGAACTGACTTCAGTAAATTGGCGTCAAAGCATCTTAACAGAACAAAAGGGAAATTACTAACAGATGAGAATGAGAAGTAGCAAACAGCCGACATTCACTGCTGAATTTGATCTCTCTATTACATCTGGCCTTTGCTGCCCTGCTTTCATGTCTCTGTTGATTTGATATATATTGTGGACAAATAAAAACCAATCAGTTAAAATGACGCTGCGTCATTTCTCTGTACACAGATGATAAAACAAAAAATATCTTGTTTTCGAGTTCTCTTTCGAGTCTTTTTTCTGTTTTCCTTTTTTTTCGGAGCCAGACCTCTCTCTGTCTGAGTCTGGGAGCTGCAGATTTGGGTCAATGAGTCACTACAATGATGTCCAAACTAACCCCATCACACACACACACACTCAGACGACTCAGTTCACATGCAGAGACACACTCGAGAGCACATTTAATCCACTTAATTCACTCCCTGACCCATATCTTACCTCTGACCAGTAAAGTCTGACATTAAAGGCATATAGCAGGTTTTTTGGGGGAAAGATTAGCACACATCTTAAATGTGAGCTGTCATCCACTCCTCAGTGATAGAGACTGCCTCTTATCTTGTAATCCCTCAGGAGCAAAGGTTGCATAAAATTTATGCAGAACGCAAAAATGCAAGTTGTTTTTGAGTAGTGTTTATAAATTTTGTTGTTTTACGCATAAATTCTAGTCAAAAAATCACCATTTATTCTTTGCTTTCAATGCCCCTAAATAAGATCGTTAGTAAAATATTCAGAAATCATCTAAATGTGAATTCTCATTTTCATAAGTTGTTTTTACTTTAACTTGAAAATCCAGTACTTGTGCTTTGCGTGAGGAGTATCCCAAAGTTAATGATAAAGAACTTTTCCTGTTCCCTTAGGACATTAAGGTAACAGACGATTTACCGTGTGCAGCTATGCGTTGCTACACAGTGGATGAGTAACTAAAACAAATAGCCCTGGTTCAGCTACATATACATTTTTCACAAATTCCTTTTGCTGTCACATGAATTGTGCATATGAAAGTGAAGTTTTAGCAAATGAAGTCCACAGACTCACAAATGACTTACTGAGTTTTTGTGTTCTTGTGAGGATGTCACGGTCTTAAAGGACAGTGTAAACATGGGTATTTCACACACAACTAACATCTACACACACACACACACAAACAGAGACAGGGTGCAGAGGGTACTGTGTGGTCATGGGAAGACGACTGTGCTCTGTGCTCACATTAAGACTGCTTCCTGTGAGATCCCTTGGCAGGGTAAAAAAACCCTTTCTCCCATCTGTTGCCATTTATCCTCTTTGTCTTGGAGGTTTGTCCTGCTATGTGTTTGACAGTGTGTGTGTGTGTGTGTGTGTGTGTATACCTGCAATATAAGCAGCATCTGTATGATAGAAGGAGGAACTCTGGCTCGGGGTCGGGCGAGAGCCTCATCCAGTTTCAGGTTTAAGGTGATGATGTTTCTGAAGTGGAGCAGAGCCAGTTGACGCACTGATGGCTCCTTTCCCTGAAGACACACACACACACACACACACACACACGTCAACATCACAGAGTTGTGTAAGGAAATTAGTAATGCATGAGCATGTAAATGGGTGTGTGTGTACCTGTACAGGATAGAAGATGGCCTGCAGCATAGACAGAACATCACAGAAGAAGAAGTCCCACGTGTCGGCCAGAGAGTCCAACAACTTCTGACCTATAAGGCACAATTAGGAGTTTTGTGTTTAGTGAAAATGCAAGTAGCATAATTCAGGAATGGACTGCGTTATCCAAGGACCTTACTGTAATTACCAAAGCTCTCAGTCCCAAACAAATACATGCCGTGTGATGCTGGACATGAAAAAGACTCATTTTTGTGCATTTATCAAAGATAATAAAATGGATGTCACGTATCAGCATTTGAGGAAATTTTTACAGGCTCAGAACAAACTCCTTGCTGATTCACTTATGTTGTGACTTTTTGTTTTGACAGGAACACAGACTGTATTCAAGCAGCGCAAAGGCAATTCTAATTCTGAGAATTAGCAGATGTGCTTGAAGTTTATCTTGCAGTGCAGACATATTTCTTCCACATAAAGCGATTGAGCCAGAACAAAGGGCATGTGAGTCACAGCGTTTCTCTCTTCAGTGTCCCACTGGCTGAATTTTGTGTCACTGACGTAAAAGCATCACTTCCTGTGACGACAGCACCAGTCTCTTTCACAGTCAGTGCGTGTGTGTATCATTTCAAAGGTGCTTCAATAAAAGGTCACACATTAACCGCAACATTAAGTGTCCCTTGTTCTCACCTTTGCAAGCATTCCTTTAACTATGACTGTGTGTGTGTGTGTGGGAGTGTGGGGTGTGAGCTGCAGAAAACCCATCAACCATCGCTCCCAGTGAAATACTCTATGAATGCTCTATGTCAAAGCATCATAAGTTTATAACCAAGGGAAACCCAAATTTCAGGACTCAACAAAGCAAAGATTTTTCAGCCCTTTTAGAATGTTGCAGAAATCTTGCTTACACCGGAAATCTGCAAGTAACCATGATTTCAGACATGATATTACTTCTTTAAACAACTTACAAACTCTTTGGTCGAGTTAATCTGCATTTATGCACAAACAAGCTTCATAAACACTTCATAACCTAATATGTGTTAAAATTGCAAAAAAGGTCATAGTATAGTAAAGGCTGACATAAGTTTAGGCGCTCAGACCTATGTGATTATAAAATGACAATGATGCTGTTAATCACTGTTTTTCTTCTTGTTCCTTCATTCCTCTCAATTCACTTGTGCTTGGTACTTGTGTACCTTCATAGAAGCGGATCTTGTCTCTCAGTATGACCATGCCTTTAGTGAGCAGCTGGTTCTGAAGGTACTCAGTAAAGAAGGAGCCCAGCTCCGTCTTCAGCAGCTGCCTGCAAAAAAACAACCAAAAAGGAGTGCATGTGTTTAAAATGTGCAGAGACAGGAAAATGCACACATGCACACTCAAAACCATGAGTGATAAACTCAAAGGCTGAACATGAACCAGAAGTAATAAGGCTGCATACGCGAGCTGCAGTGTTTACACAGCAGCAGACTCAGGAAATGAGAAAAGATGTTGTTTCACACTGAAAATAAAGGCTACAAAATCAGGATTTTCCACTGATAACTGTTGCACACACACCGCACAGATTAGTGTGACAGCTCAGTTGCTGTTATTGTAGGAGGAGAAAAGTCGACCTTTAATCTTGGTGGCGTGAAAAACATCAGTGGGCAAACAGTGCATGCTTGGTAACATGAAAATATAACTGAACAACGCTTGTCTGTGTCTTATTAGATGCGGAACACATCATGACTACTTCTGTGTAAAGATTATTATTTTTATTTGATTCTATTTTAGATGCAACAGCTTGATTTCATTCACAACATCGGACAATCCACTGTTGCACAAGTACTGTGTGTGCATGTGCGCATACTAGTATTAGTATTATATTTACTGTACATGACTAGAGTCAGGGTTTGACAGTCTGTCTTTGTCAGCCGCCCTCAGCTACACTGTATTTAAACACCAAACACACAGCACTAACCCCTCTGTAACCTCAACATGTCACGTCCCATTTTAAATAATTTCAAGGTGTTTCTGATTCAGTGGGCTGTATACAGTCAAGAACAGCAGGGAGAGGAAAAAAAAAACATTCCCCGTGGCGCGGCTGAGAATGATGCGACAACAGTAACTGCGACTGGGCACGTGTTGATGTTTCAGTGAGGACTAAATTTAGCATGCCATTGTGCGTACATGAGAGCATTTGTGCCTGGAAGAAAATCCGCCGCTACGGCGAGCGAAGATGAGAAAATACGGGAGAAAACGCTATAATTTAGCCAAACATCCTAAAATACAAACCAGCTCAAGTTAAAAATTCAGGAGGCTCAACTCAAAGTCAGCAACAGTAAGAAAAACAGACAAATACAATGAAAAAAAACAAGCGGACGGATGGACGAGGAGACAGGGGGCTAACCTGACACCTTCATTCAGAGTGTAGAGTTCATTTTCTCCCAGGTCCTTTCTCTGGAAAACTGAGATCACTGCGTTGTGGATGCTGTGAATAAACAGAGGGAAGCATTTAGCAGGCACAAAGAGTAAAGACTAAAGTGTAGAACATTTGACCCACAATATGTATGGACACTATGTGGCTGCCACAGGAGGTTATATGTAATATAAGAGAGAATACAGTTTTAGGAGCTTAAATTACAGAGTAGAGCAGCAACATGAAGGATTCCACTGCCTTCAGGCTGAGATGCTGTGTCCGTTTGCCTACATTTTCCTCTGATGTTCATATGCACAATGGACAGTACTTGAGTGTACGGATGTCATGTCACATGACTGCAGTCATGTGTTGCTGCAATTTGGAGTCACCAACGTTAAAATACTCACATTAGATTCAGGCTCACACAAAACATGCATTCCTATGTGAGTGCCAGTGACGTACAGACACCTCAGGGAGTCTACAGCTAATAGAGAGTAAATAATTTAGATTTAACATTAACATTCATATGTGCCAACCACACACATGCACACTGTGCCAGTGAACAGTGATGAACTGTTTAACTGGGTTGAAGCCATAAAATGCAAAGTATTAAAAAGTATTTTTTAAAAACAGGAGTGCAGTAGATAAAATGGTAAGAAGGGACATGAACCTGTCTCACTGTAGGATTCAGTCCAGCTCATGAGATCCACTCAGCCCTTAACCACCTACCAAACTGAGACCTATTGCTTTCCTCTCTCTGCCATCTAGTTTAAAAAAACGCTGAAAAACCTGAAAAATAACGAGAGAAAAGAGAGAGGAAGAAAGAAGAAATGAGGCAGAATGAGATAAAAGAGTGAGAGATGGATGGAGACAAAGAAAGATAGTGACGGACCCCGGGGCAAGCGAGACAGAAAGAGTTGATGCTTGTGTGCATGTAAAAAAGAAAAAAAAAGACCCCTATTCACAGCGTGAATAATGGCAGCAATACAGCTTTCTTCTGAGGATGTTTATTCCAGGCTTGACATCACTAGAGAAGAAGGGGCGCACACATGTCCGCGTGTGTGTGTAAAAATAAGCATGAAAGCCTGAATAGGGACACATGAGAGGCCGAACAACACATTCGTAAAAGAAACCAGCACGGCTCCCCCTTAAAAACACAATGAGAAAACACATGTCGATCCCTCTCGCTCTCACCAACCTGTTCCAGGTGGCGTTGGCCCCGGCCCGCCTCTGCTGGGTCCCCCTGTCCTTGCTGCACTCCTCCGCCAGCGCCCCGGCTGTTCCTGCCTTCTCCCCGGCTCCCCCCGCCGCGGTTTTCGCCTGCGAGAGGTCGGTCAGACTGGAGGATGAGCTGCTGCCCAACCTCAGTTTGCTGTGGAGACTCCTCGAAATCCAAAAGGAAGAGAGAGAGAGAGGCAATAATAACCACAGAGTGCATTCAGTGCTGGGATCGGACAACACTCATGTGGCTTTAGTAGCTTAGATTTCTATTTTTAAATAATTTGTCAAATAGGTAACAGATTAGATGGAGGCTAGATTTGAGTAGCTGACAGCATTACCATTTATTGAGGGGTGATAACTTTTTATTAGCCCTCTGTTAATGTTTACATAAGCGAGTGTACGGCACTGCTGTGGAAACACACAGCAGTGAGGACACGTTCACGGAGCGAGCTCAGGAGAACAGTAAAGACCCGAAGGAGGGTAGAGAGAGATGCGAGGATAAAAAAAAAGAGGGGAAAAGAGAGAGAGCAGAGTGTTGAACAGCGATGAACGGGCAGAGACAGGATAAATACAAAAAAGAGTGAGAGGCTCAGCAAGAGGAAAAGATGCCATAAATATTCAGAAGTAGTTCCAAGACATTTTTGGAAAGTAAGGATATTTTTTTTCCTTCCTCAAAGAGCCAACTTGAAAGTTAAGTTTAAGGGTTGTTTGAAGCGAGACTTTAGCAAGGTTTAGGATAAGTGTTCAGGTTAGATGTGCAATTGTGACGGTTATGGTACGGAGCAAGGGAATACATTATGTAATGTATTAGAGTCAATCAGGTGATCATGAAAATAATTAGTTGAATCCAAAATGGAAATAATCCCCAGTTGCAGCCCTAGTTAGGAGCCCTAAGATTCTGCATTATATATATGTACTGTATACAGTTCACTGTATACATATAAGCAAAAATATACAGACTGGAAAAATAAAGTTACTTCACATTCACTGATTAAAACAAACAAACCAGAAGAATCGTCTCACATACACTTACTTGCTCACTGTGTACTTACTCTAGTAACTGAAAAGGTACCACATATCCCCACTCCATGAGTGTGTGTGTGTGTGTGTGTGTGTGTGTCACTGATGATGCAAGCGAGAGGTGGATGAAGACAGTGGACTCTTTGTGACTCTTTCACACGCTCCTCTTCTCTTTCGCGTCTGTCCTTCCACTGTTCTGTTCCTCCACCTTTCTGCTCCTCTCTGCCACTTTACCTCTCCTTTCCCTTTCCTCCCCTTTCGCCAGTCCGTGCCAGTCGGCGACCATGTGAGCCCGTGAGCGTCTGTGCCAGGCGAACAAAGGAACCCTTTGAGGTTCAAGAGCTGCCAAATGGGAGGGGAAGGATTTAAAGGTGACACACATTTCACTTCCTTCTCTCGCTGTGTGGGGCCCAAGACAGATGGAAGCTGCATTTGAGTTCGCTGATCACTGTTCAATATCTCTTTATTTATCCCAATATTTTGTCTGGTTTTATATCTGCTGAGCTTTTCTTCTTGGTTTTCACTACATCAAAGAACACAGCAGTTTGAGTGAATGGAATTAAACTTAACTGAATTTAAATGAATTTGCACATAAGAAGCAGGGGAAAGAAGTGAGACAGTGGCAGGATAGAAAGTGGGAATGAGAGAAATAGAGGCAGAATATGGCAGGGAAGAGGAGAGAAGGTGTGTGTGTGTGTGTGTGTGTTCTGTCTGTCAACCTGGATCTTAGTTCAACTCCACATAAATAGGTCAGTGTGAGAAACAGGAGCCCTGGGCTCAGTCTCCCTCACTCTCTCTCTCTCACTCACTCACACACACACACACACACACATAGACTGCTCACGTCAAAGTGAGAAAGAGTTTCCGAATTCTCTCATAAAAGAAGGTGCAGTGTTGAACCTTCTGCCAGCGAAGCTACAGACGCTTCAGTCAAAACTCCCCTCCTGAAGAATGGAACCAGAGGCAGAAGATACAAGAGGAGACTCAAAATAAACCGTGAGCTGCAATATGTGTCTGTAGCAACGTCTCTGCTGTTTGGAGGAAGTGATTTATTTCTGAATTAAAGGGCACAGATGTCACGTAGATAGTTTTTGGTTTTGCCTACCAACAGGGGCAGTTGAAAAAGAAAAAAGGCTGCGGTCTAATTACTAAACAAAGGAGGATAAGGGGGATGTTTGCATGGATGAAAGAATGAATGAGATCATTCAGGAATGTGTGTGTGTGTTTCACTTTCATCTATCTTTGTGTGTCCACAAGGACCGAGACAAAGAGAGGAAAAGAGTGAAAAGAAAAAGTATTGGAACTGAAGTGAAACTCCTGCATGAATGAGACCTGCTGGTTGTTGTTGTGTGTGTGTGTGTGTGTGTGTTTACCTCTTAAACGAGCCCTCTCGCTCCATGTTAGCCTCGACACGCAGCTGCGACCTAGTGACCGCTCACCAACTGCCGCCGAACAATCAGCATCTGAGAAGGAAAACAAGCAGGACTACTGGTTGAGCGCGTCCTCGTCTTCATCGAGTCTCACCGCGGTAATGATTCACACACACTTTCACTTCTGGAATCCAGGAAACAAACAGCAAATAAAAAAAAGAAAACGGCTGAACACACCCAATGGACACAGGTGATTTTCTTGTTGGAAACCCAAGTGAAAGCTGCAAGTCAACTTTCGAGCTGCGTGGCTTTAGAGAGCTACTATGCCCCCCCCCAAAAAAAAAAATGATGATGCTGGCAGGTGGAATTGCACACCAGTACCACCAGTACAGATGAATTGGCTGACCAGAACATACAGTAGACTGCACCAATTTTCACCGGGACTGTTTTCTATGAAGAGAAAACATACGTCATTGCCAGAATTTGTGAGACTCCTCGATCGCGGTGGCTCTGAAGACAGCTGAGAGCTTTGCAGCTCTTTCCGTGCAGTTAAAATACGAGCTGATGGGATATCCAGACAGATACGGTCGTAAGACCACAGACAGACAAGCAGGTGTCCACTCACTCTCTGGTTAATAAGACACATTGTCTTCTAATCGAATTACAGCAAAGTGGTTAGAGAGACATTTGATCCTGCTGCGAACTCAAACGCCCCCACGCGATCATACATACACGCACGCACACGTGCACAGACAGATAGAGTGTCACACAGAACATCAGGCAGTTTTATAGTACAGGGAAAGGTTGAGGCTTCCTCCTGACCTACATCACAGTCGTAACCAAAACATGTTCACGGCTCCACGGCCTTGTGAAAAAACAAAGATAACAAAAAAAAATAAAATAAAAATGCAGCGTTAAAAGTGTCTGTGAATTGCAGTTTTAATTTAGATGTTTGGCTTAAAAACAATGCAAAGTTGCATCAACCTCAAGCCGTCATTAAAACTTTATTTTTACAGCCGGGGCAGTTTAGATTAAAATGGTGATACATTTGGCTGCTTGGCCAGCAATGACACTCCAGGCTTTGCTTCCTGGAAATTACACTTGTTGCTATGCAATAAAAAACATTATCTGTTGCTGTCCAGCAGCTGCAGTGGTAGACGCTACCTAGTCTGTCCTATCAATTAGTTTTTAGTTTTTATCATGCTGTTTTCTATTAATATCTTTGTACAGTACTGTGGACAACATTTATTGATGCATATACATGAAAATAATGCTAACATGCAGCAGACCTCTCTATGCAGAGGAAAAAAGTCCACCCGATTAGAGAAGCTGATTTGGGTCCAGAAAGCAGGACTGAGCTGTCGAGGTTGGTGTTTGGTAAAACTCTGACTCGACATCTTTGGCTCCGGTAAGTTACACTCGGCCCTGCAGGGCTAAATGTATCCGGACTGAATTCATGAGATGCAAACGTGCGCCATGCTGCAGGTTCCCTGCTGTCTCTGCGTCTTTCCCACAAGAAGCGGCAGTGTGCCTTTAATGCCCCGGGCTCTCGAGGCTGCAGTTATGTAGGCTGCGGTTATGTGGACTTGAGCGTGATTCTAATTCGGCCTCTGGCCAGATTTTCACGATCAGCAGCGTCTCAATCATTTACAGTATAACCAGACTTCTAGAAAGCCTCCTCCCCCTGGTCCCTCCCCTGTCTCTCAGCAGTACTTTACATTGTAAGTTGATAGTAGTATCTCAAATTTATGAAAAAAGGGTAACAGCACATTAAAGTTCAAAGCGATGAAAGAAAGCTCATTTTGTTTTCTGCCCGTTGCCAGGGTTGCGTTCACTACTCATTTCAAAAATCAACAAACAAAGGTGTAAACAGTGGCTTTTATCCTAGAAGTTTTCTTTGATCCTGAATCTCTGTTCGGTGGACAGGCATGAAAGTTTAGAGACACAAAACTGAGAAAAGGTTCTAAATGTCTTTTCTTTTGGAGGGAATCAAGATGAGTGAGCAGTGTACGTTTCTGGTGTACAATGAGCTCCGTCTGTTGGGGAGATTCTGTGACGCAGTCATCAAAGTTGAGGATGTCAAATTTCGTATTCACAAGATCATCCTCTGCAACAGCAGCCCGTTCTTCCGGTGAGTTGCTTATCTGATCTCAGTGAGAAGCAGATGAATCAGTGAAATAAGCTTTTTTTAATGAGGCTGAGAAACTACCGCAGGCTCAACAGAGCTGCATTGATTCCAGTTGAGCATTTTTGTTGCACAGAACTGTATGGAGGAAGATAAGACACTAAAGACTTACCAGACAAGAAAAAGAGAATAGTTCACACACGTTCAAAAGATATCTGGGCTGTTTCAAAATTTCACCAAAGGCTCCCTGTGTGTCTGCACAAAGACATTTAGTTGAGTTTTTGATCATATTGACAGCATGTATATGGACATGTCAGTCCCGTACTACAGTAATTTTAAGCATTTCCAGTATGTTCAGGGCTGATTAATATATACTCTTGCACTATAGGAGATGAAAGAGCTGTTCAAAAATCGAATATTTTCATTTCATTTTTGTGGGTTATTCAATCGAAAAACTTGTGAGACTCAACAAAACCCAAACCATTATTAAATTTGTTGAGCAATGTGTGCCGGGTTCACCAGTTTTAAAGCTTTGCACACTGCTGTTTTCAGTCAGGAGTTACTGTCATTACTGGTTGTGTATTTATATTCATGTCTCCACTGTGCCTCCATCGCCACCCTCCAGAGCCCTCTTTGAACGCTGGTCGACCACAGACAGGAGGGTCTTCAACATACCCAGCCTCTCTCCTGACATAATGAACCTCATCCTCGAGTTTGCTTACACTGGCTCTGTGTCTGTAACGGGGGACAATGTGCAGGCATTAACGCTAGCGGCCGACATGCTCAGGGTGACGGGCCTCATGCACATCTGCTTCGACTTCCTCAGCGAGCAGCTCTGCTCGCAGAACTGCGTCGGCGTCTGGAAGCTCACGAAGGTCTGCCACAGCTCCAAGCTGCAGGACGAGGCCTTCCGCCACATCACGGACCACTTCGAGGAGGTGGTCCGCTGTGAGGAGTTCCTGCAGTTCTCTGTGAAGGAACTCAGTGAAATCCTCGGCAGGGACGACCTCAACGTGAGATATGAGAACACCGTGTATGAAAGCGTTCTTCGCTGGATCGCCCACGTACCTGAAAAACGAGAAAAACACATCGCTGTGCTTCTATCTAAGGTACATGAGCTGAAAGCGCTGTCCTGACCTTGAACACCTGGAGTGTTGCTCATCTAGGGAAGGAGCAAAAAACCTCACCTTGTTGCCTTCAGTGCTGGTCTGATTTGCGCTCAGACAGATGTACTACGAGTTCTTCTAAGCCTGATGTCGTATCGACAGACAGGCACTCTCTGATTGGACGGTTACAACTATATAATTATTCGACTAGAAAGTGTTTGATAGAAGTTGTTTCTTTCACGTATTAGTGTTGGAAGAAGGAATAGTTAAATGGGTGAAAATATCATGAGCTCAAAATATTCATACAGTGAGACAAGCTGAAGGTCACTACAGTCTGGAGTCTTGACTTTACAGTAAATACTACAGCCTCTTTAACTGACAGATTCTGTCCTCTTTGTCCCTGTGTAGGTCCGGCTGGCCCTGACAAGTATAGAGTACATCAGGATCAGTGTGCTGTCCAACAAGCTGGTGAAGAACAACAATGAGTGCCTGCAAATGGTCCACAACGCCATCCAAATCTTACATTACCGCTTCACAAGCTTACCCCGGGTGTTCAGTTTCAGTAACTCCCTCGCTCGTCCTCGCCTGCCTCACGCCATCTTGTTGGCCATCGGTGGCTGGAATGAGAACGCTCCGACCAACAGCATTGAGGCGTACGATTTCCGCACCAACAACTGGGTCAACGTGGCAAACAACATGGAGCGGGCTCGGGCCTACCACGGAACGGCCTTTCTCAATGGACACGTCTACTGGGTCGGCGGCTACGACGGCGAGGAGCACTTCAGCAGCATGTACAGGTTTGACCTGAGCTCGCGCACCTGGCACGAGGCGGCACCCATGCACCACTGTCGCAGCTACGTGAGCGTGACGGTGCTCGACGGCTACATCTATGCCATAGGAGGCTTTAACAGCTACGAGCGTCAAAACAGTGCAGAGCGCTACAGGCCCAAAATGAACCAGTGGTCCCTGATTGCACCCATGCACGAGAAGAGGAGCAACACCAACTGCACGGCGCTCTACGGCAAGGTTGGTTAAGTGAGAGAGCATTTAGAAATAATCCTGAGTAAGAGTGAGTAGTACCATGTTTTGCAGCTGCGTAAGTAAGCGGAGTACTTGGATTTTGCCAGTTGAATCCAAGAAAAGCACAAGCTCACCCAACCCCCTTCTCTTCAGGTTTACATTTGTGGTGGTTTCAATGGGTTCCAATGCCTGCAGACGGCCGAATATTACGATCCACAGACAAACCATTGGACGATGATCACTCCCATGAGCAACTGGCGCAGTGGAAGCGGAGTCATCGCATATGCAGACCGCATCTTTGTTGTATGTGCACGTAACATCTGCTGACACTCGAAAAGTCACACAAACACAGATCATTATATGATAGACTCAATACCTTTCCTCCCACAGGTTGGTGGCTTTGACGGCAACCGCCTTTCCACAGTTGAGAGCTTCGACCCCTTGACTGACACCTGGGAAGCGGAGCCTCCTATGATAAACGCCCGCAGCAACTTCGGCATAGCTGTCCTCGACGACCGGCTCTTTGTTGTCGGGGGCTACAACGGCTTCAATACAGACTGTGCTGTCGAATACTATGACACTACGACAAATGAGTGGGCTGAGGCCTGTGACATGCAGAGCTCCTGCTGTGCCCTGAGCTGCTGTGTGGTGTCTGGACTCCTCAACATGGCTGAGTACGCTTTCCCCCGTGATTACTTGCCATTGGTGCATTTGGACAAGGACGAAGCGCCAATTCGCTACTATCCCCTACAGAAGGACCTTATCTTAACAAAATAAATAAATACATTTCTTCATCCATCAAACTGCTGGTACTGCTGGGGATTTCTGTGCATGTAAAAGACACTCCACTCACCTGACACGCAAAACCAACACATCCCCTTTATTTCACTGTATAACTAACCCTGAATCATAATTCAGTCTTAAGTAACCTTGAATGTTGGCACACTGGATGATCAAGATTTCTGAAAACTGAATGCCAACATTTGTAAGTTATATCTAGATGACCCACATATACATATTAATAGCAGGTCTGTGACTGGACACAAGCTCAAGTCACCTGCACTGAAAGAGAGAGAACATCCACCACCCCCGACCTCCCTTTAACCTCTGGATATAAATAGTACACTACAAACAACATCTATATGCACAATGATCCCTGCTGACTCTGTTGTTATCCTTCATCAACAAATAACAGCACATCATCTTCAGTAAACGCACCACACCAATATGGTTAAAACAAATTCCATAATCATCTTTTTAATGCAGGTATCCACTCAGATCTTTTCATTTTGTCTTCAGCGTAATCAGAGAAAAAATGCCAGTCAATGGATGCCACTGCTGTTCTCTGATTTAGGGGTCAACTATGGGGTCAGCTATGACTTCAGCCCATAGAGTGGGCCAGGGGTCTATCGGTCAGCGGATCTGTTGGACTTGTAACCTGCAGCGTCAGGTCTGCAACACACCGCAGACAAAGCCGTAACAGATGCCCAGCATCAAGTGCCTGATGAAAACTTAATTTTGTGAAGAAGACGTGTGCCAGTGTGTTTTTCTCCGCTGCTTCAGGGAGAAGGTGAGATGGGCGCCAGCCCTCCAGCGAGAGAGGGCCCGTGCCAGCTGCTTCTCTCCCCAGAGACGGAGCCCTGAAGCTGGGCAGCCAGGAAGCGGAGTCGGGGGACGCTTCATGGGGCCACGGCACAGTCACAACACAAGTGGCATATGTGACGTGACACTCCGCAAATGAGCTTTCCTTTTCTAATACACCCGCTTATTCACGCTCACACACACACGCACGCGCACACACACACACACGCCATTCTGCAGACTGGCAGCGGGACAGGGAAATTACCACCCTGCACCATGCAAGTGCTAAAGTAAATGTCTGTGTCTCGCAGTGAGTTCGTCTGCGCAACCCGCGCCACTGGCAGAAAACCAAACCACAAGTTAGAGGTCCTGCTGTTAAAAAAAGAGAAACACTGGTGTCTGTTTAAAATAAAATACCCTGCCGTGTGAAACGCTCTTAAATCCTGCTTCTTGTCTACTTGTACTTAATTAGCTTAGTTGCAATTGGCTGCAATCAATGACAGTAGAGAGAAAGCGATATGCTTATATGGAGTTTAATGCAACAGTATTCCGTTACTTTTAGGCATGGTAACAGATTTGTTTTGCCTTTTTATCATTACAAAACTGACACCAGGACAGTTGTTTTTCTTAAGTTTGGAGTTGATACTGAATACTCACTTTTTCGCGTCTTTCTCGCTGCTTTTTATAGCAGGTGTCCTCCGCGTTAAAATCGCGCGAGAAAGCCAAAAATAGCTCCGCCGTTTCTGCGAGGACCGGAGTCGGGCGGCCGACGGTGAGAACGGTCCGCCGTGGCGGGCTGCGGAGCGCAGGTTAACGCCGCGTTAAGGCTGCGCACGTTCTCCCCTGAAGAAGAACCGACATCTGGAGCCGGACTCTCCCCCCTCCACTAAACTCAACACACACACACACACACACACACACACACACACACACACACACACACACACACACACACACACACACACACACACACACACACACACACACACAAACCCGCGTGAGCTGCGCTCTTCTAGGACTGTCCGCGAGCATGAGAGAAGGAAGCGCGAGGGGGGCGGGGGTCATGACGGTGTGTGTGTGTGTGTGTGTGTGTGGGGTGTGGGTTCGGGGGGTCCTAAGCGTGAGAAATGTAGGCTATATCATTTGAATGTGCTTGTGTGTTTGAATGTGAAAGCATGTGATAACACACACACACACACACACACACACACACACACAGTGGAATAGATAGATGAAAATCAACAAATCTGCCCGTTACACAGACCTCCAGTCTGACTGGTGGCTACACAAATAAATCAGCCCAGACTGGCCCCTTCTCCTTTTATATATCCACTGTCATGTCTGTACAAATAACTGAATCAACAAGTTAGCTTCTGTGCCTCAGCAGCTAGTAGCCTGCACCACATGCCCCCTTTCTTCTTAACAAACTGTAATTACAGTATGAATCTTTCACAAGATTATTTCTGTCAGGTTTGGGCATGAGACAAAGTTGGGGAGCCATGTTAGCCTGATTGAATAGGACTTCACTGGAATCATGGTTTATTTGTAAAGTGGTTCAAGCTAAAGGTGCTAGCTTGCTGGTTTAGTCCCTAACATTAAAAGAGGACCATGATTTAACTTTAGAAACATAACAGTATAAGCGAAAAACATATTTTAAAGTGCAATGAAACTGAAGGCAATGCTGCATTCATGTTAGCTAGCTAGCCACATTAGGATATTACAGTATCACAGGGTTCCAGGGATCCACCACACCCTTTACCCTCTGGGTATCATGAATGTCACTGTAAAATTTAATGGCACATCATCCCATAGTTGTTGAGATATTTCAGTCTAGAACAAAGGAACGTCAAAAAGAAGTTAGAAAAGAAAGGGGGGAAAAAGCCGCCTCCTAAATTCAGACTCCTGTCTGAACCTAATGTTTAATTGCTGATTAGAAACAGCTTTGTAAGCAGATCGAAAACAAGGGGAGTCTCTGTTGTTGCCAGATTGGACTCCCATCATGTTTAATTCATAGTGAAATAATTCACAGCCGGACCAGTACCACAGCAGCCCGCTGAAAACACTGGACATCACTCTGAGTGCTTTCACTGCCAACAGAGCAGGCCACTCAGCAGTTACACAGGCTTTTTGTGTGTGTTTGTGTGTGTGTTGTCACTTCAGAGCCAACTTGCATCTACAAGTGATTAGATCCATCTGGGTCCATTAACTGCTCACAAACTCTAATGTACAGATCAGCACATTGACCACAGGGCACACTGTGTTGCATCAGGCAAAATACACTATGTTTGCAGAGACCACATACATATGCAACTGTACTTTACTAAGAGCACACTTCCCGTCCTCCCCACACACAAGCACGCACACAAACGTGCGCACAAACAAACACCAAACCTTTAGCCCTCACCCACCCCTGCACCTCCCCCTGTAATAAGGAACAGGTTTATAACAGCAAATTCTCCTGGTCAAGGCCAGATTGTATCTTAAAAGTTCTCAGGACTATAAAACATAACACACACTGGAGCACCTGGAAAAACACAGCGCGCCCAGGGTCCACTAATCACTTAACAGCATGTAAACAGAGTGTTACTACTGGCTCTGTGCGTGCACACACACACACACAAAGTATTTATGTATTTTGATACAGATAGAGTAGACGTGCTCACAAAAACCCCAAACACACTTTGAATGCAGACTGGCATTCACCACATACCAAGCTGTTTCTTGACTCCAAGGACATGTTGGTCTGTGTATGTGTGTCCACGTTTTATCACTAGAACTTGCAGTAAATGTTAGTTTGAGGATGTTCTCTCACCCTTATGACTTGAAGATAAAATTGCTCATGGCTGTGTACTTGGATAGTGCATATCTGTGTATGCTGGTTTGTACCTTAATACAAAAAAAATACAGAATGAACCAGCATTAACTTTGTAACCTAACATGCCAGCATCTTGAACATCCACATGAATGGATACGTATCATTTTGTTATTTAATCAGAAATGTATTCAACCATTTATTGGCCTAATTATTATGACTGCATAATTTGAAATAATCCATTCCTGACTATACGTTCTGTGTGGAAGGGCACAATCTAAAGTTTACCCCTTAAATCAGGGAGCATCTGCTTGTTTGAATTCTGATGCTCATTCAGCAGTACAGTGGCAGTAAAAATGCTTTCCTGTTTCTCTTTCGCAACCTCTTTCTGATATGGTTTATGGCAATTTGCACCTTTACAGCACACTTTGAAGCTGCGGGTTCAAAAGCTACAGCATGCACTTTTAGAGCGCACAAAAGAGTGTGCAAGATGATTCTGTTTATCTCCTTAAGAGAAAATCTTCCTGAATATAACATCGTTAGATAATTGCGTGTGTGTTTGAGGTTGAACACTTGTGCACACGTAAAATCTTGTGCGTGTGAAACCTGTAAGCTTACATCAGGATGAGCTGCCACACACACACACACACACTCACTCTCTGAAAACCTTTAGTTTCAGTTGATTTAACACAGCGAGGGCTTCCCCTTCCTCCGTTGCCGTTACTAGAGCAAATGAAAGTGAGAAATCATTTTTAAAAAGTGAGAGATGGAGGTTCAGTTTCTTGCTCAGTGGCACTTTATTTTTACAGAAATTGTAGGTGTCTGCTTCCGTAACCTTTTGGCTGCTGGACAGATGGTCTGTGTAGAGATACACAGTGTTTGTTTGTGTTCGGCTACACTCCAGCTCTTCCAGTCTATTTAAACACACACAAACTCACATCAGTCCGACACAAACAAACTGCACGCACAGAGGACACGTACGCATTCGTTCAAGGCCATATGTGGACAGGAAAAGCACAGGCGCGCACACATACTTTTACCCCCCCCCAAAAAAAAAAAAAAATTTGCTGAAGCACATATGTACAGAGACTGTCTGCAGACTGACTGGTGCAGCGTTTAAAACTCAGAGCCATGTTAATCTGGGCTGTGTAAACAGACAAGGGGAGGGGGAAGCTGTTGCTGCTGCTCTCAGGCCAGAGGAAACGGCAGCAGGAACCCCTAATGGCTCCGGTGAGGAGCCCACATTACCCTGGTGCAAACCTGCAGCCTCTGCTTACACAGCTACACGATTACACTAAACACACCCGGTTTGCAACATCATCGTTACTGCATGGAGGTGGGGGGTGGGATTAACCTCAGAACTAGTCCAAAACTCCAAATGTGGAGGTCATTATGTGTTTTTTTTTCTGTGTTTAACATTCAAACAGAGAGAGGGAACCAAATTAAAAACATCTTACGGTATTTTCACCAAAATATTCTCACTGTAAAATGCAATTAATGTACAAATATTAAGGCATTTTCCTCATATTTTCTTGGATTCTCTTGCTGTTCATGCACAATCTATATCACAGTAATCAGCTTGGATGAGTATTTGACATCAGGAGAGAAAGCCAAAGCACCGCACCTTCTTTTAAACACTACTGAGGAGAGTCAGTCCTAACCTGTATTTACCCAGATCATAAGTCAGCACGGGGCCGTTCCACTTCAGTGGCATCCTGGTCTACACATGTAGTTAGGAGGTTAAAAATGCTTCACTCAAGGGCAGCTGAAGCAAAGTGTGGAGCAGCAGAGAGATTAATGAGCAAGTGAATGAGTAAAAGGGAAAAGAGAGGGGGATAAAAAGAAGAAGAAAATCCCATTTGTGATTTATTTAAAATCAAATCCTGACGTCAAAATCATCTATTTACTGATGTCTTACACATTAACTTCCTTTATTATTGTAGATATAAACACAAGCTCTAATGCATGATTACATAAGTTACGGCCGATGTCTAAAACCTTTAGGGGACAGAACGAGAACCGTTGTTTAGTAAACACATACAAACACACACACAGCCCTTCATTAGGCCCACGATGGAAACTCTCAGTCAGCTGAAAAAGTTATGTAATAGATAGTTATGTGTGTTTAAAGATATATGTATTAGAAAAATCAGCCACAGCCATAATGAGCATTTACACACACAATAGTTTGCTTTCTTTCTGCATGTCTACATGTCACAAGATTTTTTTAAATTTACTGCTTCATCTGATATCGTGAGAAAAGTCTGTAAAGTGATTCTTTGACGTGGTTTCAAGTTACGTGAGCAGCAATGGTGCTGTGGCGCACAGGCTGACTCCTTATCTTTGGTGCCTGTGGTTCACCTGTGGTTCAGATAGGTCACTTTATAAAGTTATTTTTTCATTTTCAGATTCATGAGAGTGCTGAGCTGTTATCATATGGCTCTGTGGATGGCAACATCAGTCAGCTGACAACCTTTGGTTCAGATCGATATATCTCAAAAACCACTGGATTATAATGAATTTGGTATGCAAAACGAATCCCCATCATCCTCAGCTGTACTTCATGTTTAGGTGCTCATTACCAAATGTTTGCATGCTAACACGCTAACCTTAGATGGCACACATTAAGGTCAGCGTGTTAGCATTGTCATAGCTCAAACCACTGTAGTGCGGCCTCACAAAGCTGCTGTGGGCTCTTACCTGTTTTTGTCAGGCAAAAGAGCTTATTGCTAAAATGCCCTATAAACCATCTCATTCTGATAATTATTATTATTGTGAAAATATGTTTTTCCGGCGGCTGACTGCTGACATGGCAGCAGGATTTCCAGATTTGACAGTATCACAGTGTTAAGGCGGTTATCTGGTGGACATTTGATGACCTCCTGCGGTTTCAATTTATGTCACCGTTGAACATCATGTGTGGAGATAAGTGTATGTAGGTATTTATGGTAACTGTAAAAGTGCTGCAAGCATAACACTTTCCCATGCTAGGATGCTAACTTTTTAAAATGAGCTCAACTTACAGACATAAAAAGAGGAATATGAGGCTTACACTAACCAATCTAGTTTCTAAATAGAGATTCAGACAATAAAATGGCTCTACAGCTTATTCATGTAACATTTATATAAACCACAGTAAGGAACTGGATGTTCTCTTTCTGTTTGCAGCCTCTGTGCATTTGTACCTTCTCCCACACACGACATTTGAATTACAACCCCCCACCCCACCCCGCTGCTCTCTCAGAGCATCCTTTCATTTCATCCTGCTGTAGAAAAAACCCCAAAAGACCACTCTGATCAAAGTCTACAAATTGGTCATGACAGGATGTTGAATAGATGGAGGCAACAAGTACTGTACGCACACACTCACAACCTGGTTGACAACACAAGCTAGCACGTCCTGTTATTTCACTTCTGCTTTCTCTCTCTTTTTTTTATTTTTAGAAATAGTAATTATGATCAATTACTTTATTTATTCCCCACATGCACGTAGTTACATCATCCTATTCTTGGGCCTTTGCAGAGAAACGGGATCACTTCCTGTATTTATGTGCAATTATGTTGTGTGAGTGGACTGTATACATGTATAATGAGATTGTACTTCCAAAGACATACTTCTTAGTATTTCTGTCATCAAACAGTGGATTCCGTCTCCATCTCTATTACCCAGTAAAGATCAGGGTTGTTTACCTTGTCGTCAGTGTTCCATTAGGTGCTCGGTGAAATCTCCTCAAATATTCACCTCCGTTTCTGCTGTAACTGAGGTCACTGTTCTCGGGCCACAGTGGAGGGTAACTCCTAAAAACTCACAAGCCGCTCAGCCAAACAGAAGCCCAAATGTCGGTAGTTTCCTGCCAGATTTAGAAGCAAAAATTAAATTCCACATATGAGTAAGAAGGCGTCACACTATTATTTGGCTGCCACCATCGTTAAAACGTAGCAGCATGTGGTAAGTTGATAATTCTCTCTTTTAGTTGACACCCAGTGGGTGAAAAGTAGAAATAGAAGGAAGAAATATCAGTATCAAATTATTCTTTATAGAAGCAAGTGCATTTGACATTTAAGTGACCTTAACAAGCATTGTGTGTGTAGTCAAGCCCAGCAAACTTTTTACAGGTCGTGTAAGTTCAAAAATATCTTTTACTTCTGTAAATGTAAATGTGTAAAATTCATGTAAATGTCAAGAGGAAGGAACAGTTTAATTCCTCAACTAATACATTAATAATTTTAAACACTTGGAAAACTAGAAGGAATATCTTCAGATATATTTAACAAACCTGACAGCAGAATACAGAACTCAGTCCCAAAGTGTTACATTTTTTACAGTGAAGTATTCATATCACAGCAGGAAATGAGCATGATGGAAATTTATTGTTATAATCTAACAGCAAGTTTTCTTTTCCTTCCTCCCTCACTTCCCTGGGCCTCACTTTTTTTTTCCTCTGGGCTGACCATGTTATTTTCCCCGTATCCATAGTGACGGACAATAAGCAACGATTCACACCTCTTAAAGAGCTGTTTCCTGATCGGACTTAAAACAAGAGGCTGTTTAATATGGTCGGGATGTGGAGGAAGGAAAACCAGTATATACAATCAAGCCTGCAGGTTACACAGGATGAATAAAGAGAGGTGCTGCAGCCATGTGGAAAAGACAGGTACTGCCACAACAGAGAGCCAAAACTGTCCATTTATTTATTTTTTAAAATTATATTTGCAAATTATTTGATGTACGCCTGATTAAACCTAAATTTATTTTCATATTTTATATGCAAGTGCCCATGATAAAAGAGAGCAGTCGGCCAAAAATAATAATGATAAAAAACAACTGCAGGATACTGTTAAGCAACCAAGCAAGGCAATTTAAACTAAAAAAATCCGTTGGTTTTTACTTGCCGAGTTGGATGCAAGACATGCAAGGTCTAAAAATATCCCCAAAAAACAGAGAGAAGATCATGAAATCATCATTACTTTTCTCTTAGTTACTGTTGTTTTAGTTTAGTTTTTTACTGTAGTTGTGTTCAGTGTCATTGTATACCTGGCCATGTGTCTGTCAGTCCTTTATTGAAGTTGTTCTGGTGCTTCACTGTGACCCAGAGGGCTGAAAAGACAAGCAGTCATAATTTCCTCTACAAAAATTAGACCCACAAGTACTTCATTAAAGCCCATTTACTCCCATTCATTTAAACAACTTTTATTTATTAAGTTTTTACAAATAAAGTAACAAATTTCAATGTATTGTAGCGCAAAGCGCAAAGTTTTTTTAATATGAAACTTGAACACTCTATACTTAGTGCAAAACATACCATTAAAGGCTGCAGATGACTCCCTACATTTATTTTTTGTATTTCTTTCATTCATTCATTCTTGTGTTTAATCTTTATTCAACCACTGTTTGTACAATGTCTGACACGATACAGAAAAATGAACCCACTGAAGTAAATGAGGTGCCACGAGAGACATGAAAAAACTGCAGCTAAAATGAGTGAGAAATTTAAAAAAAAAAACACCACGTGAGGACAGAAACATAACCGACATGTTGAGAAACAAAAAAACCCCAAACCTTTCTGTAACAGTCAGAGACAGAAACTCGAGACCGGACATCGTTCCACAGGAGGAAGCAACAAGAAACAGCGAGGGAGATGCATTGAAAGAATCTGTGTGTGTTTGTTATGTTGATCTGTTGGTGCATGAAAAGGCTTCTTTTTATCCTTACTTTTTCACATGGGCACTTCTACAGTAAAAAAAAAAAACACATAAAGGGAAAAGCGAGTCCTGACCAAGCAAAAACTGTACAACAGCAACAGAAACTAAATCTAAACCTAATGTAAGTGAATAAAACTGTTGCTACACTGCATGTGTGTCACCAGGAAAATGAATCCTGTTTTCCCACTTGAACTTCAGGAAACTTCACAGTAAGAGCGCCCGCACTGGAGAACTCCCAAGCCTTTCACAGTAAGAGCCCTCCACTACATTTCCAAAAATAACATTTTTGCACCCACTGAACTCTAGAAGCTCTCAAAAAAAGAGTTAACTGTAACCTTAGAGCTTGATAGCACACTGTAATTTTAAATCATATTGCATTGCAGCCATTGCACAGAAGTCACTCCTTTCATAGCAAATATATAGAAGACACAGCAAAAATATCATCAACCTTCTGCTGTGAAAATCATTTCAGGCTGAAGCTGATGCAAAGTGAAAATCCAGGATGTTAACTGGCAAAAAACCCCAGTGAGTACCAGCAAGCAATTACACTCAGTTTTCTTTTTTAAAAATTTGTCACTTCTGATGGTTCCACTCCACCGACAAGTCAAAGGGCACTGAGTTTCATTAAAGATTTGACCGAATGCTCATATCCAGAACTTAAGCAAAGTGACTCAATGATTATTCACAGCTTCAACCAAACTTGCCAAGTAGTAAAAGAAGTGTTACTATTTCTTTTGTACAAACTTTACAAAGTAACCTTTTTTGTAATATTTTGTATGTGAATCCAGAACACTTGTTTGCAGCAACAACACCAACAAAAAAAACCCCTTGGTATTTAAGTGAATGTCAAAGTTTGTACCAGATACGTTTCATTTGCGCTGACAAATGAAAAGAGAAAAACAGGCGTCAGGGGCCTTCAAACTCAAACCTCCATTACTCAGCTATCACCGTCACTACCACCATTTTAACCACCATCCTCACTGCCAGTACAATCATCATAACCACCGCTGTGCTCCCAGTCATTTTAACCACCACCGTTTAATACTTCAGTTTTTGGCTTGTTTTAATCCCCAGAGGTGCAGCTTCAAAAACATACAGTGGGAACAGGAGTGGATGAAACAATTTTTTTTTTTTTGCTCGACAGCAGCTAATCTCAGATGAGGAGGCATTTCCAAACAAATCTGTTCAAAGGACAGAACAGTGCCAGTGGCCTCATGACTGCTGTTTTGATTATAAAAGTTAAGATAGCGGGCATCTCACCTGGTGGGATACAAAACTGACAATGAACCAAAATGATTATCTGAAGCACTTTCTTTCCAAAGTTGGAACAGTTTGGTCTTTTCTATCGTTTCTTTTTTCTCTGCGATTGCTGGTCTCAAGCGGTTGGGGTTCAGTTATTCTCGTAACTCCCCTGCACCAGTCACTATCTTATGTTGTACTCCAGTAAATGTCCCTCAGTTTAGTCTAAATCACTGTTCTTTGAAGAAAATAAAATTGAGCACAAGACCAGAGCAAGGCCACAGGGATCAGGCACTCCCACTGTAAGAATGTACAGATGTACGTATGTTACAGTATAAAAAATGAGCACGGCACCATGCTTTAAAATGAAAGGAACTTGGATCAATGCATCCTCTCCTGAGCTGGACTGTATGCTGCACCTGGGCCAGTGCTTCTAAAGTATAGAGTGGTCCAAGCTTCAAATACAATCAACATCTCTCTCCTTAAAACCGCCCGCCCCAAAATTTCAATTTAATCCCCTGAAAAAAAACGGTGCTGAAGTCATATTCGTCATATTCTCTCCATCCTTCATCCTGTTGGTGGTGTAACTTATACGCAGGTGAAGCACAGCAACGGGCCCCAACACTGACGTCAAACAGCGGCCTCTTCCAGTCTTCGGTGGTCAGTTTTCTGGCCGGGGAGGGGCAACTCATCTATCAACTCAAAGTGTGCTGTTATTCCACAAGTTTTTTTTTCATTGTGATGAAATCCAGCTCAAAGAGAAAGAAGCACAAACCGTTAGGACTGCAGCCCTGCTCCACCCACCAGGTCCAACCATCACCACAGACTTCAAAGTGACACCCCAAAAGAACTCCCCACACATGCTGCGCTTACTTCAACTCAAGCCCCCCCACCAATGACAAAAGCAACAGGAAGAATGCAAGGCACTAGTAAAAACCTCTAAATACCCTATTCACTGGAGGGTCTTGGTGGGGGTGGGGACGGGGTAAAAGACAGACTTTTTTTTTCAAGTACATTAAAATGGACACCATTGGTTTATACATTCACATTCATCTAACAAAACCAGGGGAGAAGGGGAAGAGGAGGGCTATTTAAAGTGTCTGATATACTTGTATAAGTACTGTATTAAGAAAAAAATAGCTAGCATTACTTTATTATCTAAATATCAACTATTCTGCCGTTCAATCCGGTTTGTACTTTATAATTGGCCTCAGAGGTCAGTTTCAACTTTCAATTCAGTCACTTACAAAGGTGAGCCCGAACTGCAGTTGATTAGTTGTCGGTAAGGCATTTCTTTACTTCGAAGCGTGTCCTCAGTAAGTGGATGCGAGGACGTTTATTGAAAAGCGGGGGAGGTTTTTCAATTTTCACATTTTGATGAGAGTCCACTTGCAGGGAGCAGCGAATTGAAAGTGAAAGGACCCCCAGACCGTTCTCTGTATGCTCATGGGCTTTTCTTTCTTTGATATTTGCGACATTTTGCCCTAAAACTAACATCGTCCGACAACATCTGCTAATAATAAACAACAATAATCACAGTGTTTCCACATCGTGAACCGATGTGTGTGTATAACAGGTCCGTCGACAGAACACGTTTTTTATGTTTGTTTCTTTTTTTTCTTTCTTTTTTTTTTTAAATAGAACAAGAATCATTAACAACAATAATGATAAGAATGTACATTGCAATCATTTCAACCCAAACGTTGAAACCAGCTTAATGATGACACTAAGAACCGAGACATTAGTCTATGCCTGTTAAACAGCTGCTGCCCCTCCAACTATGTGTGTGTATTTACATGAGTCTGTGCATGACTGTGTGTGTCTTTCTGAAGGTCTCATGCACTGTGTGTGTGTGTGTGTGTGTGTGTGTGTGTGTGTGCGTCAGATTGCGAGCTGGGGGCGGCAAGTGAACCAGAACCAAAATAAAAACAACAAAAAATGGAATCATCATAGCTGACATTCTAAAAAATAAACACAAACTGTACAGGGACTCTGATATTATTCTGGTTATGACAAGGCCACTTTTTTTTCTCCACGCCGAGTTCTCTCATGTTTGGGCTTTTTATTTTCATTTTGTTATTTTATTCCTGTCAAAGGTTTCTGCTTTTATTGCTTCAAATGGACACAGAGACGGAGAGAGGGATGGGGGAAGGGGTGAGGAGGTGTTTGGCGTGCGGGAGCATCTGTTTGTGTGTTTCTGTACTGAGCGGAAACAGAGGTGGTGTTTTTTGGCCCTGTTGCCGCTCTCCCATCTTCACCTACTTTCTTTCCTCCATCTCTCTCTCTCTCTCTCGTGGTTTGAGCGGGTTGGTCAGAACTAGGGAGGAACAAGACGCAGAAAAGATAAAGGAGGAGCAGCTGTCGCGACGTCTCTGGGGCTGACGTAGTCCACAACTCCACCAAGTGCTGAGCTACACCTACTCTCAGTGTGCATTACTTTGATTTGTTCTCGAGATCCTTTGTGCTTTTAGCGATTTCGAAAAAACCTCAGAATACTGAAGACACACCACTTCCTGATCTGATTATACTTGGAAAATAATCACAGACACAGTTTCTAAGTATCAACTATTACCTGCTGATATTGGCGTCTGTCCTTGTGATTATTCAGTTTAGGGATTCAAACTTGTCAAAAACACTGCCACTGTTTGATGTTGACAACACTGAGCGAGACAACTGTAGTGTGATGGCCAGCCGTGCCCCTCCCCACATCCACCAGTTTTAAAATTAGCAGGGAGAACTGCTTTGGTGCCTGTTGCTATCTTTTTCGGGAGCTTAGATGCAGGAGTTTGCAAATCTTTTCACATCCAGCAAAATAAGGCTGCTGCGGACACACAGGAGCGGCAGAGGCAACGACCGCTCCTTCCCACACACACAGTTATTAAGAGGCGCTGTGTGGACAGATGGGCTAAAGCTGGCCACCGCATTCTTCCCCTTCAACCTTATAACTGTGTCTTCCCACCACTCTCTCGCAAGGACGAGCGTGCGCCCACGCCATGTGCGAACTTGTTGACTCAATTTTTACGGCACGAAGCAGAACGGAGTGCGACCGAGCCGCAACGGCCCGTACGCGACGACGCACACGTGAACAGTTATCAACACCAGTCCCACACCCTGTCAGAACCTCTTTGGCCTTTTAACATTGCACTCATCAGTCTTTTTCCCGTATTCTTGAGCATTTTGCCGGCTGTCACAAGCCCACAGTCAAATACAGCAGACGAGGGAGATCGTGACAGCTTCTCACGCGCTTGGCTTAAAGCAGAGGCAAGTGGAGATGGCCAGATCACACCCGTAGTTTCTCTTTCCTGATGATTTCCCTCTTCGGCTTTTTTCTTTTTTTTCCTCCTCTCCTCTTGGACAGGTCAGCTTCCGACAGTTTAAACTCCACGTTCCTTCCAGTTCTCCTCACCCTCTCCGGCTGATCCAGCCCACAACGCTCTGCCTCACAACAGTTCGGTCCAGTCGGGCCGTGATTCGAACCAGCCCTCACCCCAAGCCCTACGTGGTCCTCAGATTGGGTCCTCCTGGGTTGCTGACTGACTTTTGCAGATTGTTGGTCAAATGGAAAGCCTGGAGTGGCCCCTGCCCGGGAATCTGGCCCTGTTGGGTGGGGTAGGGCCCCAGGGGCTGGGACGTGCTGACCAGCAGAGGCCCAGGCTGTGCTGGAACCTGGTGTGGAGTTGACAAGCCGTGAGCGGGACCAGACCACTGCACGCTGTAAGCGGCGGTTGGGCTGTAGTGGATGAACTGCGGAGGCTGGGGTTGGGGTGGAGTGGAGGAGGAAGGGGGGTGGCACAGGGAGCCCTTGCGGACAGCCAGAGAGGTAGCGGTGGTGGGGTTTGTGGGGAGGTGGGCCGAGCCTCCGATGCTGCTGGGACACAGCTGGCTGGGCGCTGAGTACTTCCTGCCCAGACTGGCTGACTGGATAACCTGGGGGGGGGGGGTTACATGAGGGATAAAGATTCCTCTGTCATGTGGTGGTATGTTTACAGTCAGACACATGGCACATGTTAGAAATTCCAAAAATGTTTTTTGATAGACAACGTTACTGTATGTCTGTATGTCCCTGATGGAGTTGCTGTTGTATTGGCCAAGGCACAAAGCTTCATACAATGTAATTAAAAAAATGCGTCACTAAGAAAAGACATCTGCAGTTTTTAATTCCTGAAAAAACAGTTGTTCTTCATGTGCAACTGCATTTTTAGATTCAAACAACTCTATATGAATTTGTCTAAAAACCCTGTGTGCGTGTGTGCTTGTGTTTAGACTCACCTCGTAGCTGTGTCCCTGCGCCGGGGCTTGTTGCAGCTGTTTGGCACTCCTCTTACCCTGAAAAAAACATTTGCTCATTATTAATGCTTGAACACAATAACTCGTCACACTAGCCAATTATATTTGACGTGTTAAGAACCCATTTGGGAAAGTCATAACACTTGAGCTCACTTCAGTGGAACAACACAAACTAGCCTGTAGCTCCACTGGAACTGCCATGTGGTAAAGATTGTAGGAGATACTGGTGATGCTCATAAAGTTACAAGAGGATACACAACATTGTGGATGTTTTGAAAATATACCATCAGCCAAGTGCCGGTAACTTTTGGCTGAGGTTTGTTTTACCCCACCATCCACTTTGGCATTTAACAAGGCACTACTATGGAGCTGGTGAGTCATAATGGAAGGAACACACTCTGTGTCAAAACAACTTCTGCTAGCGTGAATGGCTAACTGGCAGCAAACCTGCGAGAGGTTCATGGCGTCTCTGGCCCAGTTGTCCACCAGCTTGTGGAGGTCGTCGGTGAAGGTTCCTTTCTTCTGGTGAGGGGCGGACATGTTGGGGGGCAGACACTGAGAGCCCCCCTGGCTCTGACCCAAACCGCCTGAACCGCCGACTGCGTTGGTGCTGTTAGTCCCTGTGACGAGAAACAGAGGGGACGGGGGGGCGGAGGAGAGCAAACGATGTGAGATACTGTTCCAACAACAAGATGACACTGATATTATCTGAATGAATGTGAATGTATGTCCTGTCTTGACCATGGAAGAGGCTGTTATATGGTGGAGTTTGTGGGCAGGTCAGCATGTCGACATATTCTGTTTAGTTCTAATGATAAATATAATGATGCTAAACAGGACAGTGGGAGAAACTATGATACTACAGTGATATTTTAATGCAGAAAATGGACCTGTGAACCCGTGTCAGAATGTATATACTTTTATAATATGGTATGCTATTAGTGATGCAACAGGCATCTGTAAAGCTGACGTGCCGGGCTGCATTCTCCTGCAAAATGCTCCGACACAACAGAAGCAATGCTGAGCCAGCCCAATGAGCCCTGCTGGTGATCATTTTCTGACCATTAGATGGCACTCAAGCTTTGCAGCAGCGGCGGGTAGTTTGCTCCTTTGCCTGACCCTCAGCATCAAACTCATCATGGCAAATTCACTGCAGAGAGCACACACCACGCTTCATGTTGGTGCCTCTCTGCCAAGCCAAGAGGAAACTAACTCGGTGAAGAAGATTTTGTAACACCTCAGCTCCTTGCTATAGGACACTGCACACACTGCTGGTTCAGTGTTTTGTCCTTTTTTCCCCACTTCATTCAAATCCATAATATTCCAGATTAGACCCTGACAATATGTATGTACATCTGTCACAAATACATTATTTTGTCATATCATTATGCCAGTGGAAGAGGAAATATGAATGAATAAGAACTGCTATTTTTATTTCCCTTTACAGCACAGTGCCTCCTTATAATTACAAGGAGCTGATGCATTTCCTTTGCGGACAAACGGAACCCAAAGCTATGTTGACAAAATGAGCTCGGCTGTGAAATTTAAATGAAATCCTCCTATCAGACCTAACAGAGAAAGGACATAATATGCAGAGCTTAGCCGGTAGAAAACTGCCAGAAACTGTCATGTCATGCTAAATAAAATGGAGGAAAGTAAGAATGAGGAGACGCTGAGTCACGACTGACTGCAGCAGCATGGAATTCTGGGCAGTGAAGTCCAGACCACAAGGCATGACGAGGGGGGGAGAGGAGAGGGGAAGGGGTGGGGCAGAGTGGCGAACAGCTGTTCGGTTACGTTAGCGGGTGTTTCGAACGTGCGTGCAGGAGCTTGCGAGTGCATGCTCTGTCAGTTTGAATCAGTTCCGTCATTTCAGAGTGTTCTCTCTGATCAAAACCATGGTTAGCAAATTCAGAATATCACACTGAAGTAGCTGAAATAACTGAACTGATCTGATCTCAAATCTGGCAGAAGGTCATAGTTCATGAATCTGCAGGGCGTCAGAAGGCAGGAGGAAGCGTGGGAGGGGCGAGTGCAAGGATGGAGGAGGAGGAGGGATGGATGGAGGGAGGAAAGACCAAAAAAGAGAGATAGTTACTACAGAGCTGGTTGCAGGGGCAGACTTTTTTCACCATCTTCCCTGTGCGGCCGGAAGACAACAATCGGAGGATTGGGAGAGAGTCAGAGTTAAACCCCACCCACAACACCCGACAACCAAACAACCAAGACAACTGAGCATGATTACTTCAACTTCACGTGGTCAATGTACGCTTCTGGTTGTTGAGTCGCCCAAATAACATCTTGACACAGATGCACCTGTCGCACAGTGCAAAGCAACCCCTCGAAACCAAAGTGTCTGAATGTCATTTTTTACGATGAAACTGAGCCTGATCTGTGCGCTGCACTGTGCAAGAGGCTGATCGCTGGTGTCAGGTCATGGGGCTGCCATTTTTATACTCATGAACACACTTGGTTGAAAACAGTATGAATGTTTAATGGTTAGACAAACAGCTTTGCTTTCAGGTCAGCAAGGACGTGGCAAGAAAGTCATCTTTGTTCCCCCTCAAAGATTTGCCCGTGTACTGTGTATTTTAAGATGCTTTTGGGAAACCAACACCTGATTCTGACTTGATTCTGAATCCTCTCTACAGCTCAAAGGGCCATACCAGTTCTGGGTCGAGCACAGGATTCATATGTACTGTATATGAAAGGAGTGTAATTCTAGACCTTGCTGAATCACTTCCAACATTTGTTCAGGGATTTAAATCAAAGGTCATTAGTGTAGACTTCATGCCAGTTTGATGCACTTTGCTTTCCAAGTTATCCGTGTGCCAACAAGAACAAGTTATGACCGCTGAGACCCAGGTCTGTCTCTCTCCCTCCTGGCTGTGCAGTGACGGCAGGTGAGGTGAGGGAGAGAGAGAGAGGGGTGGGGTGAGGGTAAGGAGTGAGGTGGGATAGGTGAGAAGGAAGGGAGAGAAAGGGTTTGAGCTGCAAAGGGTTCAGAAGCATTCATTAACATCCCTTCATTAAGCACAACACATTTCACCATCACTGCACATTAGGATTCTAATTTGACTTGGGAAAAATAATTCCTTAATTATGAATAAATGGTAAATAAAGACTGACGGAGTTTAATTTAAAACAAATTAAAAATGTCCCGTTGAAAGCAAAACTGGATGAAAGAAATCTCAAGTCATCGGGTCTCTTGTCTTTCCTTGTTAGTCTGCTCTGTTAAACAGAGGTGAAGGTTACACATGGAAGCAGTCAGGATTTAAAATTCAGACAGACACAAACAAAACTGTTTCCTCTGTCTTGTGTTGAAAGTGCACAAGGTTGGATTTCAGTGTGAAGTTAGGAGATGACTTGTTTTTCAGGGAAGACTACCTTAAAAGATAGTTAAAGAAAGAAAGAAAAGAAGAAGAATGGAAGAAAACTATAGTGAGCTCTGGGGTACAAGAACTATTATCATTGTGTTAACTTTCCATGTCCTGCAGTGAGTTGTTATCTAAACTTTAAGAAATTTTAGTAGTTTTAAGATAAATACTTCATCCCCAACTACTGCAGTAAAAAAGCGCTCAGGTATGAGGGCATGTACTTAGCTAACATGAACTGGAAACCTGATCTTTTCTACTAATTTCTGAAAGCTGACTTTCTTGGATTCATCAGGTTTCTGCAGGACACTGGTGTTATCAGAAGCAGAGGGTCTTCCTCCATCAAAGAAGAAAACCCACAGGAAGACAGGATGACTGTGACTTGACGTATATAGGTTTAAAAAAAAAGAAGAACAAAGGTAAGTAAGAATGACAGATAAAAGAGAAGGGCAAAGAAATAAAGCGTTACACACAAAGAGCCAAGCAGGGCGTACTCAGAAAGCGCGTCCTCCTGCCGCCAGGCTTGAAGGCCAAACGCTCCGAACCCCAGCTGAACTTTACACAGCCTGAAGAGAGGGAGGAGGGAGAGGGAGGGAGAGAGGAGGTGAGGAAACAGAAAGGGAGAGCGCAGAGGAGGAAAGGTAGATAAAGAGAGAGAGAGAGAGAACAGGAGGAGAGGAGAGCAACAAAGAGACAGAAGAAAGAAACAGGAAAGAAGGAAAAATAGACAAGAGGAGGACAGGAAAGGAACGGATGAGAGGGAAGGAAAGGAAAGAGACACAAGTGAAGGATACACAGAAAGAACGTAACAGTCAGTTAGCCATCACACTGCTTTACACAGAGAGAGAGAGAGAGAAAGAGAGAGACCAAGAAAGGAAGAAACAGAGGTGAGGAGTGACCTGTTGTGAGGGAGTGAGGACAAATCAACTGCATGCAAAGAGCTCAGCGGGCTGCTGAAGCTCAAAGTGAATTCAATCTTTTCCCTAAGTGTTTCTTATGTTGTTGGGGATGTGACGTAGCAGGCCTCAGCTACAGCCTGGAGTTCCCAGCAGTGTGCCTACCTGGGGTGGGAGCGCACAGGCTGGGAACAGAGAGCGCCGCCTCGCTGGTGTAGGCCGAGCACAGGTTGTCGCTGGAGGGAGAGGGTTTGAGGGGCTGGAGCAGAGCGCTGCTGCCCGAGTCGGCTAATCCTCCTGGGGCTAACAGAGCCAGCTGGCCGGGGTACATGGTCGGGACGCTCTGGGCGGATAAAGTGCTGCCTGGAGATGGCACAGGGCATAGGCAGGAGAGGACAGGGGAGGAACGACACACCACAGAGGACAGAGACCCACGCAGACAGACACGCACGCACAAGCACACACACACAGATGAGACACCCGTCACCCCCAGACATTTACGCAGACACCCCCGATACACACACACAAACACACACAGAGAAAAACAGACGAGGGAAAGCAGTCAGAAATTTTCAAGCTTCAAGCCTGTTCCAGCGCACACACGCACACACACCCACACGCACGTGTAACCAAGCAGATAAACACACACACGCACATGCACAGGGATGCATGAACACAGAGACGGTGTTATGTTAGCATCATTGTTTGTGACCATGTTGGCTGCAGTGGACTGTGGATTCAAGATTAAGGTATTATTCTGTAGTGAGTTACCGTTCACAGGAGCGGGATTAAAATGTTAGTTCAACCAAGTTACAAAAAATACACATCAGCTCAGTTAAGTCCAGTGCTATGTAGCCATGCTGAGATTTCTTGCTTCAGTCTGTCCAGGTTTCAGTGCGGTGAATTGAACTTCATTTGTGTTGCTCACCAAATGTAAATAATAATAAATTTAAATAAGTCTCAGACCGGCTAGCTACAGCCAGGCTAGCTGGTCTGTAAGGCACAGCTCCACTTTGAGCTAAATGCTAACTTGACACGCTAATATCGAACACGTTTACCGTGTTAGCGTGCTAATATTTGCTAGTTAGCGCTTAGCACAAAGCACAGCTGGGGCTGATGGGTAAGTCAAGGGATCTTCAAAGACATGGGATTCATCATGTCTCTCATGGAAATTCATGGAGCAAAAATTATGAGCATGGTTAGATACAACTAGAGGTAAAGGAAATAATCTTTTTTTCCTCTCTTTTGGGATTTGAGAAAACTGAGCCTTTATTGTAAATGTTTAAGCAAGGGCCTACCTGGCTGTAATGGACTCCTGCTGCCGTGCGAGGAGCTGGTTCTGGACGATTTGGAGGATTTGCTTTTGGTGGGTCGTCTCCTCCTGCCAGTCAAAGCTATAACTGGAGGAAGCACTGCAGCCGGGGGAACCTAAGATGAGAACAAGAGAAGAATTGGTGCTTGTTGCATACTGTGTATCGCTGCTTTCAGTGTCTGCACTGAAGTAACCAAGGCTGAGTTACCTTTCCCAGCCTGGTAAAGAGACTGTCTATTTCCTCCTTCTGACGGGAGTGGAGGGCCTGAATTTCACGCATGTGCCTGGAGGTAGAGAGACAGAATAATAAATATTGGGCATAAATTGTTGACAGGTAAAAAGAAGGAACTAATGAGGTTGAAGGATGAGGGCCTAGTTTTCTAGGAAGAGCTTCCCTCTCAGGTCTTTGAATAGGGAAAATTTAGATAATAATAGATAATAGATAATAGATAATAATAGAAAATTTACTTTTCTCTGAGGCGGTTGACTTCGCGTTTGAAGTCTTCATCCTCAAATTCGGAGTCGTTGTCACTGCTGATGTAGGAGTTATTGAAGGAGTTGTTGTTCAGACTCGGCAGGGAGGCTTTGTGAGCAGAGTCTGGAGTCAAAATCTGCCCGGGACCTCTGGGGCCATTAGAAGCCTGGGCAGCGGGTGGAGGGGTCTGCGTGGACTCGAGGCTCTGCTCCTGGGCACGACTGACCGAGAATCTGCCAACACGGGCCTCAGGGTTGGTGGTGACCTGAAATGTAGGACAGGGAGGGGTCTTTAAATGTGGTTGTAAAGAAGTTAAATTTGGAAAAATATATGTGTTTATTGGCCATTTTAGCCCAAAACACAGCACTGAGAGTGCCTGTTTTATCATTTGTGCTGCATTTGCAGGACTGCGACCACTCACCCATTAAACTACAAGAGTGAAAAACAGGAAATACCTGGAAGCGTCCGATGGTAGCGGTGGGCTTAGGAGACGGGCAGGGGGATATGATGGGGGAGGGTTGGTGGGATCCTCCCAGGTTTCTTTGCGGGGGGCCATCCACGATGTCTCCTTCTTGTCCTGCTCCGGCTCTCAGAGGAGACAGGGAGTCCTTGTGCAGTGTGTTCTCCGGGCTGGAGAGACTGGAGGACGAGGATGAAGAGGACGAGGATGGGGAGGTGGTGGAGGACGATTCAGTGCAGGCCGGGCGTTGGACTGGAGGCTCTTCAGTGGCCAATGAGACCTAAGGAGTTGGAATGATAGGAATAAGAAGTTGTCAATACACTTTTGTATAAGGCTGGTACATATTCATGTATGGTCTTTAGCATGAAAGAGGATTTACCTGAAATCTTCCAAGTTTAATTCCACCGCCAGGAGGAAGAGGAGCAGCAGAGGAGGATGCAGTTTCTTCATCCAGAGAGAAGGGTACTGAAAGACAGATGTTACAAATAAAAAAAACTGACACTGAGACAAGTCCGACACTCAAAATACTCAAGTTTATTAAATTATTGTTACAGTAGTATACATACTTGGTTGTCCCGCTGCAGGTAAGCCACTGTGAGAGGCCTGGGGTTGGCAATGAGAGAGGAGTGGTTTAATATAGGGCAGTGTGACTGAAACAGTACATACACACAAAGTCAGCAGCAGGCGTCAGGATAACATGTGAACATGTGTGAGTTCACCTGTGTGTGTGTGCTCACAGGGACAGTCTCCGGGCTCAGTGCTCTCCTCAACTGAGCGTCCAGGTCCTCCAGAGGCTGCTGGGACTGATGAAGGACAGATACACTTTTAGATACACATACATACACGCACACTTGCTGATTAGCAGATTAGCAACATGAGCACAGATCAGCCAAAAGGACATGTGTAGCTACTACAGCTCGGCAATATTGTTTATATGATCATTCATTAAATTTTCAGCAGATGTGATTTTATGATTCTACAAATTTCTGTTATTCAAGTCAATGATTTCAAGAAAAACTGGACTTAAGCAATTTCGGTCTTCTCTGAATCTAACATTTTGTGATGCCTCACACTGTGTTCTTTTTTCAAAGTCGCAACTTTAAAAAAAGCATCATTACTCCAAATTTCACTTCCAATTTAACTTGAGCATTTTAACAGAATTTTTAAAGAAACAATTCATTAAAATCCAGTCTCTTGTGAGCTTTGATGACAGTCGGATTATCTTAACCAAAGGGGACACGTCTCGCCCATGGGAGTTACATAAGAGACGGGAGGTGAGGGTCGGCGAACTCAGCGGGTCTGGTCTTTCATAAAGGAGCTGCAAGTCACGTCTCTCAGTTCGGTGTGCCGCTCCAGTTAAACTGAATGTCTATTTCAGGTCAGCGACTTTCACAGCCACAACAAAACAGTGCGGAGATTAAAAGAGTTCATCGTCTCTCTGCCCTGAGGTACCTCGTCCTCGTCCTCTGCCTGTCCGACTGCTGCTGCCTCTGTCCCTCTCCAGTCCAGTCCAGTTATATTTCAATGTCTCTCGCCCTTTCTCTTCACCTGCCTCTCGGCGAGCTACCTCCTAATTTTTTTCTTTCATCTTCTATCATTATTCCTTTCTGACAATGGCTTTCCATCTTTCAGAATTATTTTTTAAGAACACGCATTAACATGTAATATAATGTATTTATATGATGCAATGTTCTTCTTTTAAGTTCTGTTGTCAGTTATTCTAATGTGTATTTAGGATGTAATTATCTTCTTTTGAAGTCAGTTTGGGTTATGATAGGTATTAGATGAAATGTTTGAGTTGAGTTTGAGGTTCTTGATGTTTTTCTGTCTCCTTTCAGGGTTTTATCATGTGAAGCTAGGCTTTGATACAGTATCTCTAAGTAGTAAAGTATTTAATATGCATTATGAGCTTTTACACATTCTGAATCAAGCAGAATTCCTATAAGCAGAAGCTGATTTATAAAATACATTAACACTGCAGCACTAATACTGAGTACAAAATAAACAAAACAAACACCTGTAGACAAGGTCTTGGGAAGGATGGCAGGAGTTCTGAAGGAGGAGAACTGGCCTAATCCCAGAGAAAGAGAGGTGATGGAAAGAACAGAACGGGGGAAAAGAGGAGGTTACAAGAACAGTGTTCGGTGGGGAGAATGTTAAAAGTAATTACCATGCGAGATGAGTTGATGAGGAAAATGAGTAGAAACATGTTGGAACACCTAGAATTCCTGAACGTTCAATTATTGGTGGCTACCTACACTTAAATGGTGCAATAGTGAAAATTAGCTTGTGAGTTTCTCCTTAGCACATGCACATGCTCCCTAACTGCATAATTAAATAAATATTAATGGTATAACTCAAGATGAAATGAACTAATATTTTTATGTAATGCAAAACTGTATCACTCACCGGTACCCTGGATAAGGGGGTTTTTGATGGAGTGGTCTGGCCAAAGGATGAGGCTGGGATGACTGCAGAAATTGAAATCATCAGAGTTAGAAAACAACATCGTAAAAATGACATTACACTATGATGAACACTGGCATAAACACATTGACGTATTCTTCTACCCACCAGTCTGTACAGGGGTGGAAATAGGTGTCCCAGGGCCCTGAACTGGTGCAGGTGACCCCAGTGACCCCAGTGCTAGGCTGGAGGGGGGCTGAGGAGGGTTGGCTGGCAGGCTGGAGCCAGGTGTGGTAACAGAAGGGGTGGAGGTAGCGCTGGGCCCCATCGGGGACGAGGTGCCTGCCGCAGAGGCTCCAGAGGCAGGGTCAGCAGGTAAGATGTCTCCCTGGGTGGAGGGCACCCCTCCGCCCAGGTCCATGAAGAGAGAGCGCAGCTTCTTCTCCAGAGCTTGGATGTCGTCCGGTTTGCCCTGGGACTCAGCAGATGCCTCACATCTGAGAAATGAATGTTTTACAGTTTTGAAATGTCCCTGAAAACTTTTTTTTAAAATCTTGAGCATTTCTTTTCTTCAAGTATTTCCGACAACTACATACACAAAGCCTCTTCTCATGAGGACTGTGTGGGTGTTCGACCAGTTCCCTTCAAACAAGTGAGAAGGTCGGCTCTGATGAATGAATGAATAAATAAGTAATGGGACTAAATAAAGACAATCAATCACCCCTCACCTTGCATCACATTCCCCACAGTGTGTGTGCGTCTGCCCAGGCAGGGCTGCTGTCTGCGGCTGAGAATGGACCAAGGTTGGCTGGACTGAAGGGACATTTGTGGTCACAGGCTGAAGCCCCACAGTAGAGGAGGAAGAGGCGGAGGAGGAGGGAGTGGGATTGGGGTAGGAGGTGCCACTCGGAGCGAGCTGGGGGCCTGGGATGGCAGTGGTGGGGATGACAGAGGAGGAGAGGGACGGAGAAGAGGATGAGGTGGGGGAGACTGATGGATGATTGGAGCAGACTTCGCTGGCTGTGTGAGTGGAGGAGGGAGGGGAAGATACAGGGGGAACAGTCTGGGTCAGAGGAGGGGAAGGGAGCATCGTCGGGGGATGCTGGGAATGCTTGCCGGTGGTAAAGTGGAAGGTACTGAAGTAGCGATGACAGCAGAGACTGTTTGGGACTGAGGCAGGGTGAAAGCCTGGGGCTGAATTTGTGCTTGTCCCTGGATCTGGACCTGTCCCTGTGGCTGGGACGCAGTCTGCATCCCTGGCTGTGATGGTACCTGCGACTGAAGGATGGGCTGATTCACCGCAGTAGGTGGAGGAGAGGAGGAACTAGGAGGACTGAGACGGGCAGCGGACACAGAGGAGGGGGTGGAGGACGAGGAGGGCGGAGGAAGAGAGGCATCCAAGACCTGCTCCTGGGCCTTGTTTATATTAGAGGGGACCAGCCCAGCAGCAGCATCAACAGCAGAGGCGACTGTGCTAGCCTGCGAAGGGACGGGGGCAGCTGCAGGCTGTAGGAGTGGGTGGGTGGAGTGGATGGAGGCTGGGGCGGTGCTGGGTCCCGCATCAAACTGATTCTGTCTGAGCTCAGAGAAGGCCTGTTGTAAGCTGACTGCTCCCGCAGACTGGGACAAAACCAAACCTTGGCCTGGAGTCTGTGATTGAGCTGAAGCTGGAGGAAACGGGAGACGACAGAGTCAGTATCTTAATCCACAATCCCAGACATCTTCCCCGGTGAGTTAGTCGCGTCGTTGCCAGCAGAGTGCCACACAACATACGTGTCAAGGCCGTGTGACCATGTAACCACCTGTGAGTTTGTTGACCTTCAGTCATAATGATGTGGCCCAGTTCTCTTACCTCTTCCCTCCTAAGATTTGTAAATCCACTCATAAAATACACCATATTTCTCTTTTGCATTATTCAGAACATCAGAAATAAAAGGGAAAAAACGTCTGATTTTACATTTTGTTACTCATAACATTTTGAACGCTGTGTAATGCAAAAGGCATTTTTTGAAAATATATTGTGATAGATTAATGTTTAAATTCCAATAATGTCCATTATATATTTATGCTCCAGTGTTCCACCAGAAGATCCTACGCTATCAAATTAAATAAATGCCGCTGTGTTATTGCATTTGGAAAGAACAGTTTGGCAATTTCCTCTAAAAGCATTACAGCTTAATTTGATAAGTGTGTGTATGCGTGCGTGTGTGTGTGGATGACACACTGTCAAAGAGTACACCGCCATTTGCCTTTAACTTTAGGTGTGTTTGACACACACAGAAACCTGAGTCTTATTTTTATATTTTCACTCCGGTCATCTGAGAGATGACATCTTTAAATGTTATGACAAACTTGTTTCATCAACATCAGCTGAGTACAACAGGCAGAAACAACATTAGTAGTCAAATGATCAGATGGGCTGTAAACAAACTCCCATTTGTACATTGGAGAATAAAACAACTCAGCAACCCTCAGCAACCCTTACCCATTTCAACAGGAGGAGCAGGAGAAGGGGAAGGAGAAGGAGACGTGTGAACCATCTGCTCCTTCAACCTGGCTTCGGGTACGGGGCTGACGATGAACCGCCGCCCCGCTGAATGGACCACTTGTGCTGCTGCACTGGGAGGGATGTCTGAGAGGGAAGGTGTCACGCTGGGTTACCATTACTTAATCTCCCGGAGGATAACAACACTAATATCAGAACCTTTATTTTTCACCTGGCATGGGGACAGATATAGCAGGAATCTGCTGCTCCATGTCGCCTGTCATCTGCGGATCAATATGACAACATGCTGTAAGGACTGAACGATCAACGGTGACAGAAAGAAACCAGGTGCACAGGTATCTTATCTGCTGCTACAACTTTAAAACCAAGAAAGAAAGAGAGGCTCTTGTGTTGTGTTTACCTGGCTACTTGTGTCTCTTTCCAGACCCCTCTCATCAGCATTCTCTATCACCTCCCTGACCTGCTCGATGAACGACTCCCTCTCACTCTCCAGGATGAACTCACTCTGGACCTGGAGGCACACACGACACACACAAGATGGGAAAACATCGGCGCCAGATGTTTGCGTACAATATGTGACAGGTGCCATGCAAGCCAGTGTGTCTCTGCAGAGGTGTTATTGTGCCTCATGAGTGAACCTGGTGACGTCGCTCTCAGTGGAAGTGCACGGACGAGGGCAAAGCCAATTATGTGTACTTGTGTGGTTTTGGATGACAGAGAGTGGACAACACGCGCTCTGGCATGCGAAGCAGCATTCCAGCCTAATATAGAGCCTTTGACGCATAATTATGATGTAAGAAGAGCGTAAATGAAGAAAGAGAGGGGAGTGGAGAAAATGAAGTGCACCATGATCTGGGCGATCTCCTCGGGGTTGTCGCCATCCAGGTCAAACCGGAAGGTCACCATCTTCCTGTTGTGGGTGTCCAGCTGACACTCTGCTACCCTGTCTCCTCGGTTGGATATCTACGTGCAAGAGCACAACCACATAGGTGCAGCACACAACCAGAAGAGTGTCTCAGTCAAATGTTTCAGAATAATGCCAACAGTGGGTGCAGCACACATTAAAGGATTTGTGTGTGTCGCCATTACATTGAGGACATTGAGTTTGGCCTTGGAGATCTTCTCGTGGCGTGATCGGCTTCGTATGGAGCGTCTCTGGTGGCGCTTGGTGGAACGCCCTTCGTGGCGACCTCCCCCTCCTCCTTCGTTGCCGTCACTCAGCCCTGAAGTCTCCGAGTGGCCGCTGGATGTGCACAGGGGAGTAGGAAGCCACATTTAATTACACACAAAGAAGGGAAATGGGAACTGAGGGAGGGAAAGTGTGAAAAAGACCGAATGTGATCAGGGACATTTGATTTTGACTGTTTCTTACCTCTCTATGGATGAAAGAGCTTGAGGCGGCTGTAGCTGGGAATGGGACAGCTCTGAAGACTGAGAGGCAGACTGAACACACACACAGGCACATTAAAATGCACATACATACGCACTCGTGTATGAATAACCACCAACACCGGGGAAGTACAGCAGGAAAGCATTGCATATAAGAAAAGTGTGACAAAAAGGAAGTGGGAAACCAGCGATGCAGAAATGGGACAAACAACAACTAAAAAAAAGCACTGAACAAAAGAAGCAAAGACAGAGCTGCCACAAAAAAAGGTATCTTATGTACTAGATGCAAACAGTATTTCCAATAACACATGCAACCTTGTCTCATAGTTAAGGTCTATAAGTAATGACTAAGAAAAATAAAAAAACAAGTGGTCTGAATGAGGAGTTCATCTGAGGCTGCAGCAAACATAAATCTGCTGACAGGGATAGAAGGATTCGATTAAACAGCGGTTATTTGTGGACCAATCAATGCTGTGTTTTTAACTGTCTCAGTGACATCACACGAACAACTCTGGAAACTTTTCCAGTAATCACTATTTGACTGTGGCTCTTTCTTCTTTCTTTTTCCCACTGATAAATAAATCAACGTTGCTACGCTTCAACCAAGCCAGGCAAGCTATTAAACAACAAATAACACCTAACTGGTTATTTTGAATAAATCCGTGGTGAGCAACCTATGAACCGCAGATGTCGTAACAGACCAAGGGTGTTGCCACTGCTGTTTCTGTTTTCAAAATTGGATCCATTTAATTAAGTTTCGCCACATAACAACCTGGATTCCCCAAACTTTTACATAACAGGTTGATTGTAGGCCGGTTATCAAAGTAATTACTGAAACTCGCGGCCTGCTGTACTGACATCTTTGTGAGTTACCTGAGGAGGAATGGGGAAGCTGGAACGCAATATGAAGTTCAAAAAAGAAAAAAGTACGAACTACAAGCGAATGGATCCTGGCAGCACCGTTTAACTTCGACACAGGTGAGCACATCGAACAGGGACATGACATCCACTTGGGTGGTTTGACCTTCGATAACCAGTACCTGGGGAGGGGCTTCCAAGGGAGTATCAGGCGGGGCGGTGACTACACTGATGATTGGCACCACGGTGGCCAATGGCTGAGGCACAGTTGTGGGCACAGGAGGAAGAGGAGGAGGAGGAGGAGGAGGAGGGGAAACAATAGTAGGCACCACCCCAGTAGGGAGTGGCAGAGGAGAAGGTGGGGAAGCCAAGCCCGCTGTCAGCATTGTAATAGGAAGGGATCGCGTCAGGGAAGGGAGCGTTGCAGTAGAGGTAGACGGAGTTACACTGGGCTGAGAAGAGGAGGAAGGGCCAGAAAGAGGAAGAGGAGGAAAGGGGGAGGGGGGCAGGTGAGGCAAGAGGATGGGTAAGAATTGAGAAAAGGAAATGGGCAATGTCAAAGGAAGGACGAGGAAGTAGATAAACCCGTCAGGTGATCAGCTGTGCATAGACAGACTGCAGCCAGTCACCTTGGTACAGTGAGCTGAGGATGGTCTTTACTGTTTCATCGAACAGACCACGAAGGCCTCACGTCAGAAGATGAACGTGCCTTAGAGCACAGCAGACAATGGATCTGTCGGCTTGTGAGTCTTCAGCGGTCTCCATGACAAATCATGTCCAAATCAAGACTCCAGAGGAAAGAGCCACCGATAGTTCACTGACCCGTTACTGGCACGCTCGACTCGACATGCTCGACGCCCTATTTCATTTTCCCAAGCAAGACAACTGGAACTTAGGCCGAGGCCATTAATGACGACAACTTTGGCGACATGACAATCGTGTAAAACACACACCGATCCAAGACCATGCAAGCAAAACCTCTACAGACAGTGGACAACACAGTTTTAAAGGTGGTGAAAGACCAAGCAAACACTTTGTGCAGTGCAGATGGGCGACGCTTTGTTAATACCACGTGACAGATGGGGACATGGGGCTAAAAACCTATTCAAATGTTAGCCTTTTAGCTCACCTGCTAAAAAATGATCTATGACTTGATGCCTTTAAAAACCTTCCGCTGTTCATCGGTTCTGATCCTAGAAATATTACCTGTCTTCGCTTCCATGTGTTTGCATCCATGCTTTTAATCAGACGGTCAGTTTGAGCATCTGGGGTCGAACACAGGAAAACTACAAACTACGGGCATCAACACAAGACAGAGCGATTTATACGATTTATAGGCACAAAAACAAGAGGGAATATTGTTTTTTGTGACAGATTCAGACAGATGAGGCCAGACACACACAGGCACGTACAGTATGTCCACATACACTGCATTACATCACAGTACCTGAACCAGAGCTAGCTGAGCGGCTTGGTACAGAAGATACAGGTGTTCTATACTGGGAGATGGACTGAGGTCACACAACTAAACACACACACACACACACCCATCCGTTTTGTGAGGGAAACCATGAACATATGTCCGTTCGTGCAGACAGACAGACATACGTAAGTAGGCGTGTGGGAACACACATATAAAAACAAACCCAGGTGACAAACAGGCAGCATGCCGATGAGCGAGCCAGAGAATGGAAAGAAAAACAGAAGAAACAAGCTGAGTAAGCAAAGTTTAAAGAAGACTAACAAGAACCGAGGCAGGTTGCGCAAAAACATGCAACAATTACACCGAGCACGACCATAACGTGATCTTTAATCTTCTGTTCTATTTTTTGACATTTGTGTCATGTGTGTGCTTGTCACTGTCTGGATGCTGTTTGTCAGTTTTATCCCCATATTTCCCAAGTTGCTTCCCAGAGATGCTTCTCCTGACAAATTGAAAATTCCTGTGGTAATTTTAGCGACAGCTTTGCTAAATCTCCATTGAATGTGAAGCTAATTCACTGAATGTGGGTGTGCAAACATCTGCACATGTACCTTTCCATATTTATCTCTGTGGCCTCCATGTATTATATATCTTCTACAAAGTATATAGTGCTAGCTTCAATGCAGTTGGAATGTGTCTATTACAGTAAGTACTGCACACAGTGTACAGGTATTAAAAGAGTTGCTGTACCTGTGCAGGGGCCTGTGGCAGAGTTGTGTGTGTGGGACTCTGAATTGATGTACTATTCTGACTGGATGACATGACCTGAAGAGAGAGAGAGAGAGAGAGAGAGAGAGAGAGAGAGGGTGAGGGAGAAGGTATGAATGTTAACATTCACATCTTTTTTTAATTAGTGCATTTCCCAGTCATGTTATAGTGTTAGCAAAAAACGAACCTTTTGTGAAATGCATAAAGGTGTATAAAGGTTTGGAACGCAACTGTTACATAAGCGCGGCGAATATAATTGGGTGGAGACTGGCTGCTTTGTTTTACACTCAATCTTCCCCTGACGAGAAACATTTGATCTCCAATTAACATCCAGTCTCATGTGAAATCAAATCGGGTTTGGGGCTGCACTTAGTTTGCGGCAGTGGTGTGTGTGCTGGAGGCAAACAGCGGCTCTTCAAAAAGACTGTGGTATCAATGCAGGCCGTGAGCCAGCTCTGTGGGACTAGCTACCTTGAAGTAAAGGCAACAACTTCAAAGAGAGAGCTGCCATCCGAGTTATTACAAAATAGGGTGGATCTGTTTCTACTTTATCTGTTTTGGGGTGTGGACATCAAGTGTGTGAAAACTGATAGTATCAGGGGAAAAGGGAAGAGAGGTGGAAAAGTGACTATGATGTACTGGTTTCTCCTGTCGTTTACTTGTGGCGGTCTTACTTGTTGGGTGGCCCCCGGGGGAGCTGGTTGGGAGGTGGTAGGGGTGAGAGGGGGTCCTGGGGATGGCTGGGGGGTGGGAGCCTGGATCTGCTGCTCAGAAACGGAGACAAAGAAAGACAGGACAGAGAGGGGGAGATGCAATGTTGTACGGTATAAAACGATTGGGGGGATGAAGATGAGTGAGAGATAGAGAGGTTGGGAACAAAGAAGGAGAGAGAAAAAAGAAACAATTAGGACGTGTTTATAGCTTCTGGATCAATAATTGTGCATGATCGCAAACACAAGGCACCAAAGCGACTTCTTCTCTAGTGATTAATGTTTAGTCTAGATTTTCTTCTTGTGTATGCACACATGCACGCATGTACACGCTAATCCATCTGACAACAGATATATATATATATATATATGTATATATATGCACACCAGCACGCACTGTATGCACATGTACATATACACAGCTTGCAGTGTAGCATGTACAACAGTACAGGCACCGCACTGGGGTTAGACAGGGTGTAAGTACAGGGGTTTTTTGTTGTTACATGCAGATCAGACCGTACGTGATTGGCAGTGACAATCAGTGGCTGTTAAACACAGTCAATGAAGCACAGAGTAGAAGCTGGTCACCACACATTAACTTGAAATACTGAACTTAAAGATGATTTTCTCAAAAGTATCCTAGTGCAGGCACTGTCAAAGAACCAAAGACTATGAGCTGTCCTAAACCTGTCCTAAACATTTCCAATGCTCTTAAAATAAAAAACACCTTGAAATGGATTTTCTAAGAGCGTTTAACCAGGTTCTGTTCTGTTCGGTTTATAATGTACAAATTAAGAAAAAAAGGATATTAAAATAAAACTATGTGCACATTTCCTCCCTATTTCCAGACAATGTCAAAACATTCATGTTTGATTTTTGATGCTGTAAGTTTCCTGAGCACATCAGGCCTGACAGGGCCGTACTTCTCCAACCCGACTATGAATGATCGACTGCAGCGTACAGGCAGGTGTGATCTCTTATTGACTGAACCCTTAGAAGGCTGTATGCAACTCTATACTCCTCATGATGCGCGCCCTCACAAAGTGTGGTGGAGCATACAGCTGAGTATAGTTGCACCAACGTCCTACCTTTGTTCTGACATCACAGACAGTCACATATTTCACGGCACAGAAACTTAACAAATAAAATCATAGGAGGGTCAAGAACGGAAGATAGAGATAATGAAAGAAAAAAAAAGATGGATGAAATGAAAAGAAAGGCCGGTGATCCTAAGTGGTTCAAAGTAAATGAAAGTACAGACGACACTGATATTATCAGCGTTCTAAGGGTTTAATGAATTTCAACTGCAACCCTTGGACCCTGTGTAGGAGGTTGATTTCCAGTGTGGGGCAGGGGGAAGGACAACATAACAGGTTGAAATAAAGAACTCACTTGAAGCCAAGGAATTAACACAGCATAAGGAATCTAAAATACACATCTGTTACATCTGCCACGTTTCTCTAAGCCCCCCTGGTTTTGTTGTATGTTTCTGTGTGTTTGACCATACAAATCAACAAAGTCTCACAGCCTTATCGTACTTCAATGATTATATTAGATTCACAATAAATGATACTATACCGGTCTAAAAATATAAAGCTGTATACAATTTTCACCGAGTTGTAATTACGCTAGTCTTTGGAAAGTCAAACGGACTTTGGATTTGTATGAGCAGAAATTCAAGTATACCATACGTACAGTATACCTGCACAAACACACACTTCTCATATACATTCATATATGAACATACAGACAAAATACTACTTACTGATACTGACAAATAAATCAAATACACAACATAAAGACGGAAAGGAAGGGGGCTTAGACTGTGTGCTTATAAAGCTTGCACATCAGAGAGCGCCTCAAAGATGACCTTCTGAACGTCGCTTTAAAACTCTATATCTCTTTACTGACGTCACTGACTCCTCTGCCGGACCTGAAGTCAAACGTCTGAGGTCTTGGCCGGATGTGCTGTGGGTTGTGGTCGTCTCTGTAAATCCTTACAACCCCCTGACAGCATCCATGCCCCTGGCAAACAGCTTTCTAAAAAATTACAATTCTTGTATGAGCAAACACTATCGAGGAATGAATGACGTGAGATATCACGAAGGCAGACCATGAGACTCTCTCTGTGGCGAGGCTGGAGGGGGGGGCGGGCTCAAAATCACAACCAAAGACTACATGGTGACACATAAGCATCAGCTGGGGCTCCTGGGTTGGTAGCGAATAAAAACAACAGGGATTTGTATTAACTGCCTCTGGGTCAAATTACTATTATAAATTAACACAGCTACTTTTTTTCTAGAATGATATGTGGTGGATTACATTATTTATATTATTTTTCTAATCTATTTAAATATTATGTTAAATTTGATGTTTTAAAATTGCAGACTGGTAAATCATCTTACTGGCCATTATTGGCACAGGGTGAACGCACTGACTGTCTTTACAGTGTTAGATGTCTACTGTGAAATTCTATGAGATGCTGACAATTTACAGTCAAACAGCAATGGAGAGAAGATCCTAATAGAATAAGTTAGCAGTAACAATATATCCATCAGCTGTTTGTGGAGCTTTATCAAAAAAGCAGCTACGCAATTTAAACTAGTAACTGGCCCAGGGGGTCGAGGGGGGGGTTTAAGGTCTAAACTCAGTACCAGAGTGGGGTTTGCAGCCTGCATGGCCAGCAATGACTCATGGTATGTCATATCGGGTTGGGCTGGTACCACCCCTCCATGCCGGGCCCAGGCGCTCTGGATCATAGACTCCAGATGGGTTGATGATGCTCCGCCAGGCGGGAGCTCGGAGGATGGGGTGGGAGGGAGAAAGCTCTGCATGGAGGGTGGATGCCCCTGGGGATCAATGGGAGGCACTCCCCCAAATGAATCGTAGAGCGCAGTGGAGGATGAGTGAGGGATGGACTGAGCGGCTGAGGAGTCAAATGCGGGGAGAAGAGGTGGGGGAGGAGGTGACTGGAACTCCCCTGCATCAGAGGAGGCCAAAGAATCACTGGAGGGTTCTGGGCTTCTGTCCTTGGTGGCTAAACCTGTGTGGTGAAGCAGAAGGCTTCCTGGAGGTAAGGGGAGCTCGGGGCTGACGTACGTGTACAGCTCTTCTGTCACTGGCTGGAGGCGGCTGTACGTGCCTGAACCGCCTGATCCAGTCCCAGTGTTGTCCTCCAGAGGGAGGTCCATGGAGCTTCTTCGGGCCCGGTAAAGTCTGGATGCCAGGAGGCTCGGGTCCCCAGCGGCAGCCGCAGCAGCGGCGGCAGCTGCTGCTAAATGAAATTCAAAAACACTTCCTGAAGATGGTGGGGGGTCAGCCATCACCGGGGGTGCAGAAATAGGGAAGGCGGACGGAGAAGCATGTTGCGGTGGAGGATAGCAGCCCTCAGATGACGAAGAAGATACAGAGCCACCGGTGGACGCAGTCATGGGAGGTAAGGGTGGAGGGATTGGACTGTGTGCACTCATCCTTTGCATGATGTGAGGGTGCAGGAACCCTGGCTGAGGTGGAGGACCGGGGTCAAAACCAAAACTAGCAGCTGCAGCTGCTGCTTGCCTCTGCTGATGGAAACTCAAGTGACCAAGCTGATGTGCAGTCATTGGATATCCTCCATACGCCATTGCTTCAAAATGGTCCAATAAGGCGGCCTGATTTAGACTTAACCTCCTCACCGCTTCCTCGTGCTCCGCTCTCATGTCTTTATAGCCGTACAAACTGGGGTCAGATTGTCCTGGGAGATGCAGTGGCTCCCCGACACCAAGTCTTTGAGCAGCCGCTGCAAAGCCAGGATTTACCATAAACAGAGAGGGGGTCTCGATGCTCTCCATCCCAGAGAAGGGGTGCAGGCTGCTCCCGTAGCGAGTGTAGGCAGGCTGGAAGTGTCGGGTGTGTGCCTCGAGAATGGACGTGCTCTTGCGTCGCTGGGTGTTGTAGGCCTTTGGAGGCCCAGTGGGTGGAGGCGAGAAGGAAATGGGGCGCTCAGGTATGGAGGGGAAGAAAATAGTAGGAGGGTCGGGGAGGGTTGGGAGGGGAATGCTCCCTCCTGCTCCTCCTCCTGCGCTCGTTCCTCCGCTGTACGGGTGTGGCACTGAATGCTGCTGCGACAATGGGATACAATGGATTTAAGAATGAAACTCAGAGAATGAGAGAGGAGAACCACATCAAAGGCCCACATGAAATGGAGGAGACAGGCAAAAAGATCATACTTTCAAAACAATAGCAAAAGAAAACAAAGACATATATTCTCTCTCCACACTAGAAACACAACAATGTGGTTAACATAGGGCAGAATATACCTTAAAACTGGAGAAAGATGTATTAAGATGAAAATGCAAAGCCAGTTACAGGAGGCTGACAGACCGAAAGACAACACTGATGCAGGCAGACAACACAGAGGCAGGAAGAGAGACACACACTGACAGCTAACAGGTAGATAGAAAGTGGAGTGTTAAAGGTGTCAACAGAATCCTGATGCATCTGCACCCCAGAAAACTGACTCAATTCAGCTTGTCCCTGAAGATGCTGATGATCTAACTGAGTTCCTGCAGTCGGCAACTTTGAATCAAGACATAAAGAATGTGTGAGAACAAGGAGATGGATCAAAACTTAGAATATATAAATAATTTAAGGCATGGCTCTACATCACTTTGACCTACTGCTTCTCTTATGCTTATGAGGGATTTGGTTGCTGTTATACATAGCAATTGTGCTAAAAGCATTTACTTTGTTGTCCAAGAACAGACATTGTTTTTCAAATTCTGGATGAAGCAACTTTAGCGGCCAACACTTTATACTCATCTCATTTTGAAATAGACAGCTTTTTATATTTTTGGCTGTTTTCCTGAGGAGAGATGCGCAGAGTATTAGGGCATTTGTACTTAAGAGGGAGGTTAAGGGTCAAGAAGGTCAGTCTGTATCTAATATAAACACAAGGTGGTCTATAAGAGGGAGAGAGAAAAAAATGGAAGGATAGAACGAGAGACTCACAGCAGTGTCTGAAAGATTGAGGCTATTATAATACCCAAAGTTAAGATTTAAAATGCCATTAAATTTACAGTATAGATAAAGCTGACTTATGTTTCAAGCCATTGTTGGGTACTGGCCCAGTCCACACCATTTAAACCTCCTTGCTGAATAGTTAGCTCCTCTATCATCACAGAAAAATACTTTATTAATATGAAAACTATGAAGTGGACTGTACTGTATTCAGTAAAGGGGACTAGGAAGGCTACAGTCGCACTAAATCAGCTCAAGATCGTCTTTTCTCTGTGCATCTTAACTTGCATGATTAATTAACTTGCAAATAAATTGAATTTTTTGATTCTATGCAGTTGTTTATGTATTTGTCGTCTGTCTCGGCATGTGACAAACAACTGTCACGTTACCTCAGCAGCAATAAAACAATCCGTATCACTGTATGTGTATCAACAGTCCTTTCATTCATACTGTAATCCAACAGTTAGAACAAATTACATATGCTGCAGCGGTATATTTAATTTGTCAGGGGTTTCCATTTACAGTGACAATGAGCACTGTTCTAATTCTGAAGTTATGTAAGCAGTTTTATTTCTATAATTTCAGACACCAGTGTGGCCCATACCCTGCATCTATCTCTCTCCCTCCCTTCCTCTCTGGTTCTCACCACCGCTGTGGCCCCTGGCGATTTAGATTGTGAACCTACGGGGGTGGAGAACAGGGCAGGTAGGCTGGCCCTCCGCTGCCTGGCCCGGGGCAGAGAGGAGGCAGAGTGAAGGGGTAGGACTGTCTCCAGGGCCTTGGAGAGGCGCCCAGCGAATGTGTCCCTCTCAGCAGCGAGAGGCATGCAGGGGGGTGCGGTGACGTAGGAGGATGAGGAGGACAGATCTGGAGGAGGGGTGGAGGGCTGCTTTGGAGGAGCTGCCATGGGCGGAGGAGCATGGGAAAAGGAGTAGGAGGACGGGGGGACGCAAACGGACATGCTACGACTTCGACGACGGCGCGACGCAGACTGGAGGCCAGGGAGGGGTGATGGAAGAGGGTGGGACCAACATGAAAAACAAACACAAAGAAATTAAAGTACAAAAATTAAGTAAATACTGACATACAAAACAATGGTAACAGGACAAACATATGGAAAGCGATGAAAACACAAACAAAATCAACTAAATGATTGAAGAAAGTTCCCAAAAGAATAGTCATAGTTTAAAATGTTGTGAAAAATACTTCCATAACTAAAAAAGGAATAAATTATCAAGCAAGATAACAGCTACTAAAATAAATTATTAAAAGATTTAGAGAGGAAAATTCAGTAGCAGTGAATCTGTAAGAGTGAATTTCACTTTTCCCAAAAGCAAATTTCTTAATGGAGCAAAACCCTTGCATAGTTAAAAATGCATAACAACACAAAACACAATAACACAAAGACTCAGAAATGATCTTATAACTGAATGCAGAAACAGAACAATGTCAAAAGAAACAGAATATGAGCATAAGTCAATATCAACCAAATAAAAAAAAAACACACCATTTCATAAAAGGGAAGGATGATTATTCAAAATAATTCATTATGTAATTATGTAATACAAAAAAAACCCCCAAGTATGTCTGTCTACACACAGTCTCCCAGCTGCAATGACCTTTGATGAGGAAATAAGAAATGTTCTGCTACTTCAAAGACAGACCTAAATAAAAAAAGCGAAGACTGTCATTGAATCAATTATTCAATCAATCAGTCTACAAACGGGAACGATCATACAGCTCAATAATAAATCAGCTGGCGTGGCTGCTGGGTCTGTAGAACATCTGTGATCTAAAGGTCACTGGATGGAAATGTCTGCTATGTGAAATGTAATGAGACGTGATTGCCGCTTCATTTTTTAGAGGTGCCCCTGAGTGCAGACTTTGACTCAGGGCTGCTAAAAGGGGCAACGATGTTAAAACAGCGACCCTCAGGAAACATTCTCTTAGTGAGTGACGGAAGCAACATAAAAAAACTAAATCCAGGGGTCATAAGGAGTAGGAGGGTTGGTTGATGTGACACAAATATGCCCAAAATATCAACGCATGGAACAAGTTTTTAAAATATGAAAAGGAAAAATACAATGTAACTGTAACAAAAAGAACAGTAACTGGAAAAAAATAGATGCAACAACTGGGTGTGCAGATGAAGGATCAAACTGAAGAAGGCATTTTTAACGTACAGCACAAGGAGGTTTGAGGGAAGGAGAAAGAAAGAAAGAGTAACGAAAGAGATAGAGTGGCAGGATGAGAATCTCGGAGGCTAAAGAAAGAGTGAATGTGAATTTTTATGATGGAATCCATGAGAAACTGAACTGCTGGTATGATAAAAGTAAGCAGTTGACTGACCACCTCAGTTCTCAGACTGACTGACAATATCAAGATATCATCAAATATCAGACTGTGTTATACCCAACTGTCTAAACGGCTAAAATAGTGGCAGACAAACTGATTTTGTTTGTCAAATGCGTCTCTGTCTCCCTGCCATGGCGTGCTTCAGTGGGCAAGAAAACGACAGAATAACCTTCTGGTACTCCTCTTTTCGTTCTTCTTCGGTTCAAAGGTTAAGATCTACAGATTAGAACCAATCAGCAGCGTGCTCTCGCGTGTTTTTTTTCCCAGCACATAACTGCAATTAGATTTCCCCAGCCCACTCGCCGACACTGCAAACGTCATTCCACCTCACTCCCACTGCAAAACACGGCGCCACGCTCACTTCAGGCTGATGAGTCATTTTCAGCCTGCCTGTGAGCACGGCGCCACTCACAGTGCACCGTGCAAAATTAATCCCACACAAGCGCATCTCTCTCATCTGGATGACATGTCACCACTCACCATGGGCTGCGGCTGCTGAGCGTAGCCAGGGTGCTGCTGCGTGGTAGCAGAGGGGGTCTGGGGATAGGGGGTCTGGGGCTGAGAGGGGGGCTGGGTGGAAGGGGGGCAGCTGTACGACATGGTCAGCTGACCGAGGTGGGGGGAGTCTGAAGAGAAAACCGAGGAGCCCTGGCCGCTGTCCATACCTCCTTCAGCTGAGAGAGAGAAGAACGAGCTGAGTATTCATACCTCCATTCACTCCAGATGCAACATTTGTCAATGCTGTGTAAATTTCGTAATCCTCAACGCGAGTACAGATTATGAGCTCCGCTCAGGGCGTCTTACATGTGTGTGAGAGGCCACTCTGCTGATAGTGAAGCTGCTGCTGCTGCTCCACTTCAGTCTCCTCTGCCTCTGCCTGTAGGCAAACACAAGCCAATTATAAACTAAAGGTAATAAAACAGAAAAGACAAAAACTCCCGTTTCTACATTACAGATATTATATTCCAGTACACAATGCTGCAACTGGAATAAGGAAAATAGCAAATTCTACGAACCTGTGTATGTGAAGTTTTGAGTGTTTCTTGTTGCTGATGCTGTTGTTGTTGCTGTTGTTGTTGTTGTTGTTGTTGTTGTTGTTGCTGTAGCTGTTGCTGCTCCACTTCCAGTTTCCTCTTCTCCTGTTCCTCCCGTACCAGCTGCCTCTGTTCTCTCTTCCTCCGGATCAGAGACACACGGTCCTTGATAGCCTTGGCCATGGTCTTATGGTCACCCTCGGCAACGTAGCCAGACTCAACCTGTTGGTTTCCAACAAGCAGGCGGTCTTCACAAACACATCAGCCCCTCTATTTACGTCTCTCCCTAAGATACCGCTTCCTCCCGTCCACCCACGCCACCATCCTTCCCCCTCTGCGTGCGTACCATTTCCTGGGCCACATCTTCTGGGACATCCTTGTTCAGGTCAAAAGAGAACTCAATGGCTTCGTTGTCTTTGTATTTGCCTAAAAGCACACAATGTACAGATGGCTGGTCAGGCAGCTGCCCCTCTGTTAGTAATAAAATCTACAGCGTGAATATAATGTTGTTAAACAAAATATATGTTTTGATATTTCCAATATATTTGCCAAATAGCAATTTCTGAGCAGTTAAGAAAAGCTGCTAAATATAAACACAATTATAAGTGCATGTTTACTGGGTATTCTGTGATGACAATAAATGCGACTAAGACTTCAGGTATAACAAAAAAAAATCCTAAATCAGTAGATGAAAAGATAGAACTCTTTGCCTTTAAGCTTCTTGACGTCTTCTATCCTGAGCCAAAGTTTGATAGCAATCATTTCCCCATCATCCTCTTCTGCCAGTTCAACCCTGACGCCTGTGTCCTCCTGGAAGAACGCGTGGTTCAGCAGGATCTTTATGGCGTACCTGCAGGAACAGGAGACGCAAAGATTTAGAACAGAGGATAAATGAAGGAAAAGAGCCATAAAGCATTTTCCCAGAGAGAGCGAGAGAGAGAGAGAGATTGATATGATGTAATACTGGCAAGGCCTTGTGAGCTGATCTGCCACTGCTAAGCTAACAGGAGAGACATGATATTTCATTAATCTGCTGGATGGCTCTAAGCTCTAACCTCTTGATGGCTCTTGATGAAAACATCAGTGATCGGTAACAGGATTTTACTGTTCAGTCTCTCCACCCGTGTGGAATAAAAACGGGATCATTTTGAATTGTACCAACACGCATCGCCGGCCGTATGAACCTTAAAGACTGAATGTTCTTTGTAAATCTAACAGTGGAAGACTGCAGAACCCTGTAAAAACAGAAATCCAGAGAAACTGCTACACTGCAAGACTGTCAGCGGGTCCAGATTTGGCACGTGATAGTTTGAGTTTGAGCGACTCACCTCTCATCCTTGTTCGTTCTGATGCAACCCTCTATAATTTCCTTCACCTCAGGAATGGCGACCTTGTCAAAACTGCCAGGCTTCACCCCCTTCAAAGATCACACACACACACACACACATACACACACACAGAAAGGAGCAGTGAGGCTTTATAAGAAGGACCGGGAGTCAAACGCAGAGACCCTCACACACAGAAGGGGAAGACAAACTTGCTGGAACTAAAATGCAGGCGAGATTTAATCTAGCCGTCCATCTTCTGTGTCTCTAAATAAGTTGGAAAATGAAAAAACTCTTCAATATAGTAAATACAAAACAGGACAAATAAAATCCAAACATACTGGAAACTGTCCAAGGATGGACACCGACCTCCTTCTGTACCACTGCAAGACTAATTAAACTGTACGATGTCTGTGTCATGCCCATTGTAATTCAAATTAACCAGTCATGCTAACAGACTATTTTACTGCAACAAGGTTGTAAGGTTAAACATTTGACACGTGGAGGTCCTGTATTGTCAGAGACTGTCCAGTACCAGTTCGGTCCGGGGGTTAATTACCACATCAACACACCAGTCCTCCCGAGAATCAATAACGAATCACAATAAAAGGCATCAGCCGGGACTGACTCATTCCTTACTCGCATTAAGATAAAGCACATCTGCGGCCTGATGATAACAAAGTTCCAATGGGTACAATGAAGAAAAAAAAAACGCTGAAGGCACAAAACATTTCAGGTCTGCCATTCAGAAGGCCTGCACTGAACTCAGCTCGCCTCAGGGCATCTGAATGACCAGGCCAACGAAACTCAGACTGAGGCAAAGACGAGCGAGAGGAGAACAGTTAGAATCAGTTAAACGCTACATTCTCTCCCTCCGTCATACACCTGTACGGACAAACTTTCTGGTCAGTTATGTAATCGGCTGAGTGCATTTGATTGCCAACTGTTACAGATGCAAAAATGCCAAGTCACTGAACTGAGTGCAGATAGAAAGTCATAAAACACTCAGGAAAAGAGAGAAGAGAGAAGAAACGTGGGTTACCATAAAATATTAAAACAGCTAAATGACAGAAAATTAGGTGGATAGATGATTGATCAAATAAAGTAACTTACCGAGGAAGCACTAAGATGACTGACTACAGAGTTTGACGGATATCTTAGAATAAAGTTTTTTAATCAAAGCGACTGCTGATCTCAACCTGCTTGTGCCAGCGAACGACCACCTCCTCCTGCTCCCTCCTCCGGCCGTCTTCCTTTCCTCCTCTACTTTACTTTCTTGGCTTCTCCCCTGCAACCCCACCAGTTCACCATTACATAACAACCCCCCATATCTCTCTTTCTCTCTCTCTCTCACACACTCTGAGATTCCAGAGCCAAACAAAGTTAGGACTAATGGAGGAAGTAATGGTATTAAGTCTGACAGAAGAAGGGAGGATGGAGGAGAGAGAGAGAGAGAGAGAGAGAGGGAAAAAAAAGCTTGATTTTAGTTTAACAAGGCTGAGTGGAGGGAAGGAATGTTCCAGAGAGAGCAGGACCATGAAGAACATCAACAACATTGCACGTGAAGGTATATGATGACGAACCGTTCAGGCTCCCTCAGCCTCTCCATCAGACAAAAAACACACTCAATAACACTTTATGTTTTTTCTTGTAATTCACAAGAAGAAAAAAGCTTTAATTAATAAATTTGTTTTCCGTTTTCTTTCCTGCCCCGTTCAATGTCTTACAACGCCTCTGGTTTTATACGGTACGGTACGGGTCTGATGGCGGTAATGCAACAGCTTCAGTAAAGAGATGACCATGAAGAAAAACAAATATCGGGGAAACGTCCAGAAAAAAACAAACAAAGAAACAAAAAAAATGTCCTCAAATAACTGGAAGGGAGGAGCAGATCCTGTCAGCTGAGAACACTGTCGCATGCCCGATTAATAAAATCAATAAAGTGGTGTTGAAACATCAGGGGTTAACCGAGGTTGAAAAATAGAGGGATGGATTAAGCAGCAAAATGAAAGGGAGCAGGTGACTGAGACACCCCGGGGTTGTCACAAGTTTGAGTGCGTGCATGTGTGTGCGTGTGCGTTGTCCGTGATAATAACCAATGCGGACAACTGCAGCTGGCTGTTTAACAACATGTTTTGCTGAATGAACGCAACAATCTGAGCAAAATGCTCCGTTGATTACGGAATATGAGATTAGTGCCATTAATTTGTCACTTGTGAGCTGTGAACCCGGAGGCTTAGGTCACTACCATAATCAAATATGGCTTGATTAAATTGGGAAAGTAATTTCGGTTTCGGACGAGTGAGAGGAGGGAATATGGAAGGTGGGGGTTCTGGCAGGGACAGAGAGACTGAGGACCAGAAAGACATGTGGAATGAAATATACCATCTGGATTTATTCTGCCCATAAAGCTTTGCAAATTGAATTGAGAGATTCCAGGGATAGAAAGACAAAGGACTGTATAGTTTCTCTCACAGTGGTGGTGAGAAGCAGGGAGGCGGTCTTAATTTGAATCCTTTCAATTTAAATTTCCAGGCCAGATAGTATGGGTGAATTAAATCAGGTCCATTCCTGAAGGCTGAAACAATGGAAATTTAAATTGAAGCTGAGTAGAAATTAAAGCATATGGGAGAACGCACATGGCAAATGTAACACTTGACTTAACATTGGTGTGAATGTGAGTGAGGTAGAAGTGATGGCATGTTGTGGATCAGTTTTTATCTGCTGCCAGTGTGTGTCTGAAGTTACCATGAAATTTTAATGCTCGACTTCACCTGAGGTAACAGCAGCATTTTGTTTCAGCTCATGGAGATGTTGCACTCACCCATAAGCTAAACAGCATTACCTTTCTGTAGTATTACCCGACAAATATTCAGGGACACTGATGTTGATCCTTCTCTTGTTTGAATATTTTTTACCCCAAAAAAACTGCATTTAATCACAGGTGTAAGAAGTGCCCACATCATTTCTTTTTTCTTCTTTTGCACCATTTTCAGCAACATAAAAATGGCGTTTCCAATGAAGCGATGTGTCAGGAGAAAGAGACGCAGAGAGGAGAGAGAGATGACTGCGGAACAACAGAGGGATGGAGAGAAGAAAAAAAGAGAAAGAGTTCTAGTAATTCCATCGGCCCATTAACCACCACTGTCAGCCTCCACAGAGCTGAACTCCTGTGGGGAAAGGAGGGAGACAGCTCTCATCTGCCTGCCACAAATGTGTGTGTGTGATGGCCTCAGCAGCACTTAACTTAAAACAGCCCATAATTGCATCTGTTGTTGTCTCTGTCTCATTTTTTCACTCTGTTTCCAGCCAACTGCCATCACTTTTTTTAACAAAGTCTGTAAATGTTAGAAAGACTAAAGGGGGATTTGTTGCCTTTCTGTCAGACGAGTTAATGCATGAGGCTTTTTGTTGATACACAGATTCACGCCGATATTAGTATTTGACTGCCAGAAGAAACTGATTTCACATTTGGTTTTCACTCCACATTTTTGGCAGAAAACATTGATGTGCTTTGATTCGTACCCGACATCTGTTTTCAACTTTCTCGCAATGACAACGATACGTCTGGCCACTGGACGGCGAGTGTTTGGCTGCAACACTAAAACCAAAGGACCTGTTCAAGGGACATTCGTTTTTGGACCCGACATGGCAGGATTTGCTCAGTGCTGCTCTCTAGTGGTGGAGAAAAAAATGTAGCCAGACGCGTGGTGTCCCGTCGCTACTGTTTTCTTCGTGTTGCAAAAGAGAACAGGGGAGGGCCCCGAGAACAAGCGGGAGAGACTAATCAGTGCAAAAACACTGTCATATGACTGGATCTCCTGCAGCTCATGCCAAACTTATTAATATAGTCAGTAAACAAGTATGGGGGGTGGCAGAGAGAGCCTGGCAGAGGAGGATGTGAGGATAAAAAAAAAAAAAAAAAGACAAACAAGGCTTGTAGATGCACAACACAAATGTCCCAACTTGGCGTCTCTTGGCGTCTACCAGCATTCCCAGCTGAGGCTGTGAAAACACATACACACCCATACGCCGTGCGGTTGATGCAGACTTACGCTTGTGACCCGGCGGTAGATCTGGGCAGCGTTCTGACACTCGGAGTAAGGGTACTCTGAGGTGGCCATCTCCAGCATACACATCCCGAAGGCGTAGACGTCTACGGATTCATCGTACTTCTCCTCATACATCTCCGGAGCCATGAACTCCGGGGTGCCTGACGCAAAGGAGAAGAAAAACAGCGGTATTTCACATTCTGTGGCAGATGCATTCCACGGCACACTGCACATACTATGTACTATAGATGAGCACTGCTGCAGAAACATGAGTCGCATTGGCAGTTCAACGTATTTCCAAATGTGGGAACGTCCCGACAACTTGTAACACAGCCAGAACATGATCTCTCCTATTCTTACTCCCTAATAAATCAAATATTTGTATGCTTATTCTGTCTTTCATTTCCCATGAGCGCAATTTCACCTTTGATGTTCAAGTAAACATTGTGGCTAAAAAAAAAACAGAACGGCTCTTTCATTTATCCATCACGTACTAAAATCTTGCGACAAGGAGATGTGTTCAGTCTCACAGCTGAAAGTGTAACATTGCAAGCACGCCATGGGGTACCGCATGGTATCCCGGCAATGTTTGTCGTGTGTGGGTTTCCTCAAGTGTCCAAATGCTTGAGGTTTGCCTAATTGCTACAAGGCAGCCGTGAGATTTACTAAGCATATCATTGTTGCCTCAAGTGCGTGAGAGTATGCGCGTTCATGTGCCCCGTGTGTGAGAAACTGCGAGAATACCAGAATGCTTGTGGTCAACTGTACAACGACACTACTGACAGGCAGCCAATATATTATATGGAGCAGAACAGACACTCTGTACTCGACTTGTGTATTATATGCAGGGTGTGTGTGTGTTTGTGCCATCACATCTCCAGACAGCTTAATCCTAGCTTACTAGCAGACTGGCGGGTGTGTGCCGCAGTTTGCTTTAACGACCCGACATTTCAGAAGCGGTAAAGTTCACACGCAGTAGGTGCGTGCAGTCTGTACAGAACTGCGCGTCTTTGCATATACGAGGCTGCGCGTGTGCGTACGCGAAGCGGGCGTCGTCAGAATGAACTCTCATATATCACTGTCAGCTGTGTCACTTTCTTTACCGTCACAAACCTAAACATGTCATTGAGACACACAGGGATTTATGTCTTCAGCGGCGGTGCACATTCGTCTTCCTACCTATGACGCTCTTGGCAAAGGAGGCCCTCTTCAACGTGGCTAGCCCCAGGTCACCTATCTTCACTGAGCCCGTGGGCCCCGTGATGAAGATGTTGTCGCATTTCAGGTCCCTGTGAATGATGGGCGGAGCGCGGGTGTGCAGGAAGTGGAGGCCTTTGAGGATCTGTCGGCACCACGAGCGCAGCACCTTGATTTTCATCACCTTGAACCGCTTCAGGTAGCTGCGGCACAAAGAAATCACACATATGAGAGCGCGTCACTCGGCACCCGGGGAGGCGAGGTGCACAGGAATTCAGAGGGCGGCGGCAGTGGCAGCCCTCGAGCAGCCCACTTGACAGCTATGTGTTCTGTTCACGTGGCCTTTGACCTAATAAACTTTCTTTGCAAAAAGTAAAACAAAACGAAAAAAGGTTAAACCAGTTCATGAACAAGTGACACAAAATACACAGCTGATCTATCGTGTTTCTCATAAAAAGAGCAGCATTCAACTGAGTTTTAGCTTTATTCAAGTGACACGATTATAATTGCAGGACACTGAAAACCAGCACGCCAGGCCTGCAGAGGCAGATGATAGTGAGTTAAGACGGTGACGCAACAGAAACACGGTTCACGCTTCAATTCAAGATTAAAGCTTACACAAGCAACGTGGATTACTATAAGACAATTCCAGCTTAAAGAGATGCATCATGAATTATGACACAGACAGTGAATGTGTGCAAAAAAACACGTGCGCATGCAAAAAAAAATCGTGTGGTGTCCGCACGGTAAACAGGACTAATTTTAATCCTTTTAAAAAGACATCTATTTGAATCTGTGCAAGACAACCACGTGAAAACACTCAAGAGTAACACAGTAAGCTGTAAAAGGATTGTACGGTTGCGTCCAAGACTGATATTTGTTGTTACGTATTTTACTTTATTCATTCATGGAGAATATGAAAACTAAGTAATTCAATTTCAGCACGTGTTTACTTCTGTCTTTTCATCGCAGAAAGCAAAAAAAAAACCCAAAAAACCCAACCTCCTAATATCATATTTGCGGGTCCTGATGTGCTAACGCACGTCATTCGGGCCTTTTTAAATGTGGTTACAAAGTGGGAGACGTATAAGGGCAGATGTTCATTGATCTTCCGTTGTGTAACAGCCCGGTCGAGCCCATGCTGCTCATTTTACAGAATAAATTTTCTCGATTGAAAAACAACAAGGCACCGTTTGTTGTGCAATTACTGCATCGTGAATCTTACATCGTTCCTAATAAAGAGCATCTATTCCCAGCCAGAGTTGGCAGGAGTCCGCAATCCATCCCATCATACGCTGGGTGGACAGACGCACATCTCCACCTGCGGTCTAACGTCTCGAGGACAAACTGGCTATGTCAGAGTTATCCATCGTGCTACACGGTTCACACCAGATACAGTTAAATATGAGTGATGCAGCTACAGTATATTAACTGCCCTGTAACGTTTAAAGCTAACAGAGCACGTAAACAGTTTTTGTTGTCGTGTGTCCCCTGACTTTGCAGGTCTCTTTTACAGGCCACCTGTAAAAGTTAGACTGGGAGAATGGATTCACCTTGCTTCGGGACATGGAACATATAAGCAGATGGAAGATAATCTTTTTTGGGACTTTTTAAGTGAATACACCTGAAAAAAAAAGTCCTGACTGTTTACACTGAAACCTTTGACAGCCCGTCCCTCTTCCTCTCATCCACCCTCATTCCATCCCACTGCATTTCTCACTTGTGTTTCCACGCCTCCTCACGCATTGCCCTCTCTCCTCTTCCTCCTTCTGTACTTTCCCCTTCCTGTACGTCCCCGCGCTCCTCTACCTCGCCCCGTCAGACGGGACAAACCCTGTGGCGAAACGTCCCCCCCCAGCCATTCCCTCCTTTCATCGTACATGCCTGAGCACATAGCAAGGTGATGTGCAAATATACATGCATGTGCAGTATGTACTGTTCACATATGCATGAACAGATAACTATTCATACACAGACACACAAATGCAATGGCACCAGTACACATGCACCTTTTCTGCCTCTGTGTCCTATGCACACACACACACACACACACACACACACACACACACACACACACATAAGGGGCCTCTAATACCCCGAACCCATGCTGGTCAGTATTTCCATCCTCACCACTGCCCTCCTTTCTTATCAGTCCTCTTTCTCCGTCATCATCTCTCATACTTTTTCCCACCACTTCAGAGCCCGAGAGCCTCTTTCCTTTCCGAGTCTTCGTCTGGACGACGGCCCAGTTGCTCTGCAGCCGTGCGTGTGCTCATATATGTGCGCGCGTGCGCTCGGCACGCACGCAGAAACACTTGTGTGTTGGTGAAATTCGGTTCATTTCGCAGGTGACGCCGCCGGATAGACGCAGCTTTGAGAGCGTCCGCACCGTCTCTGCCTTTTTTTGACGGCCACTGGAGGGAGCTACTGTCCTTGGTAGTGCCGCGCTGCTGGATCGATTCTCTCACTCTGTGGTCACAGGTAGTTCATGAGTTCCTCTCTCACTCTGCCCCGCTGCCTTTTAAACAGGACATCTAATCATGCGTTTGTCTACTCATCTGACGAGTTGTGCGTCTATCTGCCTCTTCGGCTGACAGCCACACCATCTCTTGATCCATTTGTTTTCTCGTGTTCCTTAGACTGTAAAACTACATACATGTAACTATCAGTCTATCAGCACCCCCCCCCTCCGCTCTCTCTCGCTCTGTCTGTCTGTCTGTTGTTGTCAGGAATGAGAGGAATCTGCAGCAGAAGCAGCAGCTGGCAGGTGGGCCAGTGTCCCACGATGCATTGCATGGGGCACGCCACTCGTGTGCCACTCGCCCCCCCCACCCCCCCACCCCACCGTTTGAGCTCAACAATCAGTCTCGCATTCGCGGACGCTCATCTATTATATACGGCTGAGAGGCTGGCATGCGGTCATGGCGGTGGACAATGACTGTCACAGATGCATCAATTCTCCACAGTGAGTTCGCGGGTGGGGGGGTGGGGGGGGTGAATGAGTAGAGAGACTGACAGTCGCCCCTGTTATTGACAGGCAAATCACAGATGTACAGTTTGTCACACACATACTGTAGGAAGGAGTCTCCCCATAATGCCTGAGCTTTACCGACTCATTCTGTGTCTATGAGGCAAAAATCCAACAAAAATACACTTGATGGGCCACACACACAAGTGAGTCGCACACATGAGGACCCACTAACAGCTGTACTGGGCCCAGGAGTGGTACTGGGACGTGAGGTGATTATGACAATACTGTGAAAGGCCATTTGAACAGATGGAAATAGAGGGCACGTCGCTTTTGACAGAGAAGAGAGGGCAGCTGCACGTATGTGCAAGTGTGTCGACATTGTGCGTAATGACAAAAATGCGGTCAGATAAATTGAGCTTGAATAGTTTGCTCTTCTTGCCGGGCCCCATTTCTGCATTCACTCTGTAAATTGTTGGAAAGATTCTTTTGTTTTGTGGCGACGCCTTCCAGTCGCAGCAAATTCGTTTTGACGTGTCGCGTACTCACGTTTTAAGCGTGCCAGACGTCATGAGCTCGGTGACCAGGACAATACATTTCTTTCCCTTGCAGGGCCCCTCCCACGAGTCGTAGAAGCGCACGATGTTGGGATGCTGGAGACCCTTCAGCATCCCGGCCTCCTCTTTGAAGCGCTGCCGCTCCGACTTGGACAGCTTACGATCCTACACGGGGGAGAAAAGGAGAGGAAGGTTAGTCGCACATCCACCACGTGAAAGGAAACGCAACTCATCAGAAATTCCGGAGGGGAGAAGCATTTATCCAAGCAGAGCACGTTTGTTTTAGAAGTACAACACAATCATAGCGAGTGTGATTATAATCGAGTCAAGCAGGAAGAGGTTTTGGAGGGGTGGAGAGGAAAGCTAATTAAGAGGCTACATGGAGGGGAGGAGGACTCAAACGTCTACAAATCACAAGTCTGACAGGATACAAAACATTGTTTACATCTCACACTGAAGCAGCCTCAGAACACGGAAATAAAAACACGCATTGGGATGAGGCGGGAAAACACGTACTGTCAGAAAAGGCTGCCATATTCCGACGGATTTGGATGAGGATGAAACGGCAGACTGTCCTTTCATCTCGACCCAAAGCAGCCGCAAACGCCCGTTACTGCGAGTCCGAGGCTGCGTTTTCATCTGTACAGTACCTGCTTCGTTTCTGCGTCACACGCCAAGCTGGTTTCCAAACGGGATTTTAGATAATAAACTCATTCAAATTCACGTGCGAAGCCAAACCGTGCAGGCTCCCTTTTCATTTTTTACCGTACTACTACACAATCGCAACCTTCTGCTAACAATCTTAGATCCACAAAATAACACTCCTGCTCACAAGTCAGTAATGCAACATGATGATACTGTAATTCCCTAAGCTACTGAGTGTAGAGCTGCAACAAGTGATTTTCATTACTGCGTAACCTGGAACCAGGAACCAGAACCATCCGCTTCTTCCCACTTGCTAACGAAGACCTCGAACAGACTTGACGGCTCAGAGCCCATCTCCCGCGATCCCTCACCAGCTTCCCACCGCTGTTCACCCGAACGCACGTCACGGCCTCACGGCCTCCTGCTCCTACTCGTGTCCATATTGTCGGGTTGAATTAAGGGCTTGAAATTTTGCACCAAACTTTAACCAAGCCTTTGCTAACAGTGGCGGCCGTGGGCTAAGAAAAGAAAAGGTGCAGTCGACACTCTTACGTTTAACAAGAGTCCGGCGCGCACTCAAACGCACACACGGAGTTTAATGGGCATTCCAGCTCGAGCACTGATACCTCAATAAATGCAGATGCAAAGGGCAGCATGGGCAGGCCTGGATCTTGTTAAAGAAAAAAAAAAGTGTAGCGCGTGCATGTTCAAGCACGTGCGTGCCTTCGTGCTTGAATGTGTGCTTAAAAGCTGCCAGGCATCCATTTGTGTCTTGCCCGTGGCATTGTGTGTTTATTTCCATGTCAGTTTTTTCTCTGCGCCTGATTAAAAGGTTTATTATTTTGTTGTGGGCATTGCTTTTTGCTTTTGTTTAAACAATCACCTCCGCTGAATATGAAAGTATTTTCACAGGAGATGATGAGAATTTGTGCTGGGCGTGAATGTGGGTATGTGCTTATTTCCTTTTTGTCCTTCTCATCTGCTCTGTGTCTAACCGTAGCCGACACATCCAGCACATCAGCGCCCCAAAAATAAACAAAATCAGAGCCGCCTGACGACGTTCAAACACGATGACAAAACCTCAGCACAGGATTTAAACCCAGATGCGGTTGTGACGTCCTCAGCGACTTGACGTTATTAAGTGGTCCAGGCCTAATATAAAGTCTTCACAGCTAACCTGCATTTACAAGGAGGCTGCACCAGAAAACAACAAAACTAATTAAAACAGACAGGAGTGTGATGTTGCAGTTCACCGGGAACAAACGGAAATCTGTGCATTGGGAGCAAATCGTGACACACATCCAGAACCTTTCATAATGCCCGTGACCCTTTTAGAGGATGAAATTACAGGCAGCTGAAGCGACGCACCGAGGGAGAGGAGCAGCGCCGACAACGAGGCCGTTTGTTTATGTGCGGACGACCCAGTAACGGAAAAACACAGCGAGCGAGCGGCACGCAGGAAAACTTTTGAGCAGCAGCGGCACTTTTAAAGGTGACGCGAGATCAAATGAGGGAGGCTGGATGCCTTCCTCGGCAACGGTGTCAGGACCATCGCCATAGCAACTCGCCTCCAATTCAACTGTTGTGCTGGTTTCATTTAACAAATCAACAATCTTCTGACATCTTTCAGGGAAACAGATACACCGTTGTGAATCAGTCTTTAATGCATTGTGCATTTTAATGAATAGAATTGAAGCTTTGAAAAAAATCAAATGCATCATCCAGTGCATTAGCGCAAACCATCTGGGACAGAGATCATCCGTCAATCATACAAATGGTTTAAAGCGACACTCCCTGATTTTGTAAACAGAACCCCCCCCCCCCAAAATAAAAACACCGTACCAACCAATCAACGACTCAGCAGTGAAGAGTCTTTGAAATGTTATAAAACCATTAGAAAGCCTTGTGAGCTGCTGCTCCAGAGATTAGGACAGTCTCTGAGGTGATGATCTCATATTGTCAAATTGTATAACCTGGGCCTCATCTATATCATATGACTTACACACACACACACACACACACACACACACACAGAAAGAAAGCAGCAAGAGAGAGAGAGAGTGTTACTGAGTGCATTAATGTGTGTAGAACTGTGTAAATGTGTGTGTGTGTGTGTGTGTGTGTGTGTGTGTTTCATGGCCCCTAACAGCTTATCCCTTCATCCTACAGCGACCCTTTTCCCACTGATGACGGCCCATTAGCAACCGACACACCAGGATGTGTATCCCGTAGTAACCCTCGCTCTCCTCCTCTTCCCTGTTGATATCACGTGATCCCGTGGTCACGTGACACAGCCGCGGGTCATCTGACTGACTGGAAGCTGGCATTCCATTTCCCAGCAGCACTTAGAAAAGACCCTGACCACCCGTATCAGTTTGAGACACCTCCCTCGCCTGCTTTCTTGCTCTCTTATTGTGTGTGTGTGTGTGTGTGTGTGTTTGTGTGTGTGTGTGTCCACAGATGTGAGCAGACAGCAAGTCTTTGGGGGGGGTCTTTATCCATTATTAATGTTTCCTTCTTTGTTCTTCTGTGTAAATGGGTACACATCTCGCACAAGATCCAGAGGAAATGCACACACACATAAATATGTTTTAGAAAAAAAAACATTGTGATGATGTGAGTATTAAGGAATTAATTTGATTTTGTTGAGAGTGGTTGTTCCTCTCTCTCTGTCTCTCTTCATCCCTTCTTTTTGCTCCGAGCTTCAAAACATCATGGGACTTGAATTTGTCAGACTCAGAAATATCCTCTCCCTCTTTCTCTCCCTCTCTTCCTCTCGCTCTCCTCTCAAACGCAGAAGCTCTCACCAACGCACGCCTAATCATGACAAGCCTGTTCGCTCAAGTCTGCAGCTTCTTATCCCACACTCACACACACACACACGTCTCTCCGACATAAGGACTTCTCTAAACCCCTTCTCGCTCACTCACTATCTTTCCTCTCACCTGCCGGGGACTTGAAAGACGCCATGTCAGAGTCAGTCGGCTCAAAGTCTGTCTGCCCTATTTTTGCACGTGCGTACTCCCCCAAAAAAAAAAAAAACTCCCCCGCGAAAACCAGGCGGGCGGGAACTGAATCGGCAGTGTCGAAGCATCATCCCGCAGAGACGGGCCAAAACACTGACACCCTCCGATCGCCTTGCCCCGTCCGGACGGCCCCGCCGGCCGCTCTTCGGCGCTCCGCGATCGTCTGCGCCGGTCTGCTGCGCCCCGGCGTGTGAGCGGCACTCACTCAGCGCCAGATGGACGGAGGCCGCAGCAGAAGACGGCACGGCGAGCGCCAGAAAATGGTGTATAAACAAACACGGGCTGACATGGTGAAAAGAGTTTCTGGGTGCTGAACTCGCAGGATGTTGTCCGAAGCGCCTAATCTCTCCTGGGGACTGTGGAATCCTAAATATAGGATAAATAATTCCATATGATCCATTTCTCGGGCGGCCCATTATAGTAATTTGTTTACAGAAGGGACCAAAAATTCCAAAATGGAAGGAAAGTAAAGGAACTGCTGCGATGCACTGGTTTGTCACTAAACCTGTTTTACACGCGTTACAAGTGTTTTAGGGCTGAATAGGGTGATTTGAATACAAACAGAGATGCCTTCATCAGATCAGATGATCGAATTGCGTGGTTGATCTGACAATTCGGATTGACATAGCGAAACAAGAACGTGCAACTACATGTGCACTTATCTACAGTTACAATGTCACAATCCAATCTGGGGAAAGGTGGCATATATTCCAGGGAAGCGCTCACTTTTGATTCAAGATCAAAAACCTCTTTATAGCTAATTACCATGTATACATGGATGCTGTACACAAACCAAGTTAAGCTAACTATCTGCAGACCATCCTCCGAGTAGCAAAATACGCTTTGGGTCAAAGGTACTGATGAAAGTGATTTTCTTAGAGCCTCTTTATGCAAAGCGTTTTGTTTCTGAGGGCATTTAGAGATGATTTAGTTTAAAAACCACATGACGAGAAGGACAAAGACTCAGGTCTGCAGCTGCGTCCAAAAATACACTTTGCTGATGAAGAACACAATCAGGACTGCGATAATAAGGCTCGCTGTGGAAGATTTGAGATCGTTTTTTTTTTTGTTTGTTTGTTTTCCCAGAAACTGATCACGACCTCATATCTTACGCTTTAAAATAATTCTTCCAAGATAAAGCAGAACACTTAGCGCCATTCAGAAGGCCACAGTCACGTAGTCACGCAACCCCCTTTTTAGAGAGTTTAGCTCAAGTCTAAGTGTTTCATCCAAGTTTCGCCAGAATGTGTTGTTGACCCAGTTTGATTTTCCCTCTGATCAACCTTGTGAGTCCTGACCCACATTGCGAAGAACGTTGATTGGTCACTGCAGAAAAAAATCAGGACCTGTAAATCTTTATTACATTAAGCATCTTGGTTCTGCGAACGAGCCAATTTGTTTCTATACAGAGCGAGGACCTGCAGTGGTGGGGGATAGGGGCTCATGGTCGGGTTGGGTCATGTCTGCATGTGTGTGTGCGTGTAGGTGTGCGCGTGTGTGTAAATGCATGAAAAAAAAAAAGTCACGGTGTGCTCCATTAGTATGTGTCTTTCAGACCCCCCACAATCTGGAAACGGTCTCCTGCAAAGAACCCACGAACCCCCTGCAGCGCGTGCGCGCGCACACACACACACCTAATAAGCATGTGTACAAAAAGACACACATATGTGCATATTTGAGTTGCACACACCAACCAGAACCTCTCCGAGACCTTTTACCACAGCTTGTTATGGTTAGCCAGCAAATGAGTGTGAGAGCGAGAGAGAGAGAAAGAGCGAGCGAGCATCTGTTATGAATAAGAGCGACTGAACAGTGGGTGAATAAGTTCCATGAAAAAGTCAGAAGGGGAAGAAAGAGATCTCATCATTTAAAAGAGACATCGCGGACAAGAGCGCACATGTTCACGGCCTCCTCAGATGCCCCCCCCACCACCCACCACCACAGTGCGTTCACTTTATCAGTTTGTCTTCTCCTTCCTCTCAGTCTCTCCATCACCACCCAGCCCTCCCCTCCTCCTCTCCTCCTATTTAGGTGGTTTTTGGTTACCCATCAATCACCGGTCTACATATTGCAGTAACCAGGGCCATGTGTGTGTGTGCGCGCGCGCGTGTGTGTGTGTGTGTGTCTGTGTGTGAACTGCAGACTGACCCAGTTGCGGCTGCAAACCAGTTGTAGTAACTGTGGCAAGATACACACACACGCACACACACACACAACGGTGGTTTTCCCGGTTATTGATGATGCGTTGCATTCAATTCTTCAGAATGTTTTGTTTTTTTTCTTGCGAACAGTGAAAGCTGATCAGGTATCGGTCTTCTGCGGGAGGGACATGCTGATCGTTTTTTCTTTGTGTGATTTTTTTTTTAAAAAGATGCAACAAACAAACCCATTCATCAAGAAGGGTTCAATAAGAAGCCTTGTGTGTGTGTGTTAACAATAGGTGCCATCTCTGCCTGTCTGCCGCTCACTGTGCAACCTATTGTCTCATCTCTCTGAGCTCGGCTGGGTGCGCGCGCACACACACACACACACGCATCATGTGCCAGTGCAGTCATTACCCTCTGCTCTGCCGGTCACGCCTCATCTCCCCTCCTTCTTCCCCGTCTCCTCGCTGCTCCTCTCTTCTCCTCTCTCCTCAAACTTTCTCCCTTCTCTCCTCTCGCTCCCCAACCGTTACTCGCTTCGTTCCCCTTTTCCATTCACGGGATTCCCCCGGAATACGAGCAGGATGCATTCTAAAAAGCATGGCCTCCCTGCAGTTCAGCCACTTGATCCGGCCATCTTGAGCCAAGGGTAAAGACAGGAAATCTGAGGCTAATGAGTTGAACTGCTGGTGTAAATATCATCCTTTAACAGAGGAGCCACACCACACCACGCACAATGAGTCACTTTATACCTGGACTAATTCCAGAGTTGAAGCTGATGACACGCCAGACTTCCAGAGTTCACAGAGACGGCTGCAGGAGCTGCAGGAGCGATCAACTTTAACATTTGTATCCCCTTAAAAAACACGGAGCTGGTAGGATTCAGTGCTTCGGTTAAAACACATCTGTGAACCCGCGACCTTCAAGTCGTGGAACATTTTTCCCTCATTCACAAGCCAATGATCTAATACCCAAATCCCGAATCAGCTGAGAAAGACCTGATCCAACATCCAGCGCTCTAACAAAGTCCCGGCTGTGATTTTGACTGAAATGATTAGCAACAAACAATGGCCTCCATTGTCACTCATACAGGAAACAAAGGAAAACGGAGATCCAGAGTTTTGCAGTTTTGCATTGGAGGAGTTTATATGATTTGCGTCAGATTCCTTATTACATTAGTATTACAGGAAGATTATCTGCAGTAATCTGAAACAGAGGGTGTGGACGAGACTGAAATCAAAGTTCAGGGGATTTGAGATAATGAAATGAGGGATTTCAATGAGGAAATAAGTAACAAAGAGTTTATGCACCTGGTAAATGCTTAAATGTAAGAATATGTGCTATAATGTGTGTGTGTTTAACAGTTAAAAGTTCTGACAGGGGCATCTAGCAAAAGAGCTTTGTGTGTGTCTCGTTTGATTGATTAGGCAGTAAAATGCTCTGTGAACTATGACGACGATTTATTTGAAACATGAGACATTCGGACACAACCGGCGTCATACATCAGCGGCCCCGGGCTGCCTTGAAGGGACCAGAGAGCCTTTGAACTTTTCAGGATTTGACCCCTCGGGGCCATGTCATGCATCTGTGTGTGTGTGTGTGTGTGTGTGTTTGTGCGAGCGCGTGTCATGTGTAAGTCACGAAGTGGTTTCTCTGTGGAAGAGCGTATGCGAGCTTCTGAGTGCATATATGGTTGTTTCATTGTGTGCGTTTGTGTACTTGTGTGTGAAAGGTGGCAGCCCTTAATATAGCCTCCGTCCACCTGCCTGAGTTAACACGTCATAAACAGATCTCTGCTGCGGAGATGATCTTTTTCACATGTTAGACAATCAAAACGAGAAATCCCGTCGAGCGGGCCGGCGTGGTCTGAAGGAGGAAGGGCCGTCCCGTCTGCTGCAGGAGGATGCTACGTTAAATCCCCACCGACGGTGGCTAAAACGCCAACAGATGCTGCTGGTTGGAGTTCATTACTGAGACACACTCTATATCCACGCCTGTTGTCGAGCAGCATGCGTTTCCCAGGATTCCACAGGGTGTAAATGACGTCTTGCGCCGGGGTCCTGACACTGTTACAGTAACTGATGAGCTAACGGAGGGCCGGGGCCAGTGCTGGAGACGAGGACGGGGGGCGTCCCAGATAAAACTATTACGTAACGTGGGAGGGGGGGCGATCCCTTTACACTCCATTAAGCGCGGGCCCTCCGCTCTTAACGCCCGGGCTGAACTTTAGCACCTCTCCGGTTTCACTTTAAAGAGCATCAGCAGCCACAGGCGTCCAATCATGTGGCAGCACCCTGTGCATTTAAGATTGTGCAACAAACAGCATGGACGTGCTAACGAGGCAATCAGCTGGAAGTTACTCAAGAGTGGGGAGAAAAATCCCACTGTTTGTAATGACGGTGTCCTGTGCACAAACCAAATCAATATTTAGTGTTTTTTTAAAATATATATTCTGCACACATTGCCACATAAATCTGAAATAGCCTACAAAGTAAGAGAAAGCAGCCCAACATGATTGAATATGCGTCAGCATGAATTCTTTTTAGTTATCATCAGACGACGACATTTGATCTCGGTGACAGTTTTGTGCGTCACCGTTCTCATCTGATGTTACCGGCACGAGAGACCACGTGGACGGTCACAAGTTTGCGACAACCATGGCAGGATTGTTCGGAAAAAGAAAGCCAAGCATCTGGAACACGTTCCAAATCTGGAAAGCTGAGTGCCAGAAACTTTGACTCATTATCAATATCAATATCAATATTTATGATACGTCAGCCCAACATCCACTTTAGTCACAGTAACCAACTGTCTGTTTACATGTACACAGTCGAGCTTTTGGCACAAACATGCACCGACTCTAAGAATACTACACGCCGTGTCGGAGATGTACGTGCGAGGGTTGCTGCGCTGGCGCCGGCGCCGTGGTCTCATTTCCAACCCCTCCGCCAGCCCCCGAGGATGGTCAGCAGGTTAACAGAAACCCTGAAGACAGGCACGCGCGTGAAAAAACAAACCGTGCGAAAGCCACAAAGGCGCACCACTCACACACACCTCCGGCCTGTGCAATAAACATGAAGGGGGGGTTCGCTTATGTTGAAAGGAAGAGGAGAGAGTGAGGAGAGAGTTAGAAATGAGGTGAGAGCGAAACAGGTCATCCTTCTCCCCCCCCCCCTCACGTCTCCATGCCCCCTCGTGTCCTTCACTTCTTCATGTCTTTTTTGCCCTTTTCCTCCCCTCGTGGTGGCCTATATATTTTCCTCGGCAGCTGGTTGGTTGAGACGGGGGGGGGGACTGATTTAGGCTCTGAGCTTCGGAGAGGGTAACCAGAGAAGTTAAACAGATACAGGGTACTGACAGAGGCCGAAGCAATCTGTGACAGACAACTGGACGGGCTCCAGCAGCGTCCAGCAGCCAGACGTGTCTGTGTGTGTGCGCGTGTGCGTGCAGGTTTGTGTGTGTTGCTCTGTGGGTCTCCCCCCGACGACTGACTGTGGTTTTTGTTACGTGCAGGTTTTGGGGTTAATTTGTTCCAGATGAGAGTCCATTACCGCACGCTGCTACAAGACATTAGCCCAGTTTTTCTCCCGCTTTTGTCTCCGTCTCGCTCTTTCAGACGAACACAAGCGATTTGAAGCAGACCTCTTAGCTGAGAAATGGTAGAAACCGGCTCTAACCATCACAAGCGGTGGTTACATTTGGGTGTATGCACACACAAGCAAAGAGGATAAAACAACTTTTACTTTCCTATTTCCTTGAAAGGCCACAATAAAAGGTACGGATAATTAAGCAGAGTATACAGATATGGACACGTGACCGACAAAACAGGGGGCGGGAAGCGAGGGGGGAGGGGTGAGAGCAGAAGCAAGGACGGAAGTGAGGTTAGAGGAACAGGAAATGGGCATATTTGTCCTCTGAAGTCTTTCCTGTCAGGATGACACGCACAATGCAGAAATGTTCCACACGGTACCTACTCTCTCTCTCGCCACAAAACACTCACAGTAACGCCCGTTAAGTGAACGACGACACTTTGCCGTAAAAACTCGAGGAAACGAGACAAGATAGCAGCTTCCTTAACGGCCAGAGTCCGGCCAAGTGTGCGAGCTCCAGCAGATTTAGATGGAAATGGGGGGGGGGCAAGGCAGGCAGAAATGGAGGTCAGATTATATGACACAATGATGCAATAACTGTGAGAACATCATGTACGCACACACACACACACACACACACACACACACACACACACACACACACACACACACACAGTGTAGGGTTACTGCAGAGGTGCCTGTCTGTCTCAGCACCGCTTCCCTCTGCTAATAGACAGATGTCAGCGTCACAAGGGCCGAGCGGGTCCAGCGCTCACATCGACAACAGGAATGGAGGAGAGGAACGGCGGACGTTAAAGATGCTCAGAGGTGGGGGAGGACAGGATGCAGAGGAAGGAGGAGGGTGAGAACGCGCTGGAAGGTGGCGCGAGGCTGAAGTGGGAGGCAGGCGGGAGAGGAAGACGGCGCAGATAATGAGCCGTCGATCGAAACAAAAGCAGAACTGTAAAACTTCATAATGAGTCTTATTCTCCGGGAAGTTAAGTGCGCTAATGACGACGGGGCCTCGCTAATGGGACCGCTACTCCAATTCACACGCAATTTTTTTTTCCCCAAGCAAACTATTATACCCCGATAAGCCCTGATTCAAACTTTTCAACAAAGCCACTTTCCTAAAACGGAAGTTAAAAGGGTTTTCATAACGTGACAGCAAAATTACTTGCTTAAGAAGACAGAAAGGACCAAATTAACTTCTTCTTTTTCTTAAGTTAAAAAGGTCTGTCCTCGCATGGCTTCTTCCACCACCTCCACACTGCACACACACACACACACACACATCTATTTTTAAAAGTATGATTAAGAAACTTAAAGGTATTGTCCCGTGCCCACACTGCATGTTGCTCTGAGCGGGCCTGGTAGCACCTGTAACATTTCGCCTGGACCTCTGGCTTGAGAGTTTATCTTAACACAAGCACTTCTAACTGCTCTTTTTTTTTTCTCACCAGAGTTCAAGCTCCGACCCATTTTGGGTCCTGATCCGAAGCTTAATCAGCAAGTGACTTTGTTATTTCACCTGCCTCTGCTTCGGAGTAATGGTTGGCAGACGTTCTTATGAGGAGAGAAGCTCGGTAATTACAATAATGTACAGCTCTGTCGCCTCTGAAAGGAAACACTGTAATTAATCACAAAGCACACCTGACTACAATTAGCTTTACGAAGACCTGTACAATAGCCGAGGCCTCCCATCGCTGTGCACGCACCCACGTGCACGCATGCTCCCAAAAAAAATCCATACACTGTACAAAAGGGCACAAAGGCAAAGAGCGCACGCACACACCCGAACATGGTACAGCGCAAAAGATGTCCAACCTGCCGTCTTACGAACAATGACGACAATGGGCAACGATTGAACGTCTTTCCGAGCCCAGGCGAACACAATTACTGCTTAAATTATCCGTACAGTGGAGTCTAAGATGGCATAAGGGTCAGGCCGAGGAAGTAAGAGACACTGGATGAGACACGGATGCTGCTCGTTTCGTTTTCGTGCGTCAGATTCCTCAAAGCACAGTGGCAACCGCCTCGAGGTAAAATGAGCCGAGGCGTGAATGTTGAATGGTTCGAATTTCTGGCAGATGAGGCGAGTACGTGATGAGCTGTCAAGTCATAGCAATGACTGCGGACAATGCACAAGCTGTTATTAAGTTACACACCTGCAAATTATTCTTTTTTTTAATAGAATGGGATTGCATTGGGACCGCAAGCTATCAACTATTTCACTATCATTTAGTCTGCCAATTATTTTCTCAATAAAATGGTCATTAAAATGTCAGAATAAAGATTTTTCCATCACAATTTCACAGAACCCCAAGTGCCAATAGCCTATAAGTCAAAGATATTTAATTCTCTACAATGTAAGGCAACAAAACTGGACAAGTTAACATCTTTGGCATTTTCATTTAAAATGTGACAATGATCAAAATATATGAGGCTGCCATCCAAACATCGGTCATCGACGGTATTGGGTGTTTGGGCGTGTGACAAAAGTGCCAAAGAGAAAGAGATTGTTGTGATGGATCATCGACACATAAAATACACCACAATGGTCCCAAATGTTCCAGACGGGGCACGAAGGGACAGGAACAGAAAAGAGGGGGAGTGGGGGGTAATGTCAACAGAAATGCCTCTGTGAGGCTTTCTGGCTGACATAAAAACACACAAAAGCGTGTGCGCACGTACACAAATACGGGTTACGTCACGCTGCTGGAGGTTTACAAGAGGTCGGCAAAACAGGCTGAAGTCGGAGGGAGGCAGCGAGTTGGTAAGAAAGTTCACGAGTCAGGCAGAAATGGCGTAAGGGAGAAAACACTGTACACTGCACACCGTACGGTGCAGAGACACGAGCGCCGGCGAATGCGGCACGTGTGATGGCGCGCGGCTAAAGGATGTGCTGCTCCAGCAGGATGTTTGCATTGGTGAATAGATTTGGTTTTTGAAAGGCGGTTTCGCTGTTCCAACGGCTTCTGTGACTTTATGCGACAGCTAGCGGGCCGTTCGCACACGCTCATAAGAGAAGAGAGGAGTGTGTGCGTGTGCGTGCGACGACGTGACCCACTGGGCACCACTGTGCCAACACGCTCAGCAGCATATCTGTGCGCGCGTGCTCATGTCACGGTCGGACGTTCGGGGTCAATCATTCATTTGTCTGAGAAGAACCTGAAAACCAACCTCCCGTCTCTCTGCGTCCATCATCGGCATCATTTCACGTCAGGCACCGCGCTCTCTTAAAAAAAAAAAAAGGTGCTCGGTGTATCGAGGGCAGAGCGAATCAAACATCTGGCCAGGCCTGCGGCGCAGACCGAGCTCCCCACCCTCTGGAAACATTACCACCGTCACGGTCCGCCCGCGGAGCAAGCGATGCAGAACCCGAGCGGGTGGCGAGACCTTTCCTGCGGGTACGCCGTCCCACAGATGACGGACGTTAAAAAACGTCTGTCACGTTTTCGCGTGGCAGAAACCTGTGTCAGCGGGTTTAAAATCTAACTCAGCTGACAGGTGCTACTGTAATGATCAAACTGTCAAATACATATAAATATATCAATAAACGACACTGTCATAAAAATAAATATGTGGTGGAACTTGTGGAGTGATTCATATCATGTCTCACTGTACACTGGGAGTCATCCGCAGCTTGTTTACCTACTTAATAAGGGACTGTTGTTCGGAGAGAGAGAAAAAAAAACTACTCGAATGAACGACCAGTACGACCAGTGTAGCTGCCAATACCGTGCTTCCGCAAATAAAAACCGGCAGTCAGGTTAACATGGGTCTCCAACAATGGCGGGGGGCGTGGTCGACACGGACAAATAAAGGCCGTCGACACGGGGCCTGCTACTGAATTATGACCAATTATACTTCAACAAAGAGGGAATTAAAAAAAAACAAAGCCCTGCCTCAAACACAAGCCTGCTTCAAATAAAAGGCGCTACCTCTATCGTACCTGTCACGGTGGAGTCCTCACTATGATAACAGTTAAAGCTAAATCTGTATCTTTAAAATGAGTCAATCAGTGTAAAATTTACAGTATGCACATCATACAAACCAATTGTTCTGTGTGTGTCGAGTGCATAATCTGTGCGACCGTAAAGGAAGAGGAGAGGGCAGTGGTACGAGCGAAGGCAGACGAGAGGAGAAGACGTGGTGAAGAAGAAGAAGTGAAGAAGAAGAAGAAGAAGGTGAAGAAGAAGAAGAAGAAGAAGAAGAAGAAGAAGAAGAAGAAGAAGAAGAAGAAGAAGAAGAAGAAGAAGAAGAAGAAGAAGAAGAAGAAGAAGAAGAAGAAGAAGAAGAAGAAGAAGAAGAAGAAGAAGAAGAAGAAGAAGAAGAAGAAGAAGAAGAAGAAGAAGAAGAAGAAGAAGAAGAAGAAGAAGAAGAAGAAGAAGAAGAAGAAGAAGAAGAAGAAGAAGAAGAAGCAGCAGCATGGTGGAAGCTGGCATGGATCGCCTGTGGAAGCAGAAGCCACGTGCTTTCATGTTTTCCTACTGAGAACTGAACGCCAAACAGTGCTAATGAAGAGCAATGGGAAAATGACACACACACACACACGCACGCACACACACACACACACACACACAAACAAACACCAGAATTGACTGTGAGATTGCACAATCGCATCCTGTGGCGCAGGACATTAGATATGATTCACGTGTTGGACGAGTTCTTCTCTTCTTTTTCTCCTTTGAAACGTGTCTGCCGATCTATCGCTCGTAGAGAAACGAGAGACCCTTCTAATGGACCCCTCAAGTGACCCCAGCGCTGACCCTAAATCTGACCTCAGACCCCCTTACTCACTCAGACCCTAAATGCTGTGTGAGTGTGTGTGTGTGTGTGTGTGTTTCCAGGCATGTCAGTGTGAATGCATTGATATGGATGGTCGAACATGCGCTTGCACACGTATTTCATTTGCATGCATAAGTGGTTGCATTTCCATAAATATGTGCCGGGCCCTGTGGAAACACGGGCACAATCTTTTGGCATTTTGCGGCCACTGTGGAAAGCCATCTGTATTTGTCCATGTCTGCAAAGCGAGATCAGCTCGCTCGACGTTTTGAGGGAGTTTAAAGAGGAGACCGCTTTGATGAATGGAGGCCACGGCTGTTTGTGGCCTCCATTCAGGGGAGACACTCCCTCACACACAGAGTTTACCGGGGTGAGAGTAATTTGAATGTGATCCAAGATGCCTCTTCATGTGAGAGGAGGGGAGGAAGAGGAGAAGCACAATACGAAATCTCCGAAATATGAATCATGCGCTGCTGTTGCTGCTGCTAACACCTCCAGCCCACGAGACTGCTATTTATAGACAGACGGGGGAGAAAGAGGGAGAGAGAGAGAGAGAAGAGAAGTTCAGAGTCAAACGCCACAGCAGAGAGCAGACAGCAGGAAGAGCAGCGAAAGGCCGAGAGGCCGTGAAGAAAAGCAGCGAAAAGAAGAATCGGATAAAGGACGCGAGCGGCCGAGATAAACAGGGAGAGACAATAAAGAGATGAATGAATGAATGACTGCACCGGGCCGAGAAAAATACCAGGGTCAGAGCGCGGTCGCCCGAGTGACAGACCAGCGGTCCAACTGCAGCACAGCCTGTGGAGAGACTGGGGTCCGCCGGTTCGTTCTGGAGGGCTGCGTGCGGACCGCCCTGAGGTGCAGGTGCGCGTACCTGTCGCGGGGCTGAGTCAGCGGGACGACGTGAGATAACGAGTTAGTTCTGTTTGAGAACCCGCTCCGTTCACATCAAGATTCAACCTGTCCGCCCGAATGACAACGTCTTCTGTAAATGATATGCATGGATATGAACCGCGGGGTTACGTCGAGCACGCACGCACACCTCGCATTCATGAACACACGCCCACAGACACATTTACACACACCCGTTCATTCATACCCGATCGCTCCGTGTGTGCGTGCGCGTTTGTTTTGAAGCATCACTCGCTTCGTTTCCGTTTATTCCCCGGTGGAAAAATACGCGCCAAACCCCCTTAACAAAAGCAGGCGTGTAGGCCTGGCTTTTTATTCTTATCGTATCAAAGATGGGATGGAGAAAGAGAAAAAAAACAAAAGAGCAGGCGACTATTGCTCATTTTGTTTTGTTAGAGAGGCAGAATAACTCGCTGGCAGGCCCCGTCTCGTCTGACAAGAATAAAAAAAAAAAAGAAGGTCCTTCGATAACAAAATAGATATATTTATGATCAGGAACAGCTTGACAAAACCAGAAGGGGAAGCTTTTTTCTGTCAGAAATAAATCTCCGCTGTCGGGCCAGAGATGTGTTTGGCTGATTAAAAAAAAATAATCCGCAGACATGTTGAGACAGGGTGGGTGACAACAGAATTTGGGCGACGGCCATTCAAGCCGCGAACTGTTAGCTACTCGCTCCCGCTCTCCGAGGCGCGCAAACAAACACGCACTTGGCCATTGCCCCATATTTTAACCAGGCATGTTGTCATCCACGTCGAGAGATAAGCCCGAGCAGGTGACGTCTGCAAACCGACGAGCGCATCCTTTTTGTTTTTTTCTTCCTGAAGGGAAGCCGTGTTGCAGATGTTAAAGACAGACGGTAGGTGGGAAGAAACGGTTTTGGCGGGAACTTTTCGGTCACTCCAACTTCCCATCTCTCTTCCTTCTTACACCCCGCTCTGCCGCCCCGTTTTTCTCCCCTCCTCATCTTCTTCTCACCCTCCCCCTTTGCCCGCTTCAAGCTAGTGAGCTGAAACAGAGCTAATGTTTGGGCTAATTAAGGACCCCGCCACCCCCCCACCGCTGCAGTCTGAGCAGATCTGCTGTTTTGACAAAAAGGAAGCCGTCTAAAGAGTTTAGAGTTAAATCCTCCCTAAAAATGTGTCGGGAGATACTTACTAGAAATGCCACTCTTAGCAGTTCTCAGCCTTTTCAGCTCATAACCCCCCCAAAAAAAAAAAAAACAAAGCCATGCTCTGTTGCAAGCATAGCTGCACAATAGGGAAATTAAATCGCTAACGTGCGTTTTACTAAAACTGTCAACTCCCAAGATGCAAAGTGGGATTTGATCGGAACAAGGTTGCAACACTTCCAGGCCCGAGAGCGCCAAGTATCCCAGAGGAGCCTTAAACGGCAGCCACGCCGTATGACACGATCATATCACAACCAGTAGCAGACGGATGGATCTCACGGGTGGCTTGTGTCGACCTGCTCCACCGTCCCCATCGAGGGAGCGCACCTTCAGGAGCTCCTTTACCGTCTGCTGGACTCAGGTTTAGCTCCTTGTGGCGAATTTAACACCGGATGGAGAAATTAACTGCATGTCTGGGTCCGAATCTGTGGAAACTGAGCGCCAAAAAAAATGGCGGAGCTTCGCGTATGCGGGGTTGCAGGTAGCCGTCTCTGTGCACATGCAGTAACCGCAGAGTGCGGATGCGCTGTAGACTGCGGCAGGGTTTGCTGCCACCTGCAACTCCAGCTGCACTGCTGCAAACGTTTGGCGCCTTTACATTACCTTACATTTCCTCTTATTTCACACTACAGCGCAGTGTGTATGTATGTGTGTGTGTGTGTGTGTGTGTGTGTGTGTGTGTGGGTGTCTGCCTTTTCTGTCACCTTCTCTTGCCCTGTCACAAAGCATGACAGTGAAGCTGAACAACTCGCTCCTGCTCACAGCCTCATCAATAATCAACAAATAATTTAAATTATGAGTAAATTATCAAATGAAAACTGAAAACACACACACACACACACTCAAATATGAGGCCATGTGTTCCTCATGGTTAACGAATTCAAGGATGTGAGCACCCTAACCTGTTCTTCTGCAAACAAAAAGCCACATGGTCGCGCATTCTCGGCCACCCACACATCAAACACACAAAGTGCGCGCACACACACACATACACACAAAGAGGGTCGGAAAGGCATTATCAGTGCAGGCAAAATGACGCCAGGATGTCTTCAGTGTGTGGGTTTGTGCAGTAATTCTTGTTTATTCCTTCACATCCCCCTTTTTTTCCCCCCAATTGCTGGAATTAAGACAGGTTCATTATAACGTCCAACTCCGACCAAAACAAGTCAAATTATTCCTCTGGAAGGTGAAACTCAACTGCAGCGCTGCCCCGGGGCGACCGCGTGAGCTGCCCTGTGCTCTTCTGCACACACCGCAGCAGACGACATCTAAAAGTACACAGGTTGAAGGGGACTCCCGTCAGACCGCAAGGGATCTACAGTCCATTACCTTCTCAAGCTCCCCATTAACTTCCTGTCTCACTCTCACTCTCTCGCTGAGCCTTCGCTTTTTTTTCATCTCCCTCTCTCCGTCTGTCTGCGTTCCTCTCTGTGAACATCACACTCTCTCTTTTTCCGGGGTGTTTTTCATCAGCCCTTGTCTCTATCTTCACCTCTCTCTGTCTTGGGTGCTTTGGCTTGCAACTTATCTCTCCAGCTTTTATTTTTATTGCCCCCCCCCTCCACCCGTACTGTAATTCTGCAACAGCTTCTGCCTGATATCTTGGTTTCTGCATTTGTCTCGCAGCAAACGGCCCATCAATGGCTCCTTTTGTCTCATTTTAATGCGATTTTTAGTTGGGAGGCAGAGTTTCATGAGTTCTACAGCTGCAGGCCCCCCCCTCAGCGAGGCTAATCTATAATCTATAGTGGTTAATGGAGGTCAACTGCTTATCGATCCGCTTCACCTAACTATGAAGTCCTGAGTGCGTAGCCGTCATATGACGTAACCTGTGATGACGCGACACGTTTCAGGCCGCCTGTTTGACTCTTATTTACCGCACGTGACTCCATTAGCTACAATGTGCACACACAAAACGCACGCGCAGCACTAGAGCAAGAACAAGAGCTATTTCTGATCAAATATTAATGAGGGGAAAATGGACGGAGGCTCTCTGATCAGTCCGGGGGAACACAGACACACAAAACCTCTCAGACAAATGTGACCCCCGTGAAAAGGCCCAGCCCCCACCGCCACGCATCAGTTCTCTCCAACCCTCCCACGTCTTCCCCCTGCGCCCTCTTGCGCCATCCCAGCGCCGCCCTCTCCTCGGCGTAACCCGGCGTGAGTCAACAACAGGCCCGCCCGAGGCGAGCTGTTTATCACTCCCTAACACAATGAATAGACAACGCGACACGACCCGCACACATCCGCGCGCACAAAGGGACAGAAAAACAGTAAACAAACAGACGTGACCTCTCCGTCAACCCTGCTTTGTGAGAATTTGTGTGCTCGTCCGCGTGTTCGCCGCAGCATATGTTCGCGCGGGCAGGAGAGACGGGTCGGACGCTTTTTTTTTTTTTTGCGCTTTCAGGTGCGTTACAGCGTTTGAAGCTAAAAAAAAGTAGATATTTTGGGAACACGCTGCAATCATAACATCCGATTACATGGCAGCTGTGTGACCCCAAGGAACAAGCTGCCTCAACACAATCTAATTTGGAGTTTCATCTCTTTGTAAAGACAGAGAGATTTACCTTAAAAGGACATGGCGTCCGCTGCAAGGATCCAACGTCTGACCTTTCGGTTCTAAGATAAGACCACAAGGCGATATTCCCACATCCTGTCGTACCTCATCACAGAAAATAATTTCTCAGATAAATGCAGCGCCACACCAGGGGAACATTAAACCTGCTATCAGCTGAACTGTGCCACTTCCACATTAAATCACTTGGATCGTTCACCGCCTCTCTGGACGTGGGCCTCAGACGACTACAGGCGTTTGACACCGGCATGATGTAGTACTTTCACAAGCGGCGGGGGCCGACAACGGCACGTAAACTACAAGACGTTTTCATGATAAGGATTTAAAAGTTTTCAGCGGTTTTCACAGCATGAGGCGCAGAACACCAGGAAGTGATACCGACATGTACTGTTGGCATAGCGCGCTGAGGCGTCTCACAATATCAGGGTTTATTACACATTAAAATGATTTGTGACAGACAATGGCTGCAAATCAGGCAGCTGTTCATCCTCACACCCGACTGCAGCATTAAAAAGGACAGAAGGGGTTTTCCCCGTTCGATTCGGAGCGGCGCGGAGCGCTGCATACCATCCATGTGACCTCGCTCTGTGGTGATTACATCATGCAGACTGTGGCTTATGAGGGATTGACTCTTAATCTGGTGGGGAGAACTTCCTACCTCGCTGACTGCACAGCGTGTGACTGTGCGGGATTCTGTGCAGGTTTGCCGGCCCCCTCCCCCGTTGACTCAGCATTGCGTCCGGCCGGCAAACAAACCGGCCACGGAAGTGACCGTGACGAGTACAAGTTCCAGTTTATCCGACTTTTAAACAATTAGGACTTGTGGGATTCATGGGATGTTACACGCGCAGACGAGACTCAACTTCACCCCTGATGACATATGTAACACAGTCTACAAATGAATGACATAAACTACATGTGTACCTAGAATGTACCACTCAAAATTCTGTCGAAATAAATGTCAAGGACTCTTTCACTTCTCATTTTCAAAATGCTAACAAACCAAATACAGTTTGTTGCACTCAACATCATGCCACAAAACATAGGTTTTGAGCGGAATATTCCTTTAATTTAATCTCCCTTTAATGAATCAACAATGTTGATGGCTCCTACATGCTGAACTCTTGGAAGTTTGCTTTGGCAGCAGAGCAGCACTGGAGCTTCACTCTCTAACCTTTATTTCTCGGCACAACGTCTTCCTTTTTTTGATGTGTGTGTGTGTGTGTGTGTGTGTGTTTTTTTTCACATGCAGACTCTGACACACATATATCCCACTTTGACACATGCAGCTGCACACAAACCCCACTCATTCTGCTCCAGTTATGGCTCAGCAGATGACACTCCGCTGCTTGCCACCTATTTATAGAACAGAAAGAGAGAGAGAGAGAGAGAGAAAAAGTCAGAGGGAAAAATCCCATCTCTTCTCTCTCTTTGCTCCCTCTCTCTGTCTCGGCCTCTCTCTCACTCCTTTTTTCCCCGAGAGGCTTCGGTTGAGGTCACGGAGGATGGATGGAGAGAAAGATAGCGAGAGAGAGATACAGAACCAGAGTGAGAGAGGAAGCAGGAGACACACACACACGAGAGTGACAGAGAAAGAAAAAGAAAAAAGAAAAAAAAGAGTGTGATGAACACAAAAACACACTCATGCACAGCTACATGCAGATGGAGCATCAACACACTTTGTTCTCTCTGTCTCACTGTTCGTCAGTTCTATTTCGAGCCCTGAAGGAACCTGTTAAACTCTTTCATTCCTGTTCTGTTTCTTTTACCTCTCTTAATATGGACTCATCGTTTATCACAGACAACTGAGAAAAATTACAATCGTGTCCATCTGTACCTTTCAAAACCATGTGGAACTTTAACGTTTGCCTAATGATACTGTTCAAAAAAAAAGTTCCACCAAAAGTTCTACCATTTTTTTTTTTTTTTTTTTACCACAGATAGTGTTGAGTATTATTTAGCGACTGTAAAAGGTTGTTTACACCGACTTAAAACGTAACGTTAATGGGAACCGTTTAGTTTTATGGGTCTATATGCACGTAAACAAACTTGCTTACGACTTGCAAATGTGTTGGAAGGCGGCGTTGCCATGTTTGCAGTTAACGTCTTTCCCCTGGAGTCTCTGTTGAGCATGGCAGTCCTGCAAACAGGATTTCCACACTTTTGATGATTGCATTCAGGTTTTCTGGGATTTTTTTGGGGGGGGGCATAAATGGGGACGAACACACACAGTGCATTGAGGTATTCCACACAAACCTGCATATTAAAGCCCTCAAAATAAGGCAGGGCTGTGCAAAAATACACTACAAATACACTACTATATATACACTTCAAAAAATAGTAAGTAATATCATCACTTATGTAAATCCACAGGGAGTACAGATTCAGGCTTAGAAGACATTGTCAGACAAGCAAGACATTCCAGCATGCACACACACACACACACACACACACACACACACACACACACACACACACACACACACACACAGGTTCTCCCCAGCAGAGGCACATTTATTAAGGTGGGGGCTCACATTATGATGGGCCCCTCACCCCAAGCCCCCATCCCTCTAAGGAATGACATCTTATCATTGGAATGTGGGGAATCTGGGAAGGATACAATGAAACCAGGGAGCTGCCTCCTTCCCAAACACACACACACACACACACACACACACACACACACACACACACGGAGACTAAGAGGTTAACACAAAGAAAGAAAACAGACATGCACACATTCTATAGAGGGCCTGCACAGTGTACACACACACACACACACAGTAGAGTAATCTGTGCAGAGTCAGTGCACAGACAAATGCAAGAGCAGACTAAACACAGAAATGGTAACACACACACACACACACACACACACACACAGTGTTGTAGAGCAAGCAGCCTGGATGTGCAGGCCAGGTCACTTTACGCTGATGCAGACGACAGGCAGTTTAGAGACGTGATCTATTTTCGACTGAGGTCACTCTCACACAGTCTGCACCGGTCTGGTGAACACGCATTCGGCCTCACTGTCGATGCTTGATCTGCTGCATCAGAGACAGACAAAGCAGTTTCTCCCTTTTGCTTCTTTTTTCCCCAGGAGTCAGATGAATATTGTTTTCACTTCATTAGAATTTAATGAAACTCTCTAAATAGGAACGGGTGTTTACCAAACCCCAAGCAGTGAATTCACAAATCTGCCTGGAGCAGCTTTGCAGTGAATATACCATATGATGTCCTCTGTCCTCATACCTTGTAAGGAAAACGCCTCCGGCACAAAACGTTTTAACGGGCGATAAAAAGGGAAGAAACTGGAGGAAGAGCGACAGAGGAGAGACCCTCCTTCCAGTAAATGGACAGATGAATGCGGAGCACTGATGAGGCACAAAGCATTTAAGTGAAAAAAAGAGGGAAACTGATCCACTGAGAAGGAATGGAGAGTGAAACGGAGGCAACAGACTGAGGAACTCAGACACGCGATACTTCAAGCAGTCATTACGGTAAAACTGACTGATGACAGCGTTTCCCCACGGTTGGCTTCGAATATAGGAGGCGGCGATGGACTCTGAACTGCACTCTCTGTTTTTCCTGATGATGTTGGTGCTGGTGTGGTGACGCCACTAAATTCATTAAACCCCGCACTTGCGTCTTTGCCACACCCCCGCTTGTTCTGATCTATCTTACCGTTTCATTCTGTTTGTGTGTGAAAATGTGTCATTTTCCCTTCATTCCAGTGGTTAAACATAATTCACTGCAACTAAAAGGCCAAAGGGTTTTAATTTCCAGCAGAGCCACGTCGAACCTGTCTGGTAGTTTTCTGTTTGATGAGCGCTTAAGCCAGACGCCGGATTTCTACCGATCAAATCGCGCCGAGCGAGGGAGGGCACGTGGGAACGTTTTCAGTGCACGGTATCAGCGATGACTCAGGCTCCGTTCGCTGCATCCGCTGCAGCCCGTCTGAGGGAGAAGACGCGGTTCACCTGAGCCCAGATTTCTGTCTTTCCCTGGCTCAAAACAACACAACCCAATCCCCTTGCCGCTGACTCGCAGCCGCCGGCCGATCGTTTGCTCCGATGTTTCTAGGAAGTGATTATTCTCACAATGTCAGTATTGTTTAGCAGCTTCCTGGCATAAAAACCCAACAAAAAACATATTGAAAAATCATAACCCTCTTTTCCCTAATCAGGCACACGCTTGCATTTTAGTCAGGCTACTGTGAGAGTGCGTGTGTGTAGAGATTCAGTGTGTACATGCGCACACACACACACACACAGTAGAGTCCTTCTTCCATCCCTGTCAGCAATGTAATATCCAGAAGATCAAAAACAGCTTGACATAATCTTCGGAGTGGAGATTACAAAAAAGATCAATGATGGAATGGATGAGTAGGCGGAGGAGGAGGAGGAGGAATCAAACTTAAAAAAGTTACTCCTCTTATCGTGTTAGGTTTAAGGAGGGAAAGAGACTGATGTCAGTGGAGGAGGGGGAGGGCTGAGATGGGAGAGAGAGAAACAGACGACAGAAGGAAAATAATGAGGAGAGCAGGAATAGATCAAGAAGATGGGGGGGGGCTGAATGGACCGGAGAGAGAGAGGGAGAAAGAGAGAGTGAGACTGAAGCTGGAATGGCCAGAAGAAAGAACAAAGCCAGCGCGAGTAAGGGAGAAAAGAAAAGCAGAGGCAGCACAAGCTATGTCATCATGTCTCACTGTGCAAGTCATCTAACATCTGCACGATGCATTCAATGTCCCCGACTCACCTCTCAGCGCACATACACACACACTAACACACAGTGCCTACTGTAAGCACACACCGCCTCTCCGTGAGTCAACAGCACATGCTGAACACACACCCTGTTTCCTATTACGCCGTGCTAAAATCATACAAAGCACACTCACCAACACACACATTAAGTGTGCGTTTGTTACGCACACCCTCGACAGACCTGACAGGATCTCTCTCTCTCTCTCTCAGTTCTTTTCATTCGCAGGATGACTTTATTTAGAAGGAGGTGCCAAAACACTTCAGCATCCTCAACTCTATGACTTGCAAAGACACACACACACACAAAGTGTCAGCTCAGCATTACACTTGCTTCTTATTTTCTTCTAAATAAACACGGAGAGCGGGAGGGAGAAAGGTCAGTCATTTTTTCACTCTGAGCGCGCACATAACTAAACAGCTAGCACACATATCTAAGCTATCAAGCGAGATTTATGCATGCATAATAAAATGCTTCGCTCCCATGGGTGGAAGGTCTAGACTACATGCAGTATTTTCAAGTGACTGTGCACAAATGCCCGCTATTTTTAAAACTGTGATTTTGTTTATCGCGCTGACTGCACCTCCACCCGCACCCTCAACTAAAATCCATGCTAATTAATTTCTTTAAAGGCCGAGTGGCCTGACCTAACCATTTATTGTTAAGGGAAGTCCTGGCGCAAACACACACACACACACACACACACACACAAAGACGCACACATTCACAAGGAAGGAAGTTCAGGGATGGTTTGCATATGAGGAAGTGTCAGCTTCTCTGTTTCCCTTCCCTTCCTGACATATGACGGGGAGACGGCGAGGGGAGAGAGACAAAGCGAGAGGAAGGCTGAGCAAAGTGGCGAGCGAGCGATCGAGCAGGGACATGAATGAAAGAGAGGTTTCCTCCATCGTTATCCTCGGCGAACAGTGAGTAGCCACGGCAGTTCTCCCACTTTGTCGCTCGAGAATCCGACCGGCCCGGGCTTTGGGGCCTCCGTGTTTCCGGACGACGCGTCTCGCTGTCGAGCGTCGTACGTGGTAACTTCACACCTCACTTTGACAGCAAGTCCTGAAAATTCCCCTGGGATACGCGTCATCGCCGCAGTTTGCGTGGCAGGAAACAAACTCGTTTGGCCAGGGCGACCGCGAGATTCCTGAGTCAAGACGTGTCATTCACCCGATTTTACGGCTGGTTTTATTACAGAGGAATAACAGCTTCATGAGTGATGTTATCATGGTGATTGATGGTACATCTACATGGACCGACAGGCCAAACAACTGCGGGGTGGCTGGCGGTGATTTTCCATCCCCGCCGGAGCACAGTAAGGGGCTGGATCCAACGATAAATTATCTTTTCATGTGGTTCTCGAATTACTTTTCGCCCGCAAAAACCAGCTGCTTGTCTGTCGCATTAAAAAATAAAAAAAAAAATAAATCTGGATATTTCCCTCAAGTTAAAAAAAAAACAAAAACAACAAACAACTCCGCTTTCGAGCAACTTCGGAATCAGTCGGCGAAGGCTCGACGCGGCTGCAGTTGGCGGTTTTGTCAGGGAAATCTGAACCTGTGGAAAGCCTAAACCTTTTCACCCCTTGGAGGATATCCATCCCTCAGTAAAATACTTTTTCCCCCTCCTTTCTTTTTGTGTTCACATATACATCATCTCTCATTCTAAATATATTTACACGCAACATTTCACTGTTTCCAAAATTGCCGTGTGACCTCAGTAGCGGGGTTCTTCATGCCGATAATCTCAAAATAGAATTTTTTCGAGAAGCTTTTTTATTTTTTCCAAGAGCAAATAAAATTGTATACAGACGCCAGTCTGTTCGGGCAAAGCCTCGCAACTCGCACATAGATAGTTTACAACAAACAATATATTGTGGCGTGGAACTGCCTTTGGGTAGTAACACTTTTCAAATGTCTGATAAAACAATCTCGACAAACTTCTCGCTCCAACGATTGTGTGCCCCACTTTGTTTTGTCCCCCCAACATGATCTTTTCTAACTCGTGCTGTCCTTTAACCAACACGCGGACAGACTTCAGGCCAGCGCCAGGTTAAACTGGGTCACCGCCATCAACAAAGCGCCGCGATGCTAAAATTGGACACCGTGAGCCATATTTGTTAGCCTGGGTCGACGGGACACCATTCGGCGCGCTTCACGGCGCTACAGCGGCATGATTTACCAAATTAACGTGAGAGTGCAAAAATAAAATGCGATAAATTGATTTCATCAGGAAGAACATCGACAAAGGAGCAGATATTCTGCTGTGGTCCAATGGTTGCACGTCAGCAGAGCTGTCTGAGCTCAGAGATCAGTGTCTGTCTAATAGCACTGACTGAACAACCGTTACTGAAGGAGAGGCCCTGCAGCCCAAGAAGCGTGTATGTGTGTGTGTGTGTGTGTGTGTGTGCATGTGCATGTGTTGGGGGGGGGGTCTAATCTGCCTTGTGTTGCTGTTGAGAGAGAAATTTCAAGGTCTTTGAGTGCCAGGAGAGCCAAGAGACAAAGGTCACACACACACACACACACACACACACACACAGGCATGGGGGGTCCCTCCTCTTTTTAGCCTCAGTGTCTCGGCCCTCGCTCCCTCCTCCTCCTCCTTTTCACTTTGTCCTTTCTCTCCCACTTTTCCTCCCTCCTCCCCGTGTTTCCCCATTTCCCTCGTCTCTCGCTGAAATCCCACCGCGTTCACCTCCCGCTTGCTCGGCCGCTCCCCATATTTCCCGTCGCCTTCAATCCCCTCCTCTCCACCAATCAGCTGTCCCCCAAAGGTTTTCCAAAACTAGTTTTTTTTCCCTGTGTATTGCACTTTGCATTCCCCCGCTTCAGCTGTTTACTTCTCTGTTTCTGCCAAAGGTAGTTGGGTGCTGGGCAGCCTCTACACACTGCAGGATGAACTTCGACCTTTAACCCTCCATCCTCCATCTCTGCCCTCTTATAGGACTTCATTTGTCTCTTCCCCCTCCCTACTTTCTCCGTTTTGCCTCCTCGTCGACTTGGGCTTCAAACTTCACGCCTCGGTAACGGCTTTCTCTGCTTCCACCTTTTCATTAGCCGCAAAGACAGAGATGCTCCAAAAACTGATGCTTGGTTTCCTGCCAGTGAGACACTGCTAACACCCCCCCCCCCAAACCCCCAAAAAATCCAGCCACATCAGGCCCTCTGTAATTTCCCCACTCAGTCTCAAGACAACTGCAGGCTTTCAAGTTATCTGAAATAGTTACACTTTTGTAACCACTGTTATCACTGCGCATTTTTTTTCCTACATCAGTGCCTCAAGATTAAATTGACCCCGAAAACCCTCCTCCCTCCCCCTTGTCCATTTTCTCTCATTCCTTGAGAGCTCTGCTCTCCCGTCCATTTACCAGCGTCCTGTCTAACAAGGCACCTTCAGATAAGCTACTGAGTGACCTTCCTCCTGTTCCTCCTCCCTCCATCTCTTCATCAACCTGAAGCGTAAACAAACTATCCGCTCTGCTTCCACCCGTTCCACGGGTTCCTCTGGAAACAGAAGTTATCCTGCATTAGATCAAGATGCAGAAGAACGTAAAGACACGACCCCCCCTCCCTGCACTGAATCCGTCTCCAACAGACACCAGAGTTTAAACAACCGCAGCTCACTTACGTATGCATATTACGCCGGCTCAAAGGGATGGAAACACGCTCACACCGCATGCGTGCGCACGCACAAACACACTTTTTTTTTGCACGTACTGAAAAGCCGACAAGTTCCAGATGATTCCGACTCCCACAGATCTCCAGTTGCCATGCCCACCCAGTGAGGGAATGCGATTGGCTGTGTGCGCGCGTGTGTGTGTAACTTTACTCCCACCGTTCTGCCACATGTCAGCAGTTGCTCAGTCATCTTTAACACACAGACACACACACACACACAGAGGATTACAGCCAGGCACTATAGAAAAGTACTTGCCTCTGCATGCATATAGCTGAGACACCACAGATTTTCAATACCCTTATGCAACATGTTTAAGGGAGAATTTCACTCCAGTAATCCTGCATATATCACCATACTGGTACTGAATGTGTCCGCCTGTTTATTCTGATTATTTAACCAAGAGACAACCATTATTTATTTATATATATATATATATATCTCCATCATAGTCACTCTGCAGTCTGAATCTGTCCTCACAGAGAACACTGTTGCAAATGACCAAGTTTCCTCTTTTTTGGACAAGCAACAGAGCAAGAAAGAGAGAAAGAGGCATGTGTGGCAGAGAAAACATTTGTTTTCTGAGAAACAAACTGCTGTTTCCTAGGTGCTGGAGAATCAGGCGAAGCTGATTTTAGCTCCTGGGATTCAAGAGGACTCGAGGAGCATCTTGTGATGGAGATGACATGAAAACAACCCTGCACAGTGTCACGGGAAATAATCGCAACCTGAGAAATATGAAGATGTGCCAGTTCGCAGAGGAAACACTTAATTACACCATCTACCTCTGTTTGACTTTTCCTGGCCCTAATTGATTTACCAATCAGTCGCAGGAGAGAGTGACACAACTTGTTAAACTGATTAAACAGGCAGGAATCTGCTCGGGTTGCCCATGTCTTTCAGCTGGGAAAAATCAATTTAAGTATTACAAATTACTCTCAGCATACATGTCATTGTATCTTGTAAAAATTTTGTGTTATTCTTTAGAAATACTGCAAAAAAACCAACAAACAAACAGCCAGTTCCATGTGAGTCCATGTCACCGTTCTCTTCCTCCTGCTAAAACCTCAGCTCGGTCAGGGCCCTGGATATCACATGATCGAAGAAGACATCTCGACGCAGCTCCGTCCCTGTGCCTACTTGTCGACAAGATGAGCAGCGAAGGCATAGTCCTCCCTTTCTGTCTCTGGTTCAAACTCCCTGTCTGTCTCTCTGACATACCGTCACTCACAGAGGTTGCATCAGTCACTGCCATGATGTAGCAACGGCATCCTGTGGCGAATTCTTCGCCATCCTGTCTCGTGTTTCACCTTGTGTATCTGCACGCCGAGAATGAAAGCCGGCTGGGAGCTGCCCAGTACAAACTGTGTCGTTCTAAGAAGCTGAGAAACTGTACAGGAGCAGCCGGGAAGTCACCTGTCCTGTTCAAGGGCGACGTGCCCGGGAAAAAGTAGGTGAGGGATGCAACACTTTCAGTAGTCTGAATTTCCCCAGACTGTCCTGGGACTCTCCCAGAAAGTCTCTCCTCATAACCTGAATTTGCTAACAGTTGGATGATACTGTCCCCATTAATAATAAAAAAACGCTGCTGCGGATATCAAGACCGATGCGATTTGATTTCCAGCACATCCGACTGCCACAGTCATCAGAAAATCAAACCCACGCATTCGCAATTCACATTCAGGCTTTGACTGCTCGGCACCCTCTTCCTGGTTCCATACTCATTTATGCAGAGTTTGGCATGGTTAATCTGATTCACCGCAGCATCCGTTCACACACATGAATCGACCGTTTACGCCACAGAGCCGACGCATGGTAACTGAAGGGATGTAGCAAGGAAAAGAACAAAAAACCAGAAGTAAGAATAAAAGAAGTGCCTGGCAGTGGTGGGCAAGAGTTGCGCCACACCTCCTCAGTTTGGCAGGAAACTCGAATTCTGCATCTGATAACTGTGTTTCAACATATAAGCAACACATGACATGAGCATCTTCAGAAAACAAACACAACTGTTTTGATGACAGTGTCACAGCATTCGCACCCTCCTCTCAGTAAAACTCCACTTTAACTCAAGACACAACCTACAAAAGAACTGTGGTCAAATGCAAAGCAGCTGAAAAGTTAGACGCAGTAATCCAAACGAGACGAGCCACACTTTATCTCAAATACGGCGAAAAATCAAAGCAACAAATCGACGCAGGTCTAGCAAGAATGAACCCTGCAACAGCATATCAGTTTCGATTGGATTGTGATCTCATTTCAGCATTAATACAGGAAAGCAGCTGGGTGAGCAGGAAGTTCTCACATATCAGTTGCATCGAGCTCGCGAGGTAAAAATAAGATCTGCAGTACAAGAAGCTGTGAGAAGAGGTTTAACTCAGCACCTGGGTGGAATATTAACATGTCAGGGTGACGGCAACAACCGCAAAGTGACATTTGATGAAAAAGTTAGCCAATAAATAGGTGACGGTTTTATGAGTCTGGACTTACCTGGAGTTCACACCATGCCACTTCCACAGTAGTCTCTGTATCCAGTCCCTTGTACACAGTCTTGAAGGACCCTCTTCCAATCTCTATGTCAAATTTCAGGAAGCGCCCATCAGGTGAAGTGCCTACAGCTTTTGTCTCTACTTCCTCGATATCCTCCTGTACTCGTTTCTCAGCTTCCCTCTGCTCTGCTCGTGCTTTCGCTAGACCTTTCTCCTCCTCCGTCTCCCTCTCTTTCTCCTCGGCCGGACTGCTAACGCTGCCCTCGGCCACGTGTTCTGTCACTTTTCCATCTTTCGCCACCTGCTCGGCATTCTTGGACGCTCCGGGGCGCGACGCAACGTCGGGCTGTTTGCCTGCTGTTTTGGCGGTAACATCCAATACTGTCGGGCTGGGCTCTTTTACCGCCCCATCTGCACCATGTTCGACGTTGCTCCCGGTGGGAAGGGCAACTGCGACACCTCCTACTCCTAAAACCTCCTCAGCGTGTCGTACGTGCCCGTCCACACCCGCCTCGCTGAGTCCAAGACAAGGATGAAGGGTTGTACTTTGCAGATAGGAACCTCTCTGGGCCTCCCTGTCCTCAGTGTCTCGTGCCCCAGGTCCAAGCCCTGAGGGCTGGGGAGCAAAGAAGGTGGGAGGCCCTTCGAAGTCCGGGGGCGAGGTGAGTATCACAGCTGCTTTGCTGGGCAGGTCCAAAGCTGTGGCATTAGAGTCACAGATGACACTACGACGGAAGAAGCGGTGTTCGGCTGTCTTTGAGTCCCTGTCCATCGTGTGGCGCCGACGCTGGACCTCGGGGTGTCCGCCAAGCTTCTCCACCACGTGCGAGTCTGAACTGGCCGAGCCGTTCACATTCTTGTGGGGGGTCTGGGGTGAGGGGCAGGGGGAGGCAGAAGGGGGAGGGGGGGCGGGGGCGATGAATTTGACTGCTTTGCTGCTGCTGTTGCTTTCAGACATTCCTCCCTGAGGCTCAGGACCACAAGAGAGAAATTCTATATGTATAAATAAGGATTTTTTTCAGTGAAATTTGATCAAAATATGTGTATACTGACTGTGGGCGCAAATCTTGACCAGCAAACTCCTTTTTTTTAAAATGAAATGCTCCCCAATTTCTGATCAAATTCCTGGACAAGCAAAGTGGACGGGTGACAGAAAATAAATCAATCCAATCAGCTGACTGCAGCGATCTTTGTTGTGCTCTATGTTTTTTCTAAGAAAAGGTTTATTAACTTTACTTCCTCTTTGTTATGTCAACTTGTTTCAACAAGACAGCATACAGTTCCAACAAGGCCCTTCCTTACAGGGCTCAGGGAAGCCCCAGGAGAGGCAAAGGGGCTCTCTTTTGACGACTGCGGAGGGAAAGGACAAAAGGCAGTCAAAGGAGGGGGAGTGCAAGCACTGCAATGAGGTGACACCTGTCAAATTAACACTCGAATCCATCCTGCTGCCGACATCCAGAGAGCAAGCACCACGACATGGAAGGACTGAAGATCTAACAGACCAGTGTGTCCTCCAAAAGGCTGATAACACAAAATATGGTTGGAATCCAATCTGTTACAGCTTGACGTGGAGGTCTGGTGAAGCCTCCTCTGCTCACTGAAGGCAGGACTCCTTGGAGAGGATGCCGACCTGCCTGGTGATGCCAGACAGAGGGCTAAGTAGGCCAAGCCTGGCCGAGCCCGGCCCAGCTTCCTTTGCTTCTGTCCTTGTCCCTGGAAGTGAAAAGAGAGAAGGAAGAGAGCTGAAAGATGAAACTGTATTTTCTTGATATATCTGACTATACATCACAAAATCACCATCTGCTTTCATTTGACCCCATCACTCACCCAACCAACCTCAAGGGGCTCCCAAATGATTCTTGTTTCCCTACCAAAGTGCCTAGCAGAACATATGAGCTGTCAAATGCTGTGACATTTTACTACGATTTGGCCCAAGGCCAGAGAAATATGAGTGACACGAGCAGCCTGGGAAATGAACGCTGCCGCAAGTTTGGTTACAGGTGACATTTGGATGTTCGTTTCAGAGGCAATTTGGGTAGTAAAATTGGGAAAGCAGGTCACTGAATGACAAAGCTCTGTTTCCCGTTCCCAAAAGGTGAATATTCACATTCACTGCTGTCATGAGAAATTTATTATTCCAGGATTTGGCTGTTCGTGTATTCAGCCAGCCTTTTGGCCCATAAGAAAATCACTCCCACACTCTTGGTTCGGGAATTATCAGTGGACGTTTGACTCCGGTTGAGCCCGAGCACAATCTTTAATCTCCAACTCAAGCTCATCGGCGAAAGGGAGATCTGCATCCAATGCCCGATCTCTCCCTCCCAATTGCCCCCTGTGTAGTTAATGCAGTGGAGCGATGCAGAAGAGTGTGTGCCTAATTGCTCCACGTTCCAAATTTAGCCCAAAGTCACCACAGCCTAGCTGACCCCGAGGTTAGGCTACTCTGTGGCAATTCAGCAGCTTAACATGAGGGGAGCGGAGCACTCCGAGTGACTGAGATAGAAACACTGCACGGAAACTACAGGACAGTGTACAAGTGGCATACTGCATTACAGAAAGGAGACATGTCAGGAGTCCAGAAATATGCCTACTGAATTTGCAATTTGCCTAACATCAGATAACTTCTGCTGTCTTATCACGGTGGCACTGGCACAGAGGAACGGCAGCTGCTTTGGTGTATGACGTTCGAAAACGTTTATCAGCACACAGAGCAACATACAGAACAGTCGTCTACAGATTTTCTTTTATTACCTCTGACCCCTGTGAGTGGGGAGGACACTAAGTGTGCGCAACATGTGTCAGTTAAACCAAAAACTGCACGAACCACTCCACTCCAATCCACCCAGATGATGTGTAACCACTTCATATGAAACCGTATCCTACAAAAGGATGACAAAGCCAAAATGACATCATGCTGATAAGATGGGCAAGTTAAGATATGTCTTCTTTCTGTGAGATAGGACACTTGTTATTTCTCAGAAGATACTTTTATATATCACTTTACACTAGAGTTTAATTTGGCTCCACGGCTACTGCATATTATCCCAATCAAGAGAAGTGGGTAAAGGATTAGTGCTGAAGAGGACACAGTGGGTAGAATCTGATTAGGATTTTTTAAAGTAAATGTTACCCTGTGCAGCTTTATACACCATTTTATTATTTGAGTGATGACATTTTATGAATGGTTGTAAATTCTGGCTGGAATAATCCCTCACATTACAGCACATGGGAATATTTTTTGCTTGTTCCTGCACCTGGCTGCCTCAGAGATTAAGAGAAGTCATTTACTCAACCAGATGTCTCAATTTACAGTCCAGGTGTAGACTATAGAAAAGGGACCTGTTATGATAAACAAGATTTATACATTACTCTATAGAGACTAGACTGATGACTAACGTATGTTACAGCGGGATACAGTGCATTACAAGGTGTGTTTAATCTAACTCACAAAAAAGTCTATCCGATCTAAATATTTCATTGGACAGCTGTGTATCCCAGTACCTGAACCTCTGTTTGCCTGAAATGCATCACAGTGATACATCATGAAACCCATAGGGGAATATGTGAAAAAATTAATTGGGATTCCTGCTGCAGAAAAACATCTGCCTCTCTGTGGTCGCGATTATGACATGGAGCTTATTTAAGAAATGAACCATGAGAAGATGTTTTTACAGTGATTTCACAACAGCTAAGGGGGTGTTGTTTTGTGTACAGGGAGCAGAAGCTTTATGCTTGTACAACCATAAAACAGCACAATAACCTCTACTGGCTCAATATAATGGCTGGGGAAAAACTAAACATACTTTTTAAAAATGTTAATCTATATTAAGAGCAAAATTAGCCAAATGTGATTTTAGGGCCACGCTGGTATTTTAATTAACCCAAATATTAGCTGATTTTGGCGCAGCAGACTGTTACTGTTGTCACAGGTGTCAGCAATTAGATAATCAATTAGCTAACCTTACTTTAGCCTTGTGAGCAAACTTTCTGACTCACACCCTCACATTTATTTGAACAGAAAAAAATAATAAATATCAATGTAAAACATTCATACAGCATTAAGACCAATGCAAATTATTTGCAAAACATCACATTTTGACTGTTATTTTAAGCTAGGCTCCCTATCACATATGACGCACATTTAAATGTTCACAATAGCATAGCTAAAAACTGGCTGGTCAAAATTAGATAAAAGATTAAAAGTGGTTAGCATTAGTAGTACCATTAGTATTAGTGTTAATGTAAGAAGGTCTTGTGGGGATTATGTCAATGCACAAAATAAAATTAATGACATCTGTTAAGTGACATAATAATAATGACATAAGTTCATCTCATTAACGAAAAAGAAAAAAAAAGATTTCCCTGTTGTAAGGAGATAAAAAAAAACCACGGGAGTAGTTAGCCACACAAAGAGTTAACGGGTTCATACGTTAACTCATTACAAGCTGTAAGTTCTGTGAAAACATGAATATTACACGGGCTGCGTGTTACTAACCTGGCTGTCCGGAGAGAGCGCAAGCCCTCGCTGAATGCCCTAAACCGTGAGCTGAGTGAGCAGCAAACCGCGCAGCAGCGAGGGGCTTCACCGCTGCCTGTTGAGGAACTCCACTAAACGAGAGGCTATGCAGCTAACTTTGCCTACACAACCCCCCAACACAGTCACGATTCAGGTAGAATACCGTAACTAAACAAAAAAATGTACCGTTACCTGTTACATCGGTGTGGGCTGTGCGGGTACCGGAGAAATAAAATGGTCCCAAAAAAACTTGATGAAAAAGCCTTTTAACTCCTCTGCAGTGGGGGTCCGCTCCGACACACACGGCACAAATGTCAGTGTAGTGCGTCACATTAAAGCCACAGTTGGTTGCTGAAAAAAGACCCCAAAGCCACTATTTACGAAGACATAACCGAGCTACAACCTTATCTATGTTGGAGGAAATATAGGTCCGAGCGGCGACACTGTGAGCGGAACGTGCGGCGAGACACCTCCCACCGGGGCAGAGAAGCCAAGTTCGCTCGCCGGGTGCCGCGGCAGCTCCGCTACTTCTCTCTGTCTGTCTCGGTGTTGTCTGCACCCCGGGTCTGCAACCGTTACCAGACGGCGACCGCTTCACTCGGAGGACGCGATATCCTCATCCGTTATCAGCATTCAGTCGGCTCCCGCGACCGCCGTGTGGTGCCTGCTCGGCTCGCGTGGTGCAGTAAATCCGCTGTGATCCACACTTTGATTCCCCTGTTTTCAAGCCATCAGACGGCGGCTCCGTCCGCTCCGTGCTCTTCTCTAGCGATGACTCGACAAGGCGACGGCTGGGCTTTCTCACAGAGGAGCCGCGTCAAGGCGGATACCGTTAGCCCCGTGCTTACAGGAAAGAGGCGTTCTTTCAAAATAAAGCAAAACGTTACGGAAAGATATATTAAAAAAACAACAGACCGTTTCAGTTTAGCGAATGGGGTTGTTACTGAATACATAAGCAATTTTCGCTGACGCTATTTAATTGAGCCACGCCTCCTATTTGTCCCGTGTTGTTATTATGTAGAGAAGTCAGTAGTTTGCACTAGTTTGATCTGATGGGAATCCAGATGTGGTCCTACTGCGTCCACTTGTCCATTTGCAGCAGGGAGGTGAGCAGGCCCGGAGTAGCTATTCTGGAGAACCAGGAAAATTCCCGGTGTGGCGGGCTGTCTTGGGGGTCGCGAGGGTCGACGTACCCTCAGATCAAACTGCCTGAGCTCACCTGAGCCCGTCGCAAATTACAATTGGTCACCTCTTTGATGACGTAGTCACGTTTGAGCCGTGGTATCAATTGATATCTACGAGGCAGGTAGTTAAGATGCAATGCGCGACAAAAACTAATTTGAAAAGAAAAAGAAATGGCAACTCGACAGCCCGACTTAAAAAATGAAAAGCTTTAGAAATGGACTCTGCTAAGTGTGCCATATTGAACATGTTTTTTAATGAAAACAAGCTCAGGGCTTGCTGTAAACCCGCTGGGCACGTGGCTGGATGGAGATGATGACACAGGTGAGCTAACAGTGCAACATATAATGACCACTGTTCAAGTTTATGAATCCAGTCAGCAAGTGACGCAGTGTTATATAGCCTAGCATACACTATACGAATAAGTCCTTTGTACGTTGTAAATTACAACAAGAACTAAGTGTCAAACACTGTCTTGTAGCTGCTGATGGTGAGATGGTGGAAGAGCTACCAGGCACTAAGTTCACAAAACTTGTTGCATTAATCAGTATACTGTCAAGGGGAAGCTATACCGGAGTGAAACTATGCTCCTGAAAAAAGTTGCATTAGTTAAAAAAAAGTTAATAAGTATTTTATTTTGACAGGTCAGGAAGTGCTGTTGTTTATCCAGGTTGGCTTGACACTGACAGCCAGAGGAAAACTCCAACGTTCTGAGCTCGCAGACAGCTGCAGTGTGAACCAACACATGTAGTTCATCGTGCTTTTATCTTATGTCTCGTTCATGGTCAACCTTGGTCAAAATGATGCTCACTGACCTTACGTGTGCTCATGTATGTATGTGGACTCTCTTTCTCTAGGTGTGTGTGTGTGTGTGTGTGTGTGTGTGTGTGTGTGTGTCCATGCGTGTGTCTGTGTTTGTGGTGGACAAAGTCTTCAGATAAAATACAACAATTTTGAAAACACTCCATTACAAGTAAAAGTCTCATACGAAAAATCCTGCTTGGTTAAAAGTACATAAATATTAGCAGTATGATGTAGTTAAAGTGTTCAAGTAAAAGAAGCAGTTTTGTCCCTCTGACTATTATATTATTATGTATTGCACAATTAGATGATTAATACTGAAACATCAGTGTATAATCAGCCTGTCAGTATTGTAGCTGCTGCACGTGGAGCAAGTTTAAGATACTTGCGTGAGCATTGATATCATTTATATCAATGCTCACTACTTTTTTCCTTTAACGTTGTCATATAATAATCAGTCATATAATTTTATTGGCCGTTAAATTTGTTTTTACAATTGTTGTACAATTGTCTTCTTGTTTCTCCTGTATGTTCACTATGTCTTTTTTCCATCTTTTTCTTTGCTGCTGTAATATGTGAATTTCCCCATTGTGGGATTAATAAAGTAAAATCTAATCTAATCCAATCTACTTCTTACACCTGTTTTATTTATATAAGGGACAACACATAAATCTGAGGGCTTGTGAGATAATCCTCATCTTTAACAATGTGTTGTGCATTATTATCCAACATGTACAATCTTTAGTTAAAGTTAAAAAGTTAAAAGCAACAAACAAAAGCTGTCAGTTAATGGTAGTGTGGTAGAAATTTGAAAGTAGCATAAAATGGTACCTCAAAACTGTGCTTCAGGACAATTTGTTACTACAACTGCTTTTATTCAACTTCACTTTTTTGTTCAGTTTATTTCACAAAATGTTGTAGTTTTAACTCATTAAGAAAGATACTTCACACTTTTTACTTCCTCCACATATTCATGAAAATGTGCTTTCTCAGAAAGTAGCCATTGTGAAAATGCCATTAAGAAACTCACCGCTGACCTACAGTATGTGACTTATTTAGACAGTCATTGCCATATCTTATCAAACGTAGCTCTTATCTAAAAGCTTCCACTGTTAATAGTGGGATAATTTGCTCAGATTGGCTTCTATGCAATCAGCAAACACGCCTTAAATGATAAAGTATTTTTCAAGGGATGTTGTCATGCCTGCAATTCCTCACATACACCAGCGTTTGTGAAAGCAGTGGGCCGGAGACAGCAAACTGGGTCATGGACTTGTTGTTTTGGGTCTTCACATGACCACCAGGAGTTTAAATATTGCAGCAGAACATGAATGAACCTGTGTGTGTTTCAGTACAGAGCACATCATTCAATTCCAGGTTCTGATTCCTGACCTGAAATAGGAGTTGGGCATGTGTTCATGTGTGTGGTAGTGGGGGATGCTCTTTTGCCTGTGTGCACATGTTTATCCTGCACTTTGCTTGAGGCATTGAAACACTATGCATGGTTGCCACAATAACATGGTGGAAAAGTGAAGACTGAACCAGACACTCTTTGGACTGCAAAAAAGTATGTCACTGAATGTGTCAAAATTAACGTATACTCTGTGGACAGCTGCTGAGAGATTGTCAACCAACCATTGTGTGGTTTGTACTTTACCCTCAAAAGTGTGTGTGTGTTTGTGTATGTTTTACATGTCACAGTTTACAAATGTCCCACTCTATAAAACACCCGTCCGCACAGTTGGTATGTTCTGCAAAACTGTGACTATGCAAATCAGTTACACGCACTCCTCATATTTAACACTTTGTTGCAAATGCAAGTTTGAATCCTTGCTATATGTATTTCCTAAACTGGATTCAAAAGGGCCGTTAATATGAGAGTGTTCAGTGGAAGTGGTTGATTGGGCAGAAAAAAATCCTGGAGAGAAACAGTCACACGGTGTGTGATGTTGACTCCATGTAGGCCTTTACAACTTATAGCAAAAGTTTACCCACAGCATTCCTTCAGCACACACACACACACACACACACACACACACTCAAAGACACACCTTAACTTCCTCCTTCAGTAAACTATAAAACTGCCCCTGAATATGACTGCATGATTTATACCCCCCCCCAACACATAAACACACACCCTCACCCCCATGCTGACCTGTACCTGGGTTTGATGCCTATTACTGCTTGCTAGCATACACGGCGTACTAGAACCAAACATTTTACTGTGTGGCAACCAACTGATTAGCTTAGCCATAAGCCCAAAGCTTGGCAGAGGGGGCTAGCAGCACTTTTAAAGCTCACTAATTAATGCTGGAGACATCTTGTTTAAAACAAATTGGTAAGAAAAAACAAAGTTCATTTAGACTTATGTTTACTTTGGGACAAAGGCAGCTGGGATAGCAGCTTGCCGCGTTTTCCCAGTCTTTATGCTAAGCTAAACTAACTTCCTGCTGGCTGTAGCCTTTACGTTTAAACTCAGTCATGGTATCAGGCTTCTCATCCAACTCACGACCAGAAAATGAACTCCAGTGTGAGACTTTTCTTGCATATTTTAAAAAGTTAGAGTAGGTAACAGTAAACAGGAACATATCAGCATGAATCAGACTTCAGGAACGTGCTATCATTGACTTTCATTCTCTTTGAGCAATCTAAAGCTAATTCCTAGGTCACAGTGTTTACACTGCATGTCACTTTGAATGTCATTGTAATGCCTGAAATCTAAATGGTATATATGTGTAGCTTCTGTGTCTTTCTTCATGGCTGTTTAAGGATCCGGCAGCCACAGGACTTGTATTTTGAAGGAGGCCGTGTTGACTGACAGCTCAAAGGGTTGGATTTCGTTAGCAGAGAGATTCTGACAACATAAGCTGGCTCACTTAGATAGCTTTCAGTGGAAAAAAGTGACATTTTAACCTCTTCCTTGTCATTTTCTCTCAGTGCTCCAGTCACCTAGTAATCTAAATTTCATTTGGTGTGACCTGTTTTTCTATCTTCTACAGAACTCAGTAATGCATTTTCTGATTTAAAGTAAAACATGGTGACCTTTCGAATGAGCATAGACATGTGAAGTGTGCAATAAACATAACTAGGCATAAATAGAAAAAGCTGTATACATACATACATATATTTACACAGGTAGTGGTGTGAAGAATAAGTGTCCAGTGAAGGGGTGGGGCGTTAATATAACGCATATTGACTTAGGGGGATGGACGTTAATATAATTTTATTCCAGAGCCTGATGGCAGAGGGGTAGAAGCTGTCCTTGTGACGGGAGGTTTTGGTCCTGATGGACCGCAGCCTCCGTCCAAAGAAGACAGCACTATTTTCTGTCATTTTGAAAACATTTTCCTGTCAAATTTGTTCTCAGTTGACCTTTGCTCTCGAAATGCTATTTATTAGCATAAGGCATAAGGTGATAAGGCACCGGCGGAGGTGCGTCAGGCAGCAATGCCCAGCAGGAAGACCATCAGCCTGTATCATCAAGTATTAGCATTTAAGTGTGAGTTTGGTTTCTAGCACAGTTGGTACTTCTTACTACTTCTTAGTATGATGACACACTCACTGCTATGTCAGCAGCCCATTCTTTATATTCTTGGTTATGCTTCCTCTTTTTGCTTCCTTATACACTAAGTTTGAGCCTTCTTCTGCTCTTCAGCTGTCATCAATCAGTTTTGGATGGGTGGATTTTCCTCCTAAAAAAACAAAACAAGAAAATATAAACTCATAAAACATATTTATTGATAGTCGTGTGTTTTCCAGTAGATTTGTGAGTCTATTCTAACTTTAATAACTTACTAAATATCATGGTATTATCTGCCCTGTGGAAACTATGTGGAAACTTGCCATTGCATGTAAAACATGCTATGGTTTCTCACTCATCTCTCCAATTCGCCGAGTGTGTGTTGCGTGTGTATCTTTTTTGCATGTATGTGTGTGCTGATGCAGGCTCGATAACTGACAAATTGTCTCCCCTGTTAAAGGGCAAAGTGTGATCTGTGCTGACCTCAACTAGAATTTGTCCTCCCAGCGAGTTACAACATGTTGGAGAATTTGCCGAAAGCTCAGGTATGTAAATGAGCCCCCCCACCACCATGTAAGCATGTTCCTGTCCTCTTCTTTTCTTAATCCTTCTTTCTTTCTTTTACCCAAAGGGGCTTTTATTAAACATTATTGGGTATCATAAGTGTGTTAAAAGTACACATATGACAGGAATAATGAGTGTGATATAACATCATGAATTACTGTAAAGGCTAGTTATGTCCCTCCCATGTGTGGCACATATGTTTTCTCATGTTCCTCTGTTATCTACAAATTCTGCGTAATGCATTATTGGACATCTGGCATCTAAATTCACTTAATTCATGACGTGAATTTACCACAAAACTTTTGCAGAACAAGGAGCTAATAAGTCCAGTATTCAGCGAGCCTCCTTGGCACACATGTGACAGATCAGATGCTGGCTTTGGGTGAATCGGCTCTTGTTATCACTCTCTAAAAACAAAAAAAACATTGATTGTAGATACACACACACCCGCTAAGACAACCCCAAACCAAAGGGCCTCTCAGCAAGACTACGCTCAACAAGTGAAGCATCCGGTCGAGTGCCTCGATCAAGGACACCTCGGCAAAACTTTTCTCTAAAACTATTCTCTACTGATTTATCGGACAGTGCTTTTCTTCTTCCTCTTCTGTAGTGCATGTGACAACTTAAAGTCAAGTCTAAACTCTTGAATAATGACTGGCCTGCCAGTAACTTAGGGCATGTATCGCTATGTATGTGTAAGTGCGTGGGTGTCTGTATGTTGCAACAGTGAACCTGTCACTTGCCTTGTTGGTAACACTGCATGCAGTTCTTTCTTTCTCTCCCTCTCAGGCTATCTTGAGACGCACACAGGGGGTGGTGGTGTAGATATATTTAATTCTGCATTATGGTCAATGGAGTCTCCATGCTTGCTTGGGTATACAGTGCATTGCAGGATGTATGATATTCATATGTAACATTTCAGGAAATAATTAACACACTACAATGATCCAATGATTACTGGATTATGCAGTTGTCAGACACTGGTACATTTGTCTGGACATTTCTTATTGATAGATGTGCAATCTCAAAGTGTACTAAATAATCAATTACGTTACTTTTTGTAAATGTTTTTCTGGAGCCTGTGGAGTTGCTTTGGTGTTGAAGTCTTTATGCTTAACGTTTGAATTGGGTTTAGTAAACCTTCAGCAGTGATGAAGGCTAATGTAAAATATGTATGACACATTAAAGGGCACACAAAAAAGTACCAAATGAACACTTGCTCTTAAATGTTGTGGCAGGGTGCAGTAAATTACATGGAGATCAGTTCCAAATCATCATGCAGTACTTTCTGCTACCAGGTCGTGTCACTAAAGAGTCCAGTTGTCAGTCTCGGTCAATGTCGAGTTTGACAGATTTCAACTGATCTCTCTGTAAAGTTTCATCCTCCACCCTCTCCTTTACTCCTTCGCACTATGATTTTATATGTCTCCCTAAAGATAATCATTCTTTTCAGGCCAAACAAAATGTACTTCCACCTAAGATTTCCAATTGCAGGCAATTAATGTAAATGAGGTCTCGTTCTCCCTGTGGGTGGTGAGCAGGCTCAGTTCAGGAGAGGAGAGGAAGACAAAAATGATTAAACATGGAAGTTGATTAAAGAAGAGCAAAAGCCAAAAGGTAATTACTTACTCCCATTAGAATTGGCTTTGCTTCATCATGTTCTTAACTTTGTTTTACAGCATTTCAAAATAATGGCTAGCCTGTGGGACAAAAGATAGGTACCACTAATAATTCTCTGTGTGTTTTAACCTCACGAAATTCCCTCAAAGATGGGGTTTGGTGTATTAAAACAGCTGAAATGGTGCGAGGGAAGTTGGTAGCAAGGCAGAACTATTATCAAATCATGTTAAAGCTCCCTCAAACATAAGGTGTTTCTAAAAGCTTTATGGTGGAGGGATTTCAATCCCAGAATTTACTGGGATTTCTCGCCAAAACAACTGCAGGAACCTGGCACTATTGTGTGCACATGCACTCTGACAAAGCCACATTGTCCAAACCGCAATTGTAATAAACACTGAAGTATGGCCTTGAAATGTAGTTATTAGGGTAATAAAATATGCCAAACCTTTCAGCCTGCAGCTGTTTCCTACAATTACTGTTCAAGCTACAATGGCAGACGCACTTTTGTAGCTAGAATATAGAGAATAAATGTGCATCAACAGTGCAGAATGTGATGTGCAGTGGGCTCAGCTAGAGGCTTAACCGTGCAAGTCTTTATCGCAAAATCAGTATCATCTGAGTTCAAAGGGCGTTCAGCATGTGGAAAATATTACTATTTGAAAATGCAAACGAAAATGAGAGTATGCACCATTTTCTCATTATCTGCAGTCCTGTTTTAAAATCTAATTTCCTGTTCCAAGGGAGGGGCAGGTAATATATTCCTGAGAAGTAATGATTTTAAACCACAAGAAAACAGCGTGAGTGTGAGATATGAATGTTTGAAAAAATACATTGATTTTCATTTCATGCTGCAATTGCTGTAATTTTGACTGTCCCCCATCAAAAAAAAAGAAAAACGAAAAGCATTTTCAATAAGTGTACTGTGTGAGAAAAGACACATTTGATTTTCCAAATGGTTGTGCATCATATGCTGTATGTTTGTCTGCAAGTGTGATTCAGTTATGTTTGCAGTCTCTTGTGTCTCTTGTCACACCGGGCCTTTTGTTATCCTTGTATCGTCGCCCTCCCGCAGTGACTGAATCACTCAGTTTTCATTCACAGTGACTTCAGAAACATCCGATTTACATAAATTGGAGCCACTGCAATCCACGTATTATAAAAGAGTCTAATGGGTGCAGCAGGGGTCCAGGACAGGGACACACATTTAAAGGGCAAAAATCAAAGTTTGACCCATTTTGGCCTCTTCAATATTTTCCCGTAAAAAGCAGGTTATTTACACTTGAGGACAAAAGCAAGGAGTAGCAATGGTAGGTAAGTTTCTACACTCACATCGACCTGCTGTATTTAAAGAATTGTTTGACATTTTTGGGGAGTACACCCATTCTCCTTTTTTCCCCAAAGAATTAACAAGAAGATCTTTCCATTTGATGTCTATCTGTTTGTTAAATGTCAAACCATAGCCAAGAGACAGCTATCTTAGCTTAGCATATACTGTGGAGCGGAGGCAGGGGAAACAGCTAGCCTGGCTCAGTTGTATAGTAAAAGGTTTTGGTATGGCTTAAACAAGTAGCGTATCTATCTCTCGATCTTCGGAGGTGTTGGTTGGCAGATTTGTTTACCTGCTAAGCTTACTGCTTACCTTGTTTTCAGGTATGCTAAACTAAGCAAACAGGCTTCTGTAGGTGGCTTGACATTTCATGGACAAATAGCAGAATGTATGAAAGTAGGATGGTGAAAAAGATTCTTTTTTAAAATGTCAAAACAGCACCTTTAAGGAGATATAGATGTGTTCTTTGAACAAAAGTGAAATGTCAGCAATTTGCACTATAATATGTTGTGTTTCAACATGCTTCGGTGCAAAAATGACCGAAGCATGCCCATGGTGAAAATGTTGAAGTGCAGCAGGTGGAACGTGAAAGCACACCTGCACCTGCATGACTGTCGGGGATACAAGCTAGCACTTTGATCTGTGCTGTTAGACGCTATCATCCCAAGGTAACCTGCTCTCTTTCACATGTCTGTGCATGCATGTGAATGAGGGCCATGATCATATGTGGGTGAACAGCTGATAGTGTGTGTCCATGCATGTGAGTGTTTGGTCTGATAAGATGTAGGCCTATATGCTGTTATCAGCTGCTTATCAGAAGCTTAGATATGCAAAGTTATGATCTGCCAACTTTGAAGTGGGGTTGCCTGAATCTGTGTGTGTGTTTCCACCACCATGATGACTTTTTTTGGAGCATAAAGACCCTTTTGTCATTGCCAGAATGAGAGACTGGCACGGTCTGGTTAGTGTGTGGTTGGATGTGCATGTGTGTATGAAAGAGAGAGGTCAACAGAAAGAGGTCAGCTCTGCCTGGTACGCAATTGCTGAAGCCCTATCTTTGTGTGTGTGTATATGTGAGTGAGATAGATAGACAGAGCGAACAAGAGTACACATGAACGAGACAAAGAGAGAAAAAACAGACAGAGGAGTGTACAGTATATGTTCAAGTCAGTATAATTACACAAGGTGTCATGTGTTGCTAAAGCTGATTTTAAATCATTTGGACCAGTGATTGACAAGTCTAAGGCAAGCCTCAAAACTGTCAGAGTGAGTCCCAACTCAAGTTTCATGTCCTTTGGGGACAAGTCAGTTTCAAGTCAAGCCTTCATAAGCAAGTTGCTCGTCATCAGTGCTGACATTTCCCTGACATGTCCTTTTCCAGCTGTGGGGTTTTTTTTATAGCTGAAACTGTTAGGCATGAGATTTAATATGCATAACATTCTCCAAGGTATCTTATTCATGTGTTAATGTTTCTAGGGGGTCAAAACTTCAGAAATGAAGGGTTTGGCTTTCAGTCTCAGATTAAATTCAGTCTTTAAGTAGTGAAGTCTCAAGTGAGAAAGCTGAGTCCTGCCATGAGTCCACATCTCCAGTCTCAAATCGATCAGTTGACATGTTGCTTCATTCCACACTACAACATTCTGACAGTGAAAAAACTATGTCTGTGCCATCATGAAGCATAAAAGTTTTTGACATGCTGTCATTAAGGTGTATATTACATCCCAGACCATGCCATGCCATGATCCTCGTAGTTTTTAGGAAAAGATACCAGATGTTTTCTGTTATATATATATATATAAAGAAAGTTAATAATGTTTTTCAAAATGCCATTGCTTTCTCTCCAATGATCTTGCTCAGACAGCTTGTGAATTCATGTCATTAACACCTCCTTTCCCATTATTTCACTTACTTCACTCGCCCCAGCAACTTTGTGTAAAATGCATCACACTAACTTTCATTAACGGCATGAGCCAATTTATTTGAAATGGATTCAGAGTGCACGAACATCACATCTGAAATCTATGTGCATGGAGATCATGTTGCTAGCAAATTTTGTGCACAAATGAAGGCTACTCCCGTTCAGGAGAGATGACGCTGCAAACAAAAAGCCTGTGTTGCAGGTTTTGTTAGTGTTTCGCAAGATGCTCTCACAACTTTCTTCTAAAGTCAAGGAAAACTGCAACATCAAGAGCAGGACCGCCGAGAAAGGCCCCTAAGGCTTTACTCCTAGAAAACAAATGTTATTGAGGGTTAAACTGAATTACAGGTGCAGGATTTACAGCTGCTGATTTAGCTCATATGTATTGTCCATATACAAGTAGAAACATGCACGAAACAAAAAGAATGCACCTGAGGAACTGCTGTTCACAATCACACCAGAGCCGCCGCTCTAAAGCAGGATTACACATTTAGCCAACTGTCTGTAAAAGACATCCCACTTTAAATCTCTGTGAGCCGAGAGTATAAGTAAAGGTATATAAAGTATAGCTGGAGCTACACAGCGATTATCCATCCTAAGAACTGGAAAAGTCAGAGCGTGCTGTAACTGGCACCTTCTGAAGACTCTCTGTTTCTAGGAACCAAAGAATGAGGAGGTTTGGCGGAACAACTGCTGTCTCATGTCAACTCTGAGTTTCTAGGAACGACTACAGAAATAAAAACCTGTGGTTTGTTTTTAACCTCTCATTTGGCGATCAGCTTGGAATATATTGCTCAAATAGTCCAACAATCTATACACAAGTTAAATTATCCATCACGAGCTGGTGAAGAGTTACTATACAACCCGTAAATCCCTGAACGCCGACACAAGTGTATTTCGAGAAAACCACAGAAACAAAATAGCTTCTCGGACGGTGTGAGCTGAGAGTAGCAGAGTTTTTCCTGGAAGCTTGTTAATTTAAGTGGCTTATGTTTCCAGCTTTCAAGCTCTGAAGAGAGCAAAAACTGAACCATTATTAGAGTGAAAACTGACAACAGCTCAGTCCTTTAATGATAACTGGACAACAACTGCATATATATTTTGAGAAACAGTTCGCAGTTTATGTTGGTTTAGAGACAACGGTAGGATATCGGGGCTGATTGATATTAAGCAATACTATACTTATCCCAGGAAATGAATGGCAGCGCTCCTCATTTCTGTCAGCAGTTAATAATTGTGGGAGGCCACAGTCCTGGTGGCATTATGATTTATTGAGATAGATGTAGGCTGTGAGGGCTACACAGGAGACCTAAAACGTTTGTCTGAAAGAAGAAAAATGAAGTTACCTATTGGCAACAAACTACTGGCCACCCTCCATTATCACCCCTGTGTGACACCCTTAACACACAAAGTGGGACAAAGGTTCGCTCTGCTCACCGTGTGTGCAATGTTCTGTTCACATACACTTAACATAATGAGATTCCTGCCATTTTTTTTTTTTTGAGGATTATGGTCTTGCAGCGCTGTGTTTAATCACTGTTGACACCTACCTTTCACCCGCAGGACGCTGCGTGTTTGAATATTTGAACAAGAGGGACAGGAAAGGACACATTTTGTTCGTTAGCCCCACGTGACAAGAAAAATTTGTGTCATCTGCATATTTGCTTGCGGTAAACTATGTTTTTGCGTGTCCAAGGCAAAGATTATTTTTCGGTTCCTGAATTCTTCCAGTTTCACTGACAGGTAACTTTCTGGGTTTGAGAGGTTTCTATCGGTCTATTTTCCTACTTCTCTTTCTGTGTTTTCCCCCTTGTCCTCAGAGTTTCTGTCTTAAAGTCAACATCAGCACATTCCTGTGTCACCTTGGTTTCACAAAAGGCCTTTCAATCTTATAATCTAATAAACCTTAATTTTCATCTAAAAACATAGCCCCATTGTGTCCTCTGCACTTATCCTCTTCTACACATTTTCAGCACCTATATCACGTAAGCCTCTTTTACATTAAAGCGAGATGACAGAGCCATTGAAAGAAGAAATAAGACATGTCGGTCATAAGAAATAAAACGCAGCCTTGTTCGACACTTACACTCTCGGGTTTTGCTGACCCAGTCTCACTTGGTGTGGAATGACCAGTAGCTTGTGGTCTAGCTAGTATTAGTTAATGACAATAAACTTAGTTAGATAGATTCAGCCTGGTTAATGTATGTTACTGAGCCATTTAATGGACTTGATAATTCTTCTCTGCAAATTACAACACATATTTTTCACTCTAGTTCTATGTATTGCTGCAGATAGTGTTTGGTTTTATTTGTCTAGGTTTTGAGATATCCATCTCTAATTCCCCTGATATTACTAGGCCTGTTTCCTGTGCCCACAGTGTCTTTGGTCCATGTTTCAGAGCCTGGGGGTCCCCTAGTTTAGAGACCTGTAAACTCCTAACAGTGGAGCCTCAGTGCTTTTACTGGGAAACACGTCTGACCTCAGTTAATTTTAACAGAAATGCAGCAGAATGTTTTTGTTGAGCAAACAAACAGCACAAATAGACAGAACTTCGCTGTCATTGGCTTGCCATTCAAACACAGCCATACACAGGGACAAGACTAACACTAACACTAATATTTGCCTGGTTTTCAATATGGAAGTTCATTTGGTATTCTCGAATTTTTTTTCACAACCTAGATTTGGTACAGAGGGAGAATAGAGAAAGAGAGAGACACAGACAGGCTGAAAGGTTGCAAAGTGAGAGAGAGGGAGTGGGGGAGACCAAGATGGGGGTGAATAAGCCGTTTGTTTGTCTCTGCTCTGTCCTCCCTAGCCTTGCCTGGTGCTTGGTGCCTGGCATCCAGGGTAATTTCCTTTCATAACGAACACTGCCATCCGTGCATTAGCATTTTCACTGCAGTAGGGGCAACACTCGGTACCCGAGTCTGTGTGTGTTTGTGTGTGTGTGCGCGCCCTTGGTTGGTTGCTTTCTACAGGCCTTATTATGCAGGGAATAGGGAAGACAGAGAGAGGAGAGCAGGGCCGAGACATCGACCTGACATCGCTGAGATCCACCATGCCGGCCAGTGGCCCTCTGCAGGTTAGTGCACCTGAAAAAAGACAGTGGAAACTGTTTGAAAAGAAAAAAAATGGGGAGACAGGGAGAGCGACAGAGTCAGGTAAGGTAAGAAACAGAAAAATTGCATCATTGCAAGTAGTCAATTTAGACTACACTTCAGATGCATCTCTCTTTCTGTTCAGCAGTGGTGTCTCCCACCTCTCTCCCTCTTTCTTTCTGTTTAACCCCTCTTTCCCGGTCCCTATCCCCTTCACTCTTTCATCTCCTCTCCCTCAGACTTGGTTGAGTCTGTGGCTCTAAATCGTTGCTCCTCTTAGCTTTGCCACAGAGCTGTGGTATGTCCTGCCTACGTGAGAGCTGAGGATCAGAGGGTTGCTGTGTGGCTCTCTGGGTTAGGCTGAGTGTCTGTCGTCCTATTCCGAGACCATGATATGATTGAAACATCCATCAAATATCAATTAGGGCCCAGGTGCAAAGGCTAATAAAGTCCACTAATGTAGCCACAGGTCAACAGAACAGGTACTCACTAATGCCAAGAAAAAGGGGTCAAGGTAGGGCTGGGGACCTGATTTATTGTTCTCTTATGAACAAACTTTTTTTTTCAGTGAATTATTTTCTAGAGTCTATTTTGTTTAAGGATTTTTTCAAAGTTTGGTTTGGCATTGTTTAAAGCAGTTTTGCACTTGTTTCTTTATTTAAATAATCCTCTCAATCATCATTCGCTACAGCTTTGGGTATGCAGGGTGGCTCGCTAACACCACTGACCTCCCACACACACACACACACACACACAACCTCCCTGGTGTTACGATTCATCTTGTTTATCAGTGTCAAGGCCAGCAGTGTTCCTGCCCATCAACCAGCAGGGCTATCAGTTACTGGTATATTTAGCTACACTGTCTCCAGTGAACAAAGTGCTATTACTCAAGAGAAGCTGTATGCGTGTGTGTGCATGCTTGTGTATGTGTGTATGTGTGTGACAGGGAAAAATGTACAGTGGGAGCATATACCCAGAGTACATACCCCACTTGCTTTGTGTTAACTTCATTTTAATCACTGTATTTTAAAGGTGCTACATGTAAGTGCTTTGACGTTAGCAAATGTGGAAATTAGCATGCTAACCAGCTAACCATCCTGCTGGTGATATCCATTTGTGCCTCAAGAGGTGACAGTGAGTCATGCTATTGTCCAGTCAGTGGAAGAGGATGAAGCAAGTGAACTGCTGTTAATGCTAACTTCAGCGATGTAGCAATAGCACTTATAAGTCGGACCTTTATAGCATAGTCGGTATAATTTAGGCTAAACCAAACACATCTCTTTCACTTTTTTTATTGCATTCTGCTCTCTCAATGGTGCTGGTGTTGATCAATGAGTAGAAAGTGGAATTTATACGATATTTCATATTGTGTATTAGACAATGTGCCTTTTACTCTTTTTCCCACATCCACACCTTTGTAATTGCTTTAGGATAATAGTTAGTTCATTGTGCATTGGTCATGACAAACACATTAAATGTGCTTCATTTTTCCTCCTTTCTGCTACATTGAAACCTAATTCTGATTTCAGCCATCCTTCAGTACATTTGCTGGCTCAGTGAAAATCTAACGTCAAATCCAATGGTTATGAATTTATGTCACAGCAAAAATATGGTTGTTTACCTGCCTGCTAACCACCTCCAAATTTACCAGTCATGAATGCTGGCTATGTTCACCTACCCCCCCCCCCCCAACCAAACACACACATTTTCACACCCTGCAAAGTCTCACTATATACACGGTGTATGAGTCTGTATCTGTAATGTTTAGGATAATATAATGTCACTAAATAGCCTGTTAAGTGCAAACAGTGATTACTGTAACCACAGCCAGCTGTTACAGTAGCTGAAGCAGAGGCCCCGTGGATATTTTTACAGCAAGAGCTAAATGTGATTGTGAATGACAATCAGGACTGCTACAAGTGTCAGCAGGGCCGGAGCCCTTGCACCACCGAGTGCAGATAAGCTGACAACCTATAGCGCCATCTGGCCACCATCAGCCCCGAGCTATGGCAGTAATGATCATATCATGTGGCTTGGAGCATAAATGTTTGCGTCCACAGATGCCAGGTACTCGCCACAGCTATTCATTTCATCCCTGGTTGCTTAATCACACGTTGACAGATGTGTGGAGAGAAACATGTGATCCTCAATGAAGCGGAAATGAGTGTACGTGCTTTATGCACACGTGTGTTTAAGAGATCGCTCTCTCAGCATGATGCACATACCAATATGTCCATTCCAGCTCGCGCCAGTAGTGCTGCTACATTATGCATCTCATATGTCTTTTCTATGCTTTTTTAACAGGTGTTAGGATGCAGCACCTTTGCAGGATTCAGATAGGATGCAGCAGGTGTACAGTAGTAGTGTGTATGTTACAGTAATAGCAAGTGATAAACTGAAGGGCATTATGAATTGGATGTTCTTTACAATTCCAGTTATGCACTCCTAAGTGGTTTTCCACAGTAGTCACTTGTCATTTATAGCCACTGCTGATATGTGTGGCACATTCACATACTTGTATGTGTCAACCTCTTGTACTTGAAAATACTGCAGCTAGTCTGTCTTTGAGCTTGATGGCTTCATGTAATCTCGTACTTTGTTGATTAGCGACACAAAGGCTTTCAACACGGGAGCTTTTGATTCATATGTTGGTGTCAGTTAGAAACCCTGTTAAATCCTCAAGTGTTTTTTTTCTGGTGTTTAGTAAATCACATATTTTGTCTGAAAGAGGACCAGACTTACCCTTAAATCCTATGAGCTGAGATATGAGCTGGCTTTACATAATCTGTTGTCAGGTGAAACCGTTGCGTGTCAGTCACGCAGGACTTTGAATACTGTTCGATGCCTTTGGACATCTGGTTAATATTGTATGGGCTTCAAGGTCTCTGAGTTCACAAAATTTTCTCATTCACTCAACATAGTTTAAAGTCAAGTCCAAAAGAAGCCATGTAATTTGCTGAAATTGGATTTATAAGGTTTTTGCACAATGCCTGTGTGAAGCTGCTATGATGAATCTATTTCTGTGGTGTGAAGGCTTTACACCCCCAAGTCACTCTCTATGTGCAGAGCACAGCAACAGGGTGTGGAGAATGAGTCAGATCACATGGCTTCTCCAAGCAGGACAGCCATGTTTCAAAGACAGAACATGGCCTGTATAGTGGCTAAATGCTTTACAGGAAATTAACATCTCTTATCTTTAAGATTTGTTTGTGGACCACACATTCCAATAATCAGTAAAGCAAAACAGTCTCCAAACAGGAAATAAAGACTTTCATCCAGTTAAAGTGGTCACTATTTAATGTGCTTTGCTGATACTTTTTATAGAGGTTTGTGTGTGTTTTTTTATGTCAACAGATTCCATGAAAAGGTCAAAACTAACATTGTCTCTCAATACTTTACAACTTTCTCAGGCTGTCCCACTGAAGACATGGATATATAAAACAGATCCCAAATATATAATTTCATTTAAATAAACACCTGAGCAATGTGGTTTTTGGCAGACGTTACTCAAACAAGTGGGGGATTATTTTCAGCTGTGGATTTGGTTTGCTAGTTTGCTAATTTACAACAGCAGGACAATTTGTGAGATCATCTCAAAATAAACTACAGTACTCATGTTCATCAGCTTGGGTGCTGTGGAAAAAAAGATGTGAGAATTTGCACGTCATTGCTTCTGCAAAAAATCTTATACAATTATAATGTGTTTCCAACAAATCCCAGAGGCTCAAACAGAGCACACAATGAATTTGACATTGAGAGAAAAAAAGCAAAAGTAATGATGTGTCAGTTTGAAACAAAAATACATCACCCTGCACAAATACCAGGAAGGAGAGAATTAACTTTCCTCTGTCACTTTTTGTAGATTAATTATTCCACATGCTCTCAGGTGATTTCAGGCCTCAGGAGCTCCACAGTGTGGGGATCTGTACAGAAACATAGAATTGAGGTGAGGCATAAAATGAAAGTCCAAATCACAGCAACCCTACATGCATGACAATTACATTTCAGAGACATGTGAGGTCGTTTCTCATATGGTAACAAGCCTGAACTGGCCATAGAGCGATTTTTGGCAGATGCCAGAGGGGCTGGGCCACTTCAGGGTAAGTCTTGCATGTCACTCAGAGGACAGCATCAAAATAATACTGTAGATATGCATGTGTCGCACCAATGGTAACAACTGTATTACTATAATTATAATAAGTATATACTCAGGTGATGTTCTTCCCATCTTTCCCTGGACAACAAGTTGTTTACCAGACTAGTTTTTCTTTTATGCATCTCTGTTACCCTCTGGCGCTGTGTGTCCCTCCACGGCCAGCGTCCTTCTCAACTCCTTCCCACTTCTCTCACTTCCCAGAATACATTACTGCCTCTCCTTAACATTACATGTTGGTGTGTGTGTTTGTGTGTGTGTGTGTGTGTGTGTGTGTGTGTGTGTGTGTGTGTAACCCCTTCTTGGCCCTCACATGGCAAATGCCACATTCCGAGTGTGGGTGTGAAGTACGAGAAAGTGTGTGTGTGTGTGCCCACGCTCATGTATGTGTATGTGTGTGTGATTCCGAGAACTCTCATCTGAGACCTGACTGAGCCTCATCTTTAAAGGTCCATTGTTGTGTAGTAGTTGTGCAGTGTAGAATTTGCTGTGTGTGTCCAGATGATGGTGCATATATATTTTTTTAAGTGTGTCAGTATTTTGACAGAAAGAGAATATTTGCTGTTCCATACAAGGTAACCAAGAAGGTCTGTAGTGTAACGATGGATCAGATGCCAAAGTGCTTCACACCAGAATTTAGACCTTTCCAATTGAAACCATCTACATCCTGCTTACACCGTTAACACACCTGGAAGGAGCCCTTGTATCAGGAGCATCTCCGTGGGGGAATCAGGAATGAAACAACCAGAAGTGCCGACCTTTCATTTCCCATCCCAGGTTTATGCTCCTGCTCTGAGAATCAAACCTTTTAACCTTTTTGCACATCAGCCAGCCATGTGTCCACAATCTTACAGATAAATACTAATATATATTTTTAATCGACAGTACATCCACTAGTATTTGATTCAGATGATTTTTTAAAGCCTTTGCTGTCCACACCCGGACAATAAATTCTTTCATGTACTCTGCTTCAACCTCTTTTAGTTTAACGGCTCTTGCCAACAATGAAAAGGTGTATTACCACCATCTGGGAATAGGTGTGGTTGAATGGATAGAGCATTTCAAAAAAAGTACAAAAGATGACGTGTTTGGATTCCTGGCCTGTTCCTCAAATCATTGTCGTTTTCATCCTGCAGTTGTCTGATAACAGGAGCACAAAGATACGCAAGTGAGAGACTGGCAATCATGTAGTAATCTCTAATTTCCTCATTTATATTTTCTTGATAGGGATATGAATTAATCCCTGAAACATCCAGTATGTAAACATGTTTTCATATATGGACACAGTAAATTTCACTTAGTTTTTCATTTGCCCTATTCCTCTTTTCCGTTTCTATTTCTTTTTCTCCCATCGTGCGTCTGTGTGTGTGTGTGTGTGTGTGTGTGTGTGTTTTTCTTTTCATTTCTGGGGGGAAATGACAGCTGACTTGGTTTGGATCCGAAACAGCTTTATGGGACTAGCGCGTAATTCACTGCAACGTGCATGTGTGTACGAGTGTGTGTGTGCAGAAGAGATTCCTAGATATTGTGTTTACAAAAACGGCCGAGATGAGTGATACCAGATGAAACTTTGGAGCACAGCAGATAAAAGCATAAGTACTGTCATCACAGATACATAGTTCTGCTCCTTTACATCCACTTCAATAGGATTTAAACTCTTAATCCTTTGTCCAACATGATTTTCAACCAGAGGAAGACACACTCTGGACTCTGGAATGTTATGTTTCATGAAGACGTTGTTCATCATTTTAACAAAGTCATCATCTTTAAAGCCTTGAGTTGATTATTACACATAAATCACTCGCTGCAGCTTTAGGCCAAGAGTGTGGTATCACTATTTTCTTCCTCCTCCACTTGTTCCACCCTTGTTTGCCAAGAAAGAATAGGAAACCCCCCTCTTCCAGCGCTGAGGCTCCCCTGCTGGGACACTGTAACTCACAACACTACAGCTCAAATATGCATATGCACATCCATCACAAACGCACACCAGACTCATTAATCCAATTTCAGTCAGTCAGTCTTTTGAGGCTTTTCACAGATGATCTGTGAAGCTCACACACACACACACACACACACACACACACACGTCTCATAAATACAACATGTCGCTGATTGAGTTTTCTTCATCAGTTTATTTTATTTTCAATGTGTTGCTTATCAACCACACATAACGCAGCCTCATTTCAACTGCAGAGGTTTGAGGTTTGAGGTGCCACACGCTTCATTGAAAACTGTAACTCACGGAGGGTGCTGCGCGCTGTTCTTGGATGGAGGCCAGACATGTATGGAGACACAGCCATGCGCACGTGGCCGCACATCTGTGGGAAAGAAAGCACGCGCGTAAAAATAGATGTGAACATGCACAATGTCATAAACAGGGGTCGGCTGCAGTAGTTGAGAGATTGATCCTCTCATCCTCCTTCTTCAACAAACTTATTTCCTAAAGTTTGTGCTATTTCTTTAAGAGAGGCATTACAAGTGTGAAATGATACAAAAACATAGAAGGGGTGGGGAGTGGGGGTCACTTGGCTTGTAAGAATCAAGGGAAAAAAGTGACAGGAATACAAACACACACAGAATCTGACCTCTTGTGTTGTTAAATTGTGTTGCTGTGCTGCAGGCCAGGATGGAGGATGTGTGCATGAATGTGTTTATGTAAATTGAGGGGTGATCTAAAAGTAAATACAGATCTCTCTTTTTCAATCTCTGTTTTCCTTCCCTCCAGCACGAGTATTAGGTCATCAGACAAGGATGTGTGTGTGTGTGTGTGTGTGTGTGTGTGTAGTGGGAAAGAACCCAGACCTGAACGTTTCTGTATGTACGAACATGTCCAGTTGACATACGTACAGTATATGTTTGTGAATATGCTGCTTGTACGTTTGCCAGTGTCATGTGTGGACACGAGAATGTGTGTGGATGTGCACAATTTTGTGCACGTGCCTGCTGTGCCTGCAATAGTCCCAATGAGATGAAAACTGTCAATGGAAGAAGGTTAAACAACAGGAAAATAATACTTTATAGCTGCTCCAGTCAATATATTTACATTAAAAAAGATTATCATGTAATGTGAGATGGTTGAGGAGACAAAGTCCACAAAGAGTATGACTGCAAGTTTAGGGAACAATTAAAAGACATTTTGACCCAGAAAACAATACAATTTTGTGTTTAAATATGATTTATTTCATGTTTATTTAATGCGGTGAACAAGTATTGCAACAGTTCCAGGCATTTATAGAGGGAGACGCTGTCAAAGTTATTATTTAATTAGTTGTTCGTACCATTTGAGTCATGTGTCAGTTTTACTCAAACCTTGTGAGTTTAGATAGTAGTAGTACCGCTTCCAAGTTTGACTACAAGCCGTTGCATTTTAGTTGATGATGTAGTTGATGTGGGTTGAGGTCATGTGTGATTTTAATTGTGTTTAAAAGAGAAGAAAAGAAAAAGTTGGCGCGACTGTCAGATAGAAGTTAGCGTGGGAGGTGGGTGAGGTTCTCTCTTACCTCATCCAGTCTCTGTCGCTGATGTCCCCCCTGGTGCCTGTGGTTCTCATGGGACTATTGTCTGATTTCAACACAATGAGATCACGCTCAAAGTGAAACAATGGCACTCTGTTATTAATTCGCCTCTGTTGTGAAACCACAAAGCCACCAGGTCTCAAGGGAATACACTCTGTTTCCATTAGGGTCCAGTTCATCTGAGAATCACGGCACATTTGTACCCACGTTCTGCTAATTTTCTATCGTGACTTGGAAAACAGTGTTTGGCTGTTTTGCCAAAAGGCCATGCCTGTTTTTGCTTTTAAAAGGCAATGAGACAAGTTGTGGAGATGCTAAAAAAAGTCTCTCAGTTGTTATTAGCAGATATTATCATGTCCAGCAGGCTCAAAACCACTAATGAGGCCCCCGCTTTGACAGGGTACTACTTTAACAAGTACATATGTTGTATTTTGAAACTTTCACATGATCGGAAACGGAAAAAAATCTTTCACAGCATTTTTCTCTGTTTTATGTCAAAGCCTGTGTGTATACATATATCATATATATTTAGGAGTCTCAAAGGACCTAAATAAATGCCCTGTTTTAGAACCCTTTTGCAGTGTGTGTGTGTGTGTGTGTGTGTGTGTGTGTGTGTGTGAAAGAGTGTTTAGCTCGTTCAGGAATATCCGTCTACCCTTTGACCTCTTCAGTGAAAATAAACAGCCATAATTCCTTGGAGACAAATAGTCATTTACTTCTCCTCGGAGCCACACGTACAGACACAAAAACACACTAGCACACACACATGCAAAGGAAAAACAGTGGTTGTATTACCTGGAAGTACAGCGCACAATACAGACCAGTAGTTACGAAGCACGAAAGGGAAATGAGGCTGTTCGTTAACAGGATACTTCATTACCAAAGAAGACCAACAACTGACCCAGTGGTAAATAACAATGCGTTGTCCTCTCTCCAAAATTAAACACACACTTGTATTCACCCGCACACCTTGCGGGACTTGTGGTTTGCAGTGGATTTCAGCCTCTGGAGTCCATAGTGTGATACGTGATGGATGGACAGGTGGACACATTGCAGTCCCGAGAAGAGCAACACATCATTTTTGACATACATTCATCATTCCCACAATGCCACAGTAATACTAATTAACTCCACAAGGAGCTAAATTGTGATTTCCCCTGATTTCTTCTGTGTCTTTAAGCTCAACACATCTGTATTCTCTGTGGAGGGCATTCTTTACTGTGACTGGACTTCAGCCATAAGGTTAATTACAATGAAGAATATCATCGTGCCTTTTTTTGCTATGCTAAATCAACACACTGCAGGCTACTGACACTTACAGTGTTTGACTTTGAGTGTAAAATTAGATAATAAGCATTAACTTGCCTGTGTGTGTGCGCTGCAGCACGCAAATGTTTGCTCATGCAGTATACATACAGTATTTGCATTTAAGATACACTGAAAAGGATTACGCAATCTCTCTCTCTCTCTCTCTCTCTCTCTCTCTCTCTCTCTCTCTCTCACACACACACACACACACACAAACACACACGCACAACCATCACTCCGGGCACGTTCCTATGTGTACCTTTTTGACTGATCAACCTACTTTTCGTCATGCATCACTTAAATACTGGAATGCTGACTCACTGACAAAAACCACTACCACTACACACACAAACACATCTGTCATTCTTTAAAGGCCGGTGGGATGTGCATACATCAACAAAGTTGGAGTTCAGGCTCAGTATCATGAATATATACAGAGAGAGACTGTGACCTTGCCGCATGGTTGGTCACGTCTGACTGGTTGAGCAGGTATCCAGTAGCACATGACCGTCGTGTGCAGCTGTATAAGCTGCACTTTTGGCTTCAGTAGATTTCCATCTGTCACATCTCCAGTAAATAAAATGTTGACAGGCATGGATGCTTTAAAGGACCATTCTGTAGTTTTGGAAGATGTTATTTGATCACACAGGACACAACAATGGGATGAACAGGGTGTCAAAAATAGATTTGGGTGAGGTGTTGGCTTTTCTTTCAGAATCTAAGTTATAGAATCAGTATCTGCTAAAATTAGACATTTACTCTGACTTTTGACTGCAGTGTTATGGGACTAGGAACAGATGCTTTAGAAAATGATCCAGAGCTTTATGCTTTTTTTTTTCCTTGGGCAGACTCTGTGTTTCTCCATGTTCTTTCCAGCGTCTATATCTGTCTCTTTCTCTTTAAACGGCCCTCATTTGGGATGCAGTTTAGTGGCACTCGGGAAGCGGGAATACCCACGCACACACACACAGAAACACAGAGGAAGGAAGTGTGTGTTGTGGATGGCAATGAAGGCCGAGCCATAAAAGCCAGGAAGCCGCTGGGAGGAATGTCCTGCGATGTCACACATGGCCGAAGCCTGAGGGAAATTTAAACTCCAAACAGCTTCGTCTCATCTTTGGGGGAAAAAAAAGAAAAAGAAAAAGATCAGTGTCACTGGTCCAGTGCAGAATTTCTTTGCGCGTTCTTTTATTACACCTGTTCACACCACACCTCAGCCTCTGAGGCACAACTGTACTGTAAAGCTTTCAACAGTGTACAATATGCACACTGACAACACACACACACATACTTGCTGCAGTAGTGTGTACCCCATCCCCACACATGTACACACACATGCTTCTTGTCTTGTTTGTTTTGGTTACTCCGGTGCGATCGTAAGTCAAGAGCGTATTGTGGCAAGCTGACTTTCTCGGTTCGATGAATTGTAATTGCACCAAACCACAAACACTGTCAGGACTAGTTGTGTAATCACAGCGTTTGTTAGTCTATACTCTAAGGCTTTGGTGACTCATAGGATTGAGCACTTTGGCAGGTTTGTAGCCGTTTTAGATGCTTTAATGATTTTCGTTCTCATGCTCACAGCGTGCCAGACGTGCGCGCACACAGACTGCGAGTGGATATTTGAGGAAAGTTGTTGCATTCCCATAACAGTTATTCAATATCAGGAGTGGCGTGTTATTAAATGTGTTTGCTGTAGGATAAAATGTCGTGCCGTGCAAGTCACGGGCATTCACGTTTTCCAGCCGCTGGTGTTTTCAGACAAATGCCACATTTATTTTTTCAGCTTGAAATGGAAATACTTGAGAAGAAGGTGAAGACAGATATCAAAATATGACCATAACCTGCTGCTACCTGCCTTCTTCTCAGACAGAACATAAATCTGTCTGTGAGTACATTGTATATTTCTCTCAGGTTTGCAAAAGCCTAACATAACAAATTATGACAGTATTTTATAGTATAACGTGCAAAGTTTGGAGTCCTTTATTTTTACACATGATCCAGCACACATTCAGTCTTCTTTCACATTCTCCACGTTGTTTTTGTTTTGCTTTCTCGTGCTCACACCCCTCTTTCTCTCTTTCTTTCTCCCTCTGTTGTTGGCTCTAAAGTGAGTATTATAAATTAAAGTCTTCTCTTCATCTCTGCGTGAATAAGGAGTGATGCATTTGTTTAAATTTGGCTCCTGAAGTGAGACTACATAATAGTGAGATATGGTGTGTCAGGCAACCTCTGTTAAACTATCCAACATCTCACATCCTCTCCATGTTATGTTTCCTTTAACTGTGAAGGTGCACGACAAGACAGAATGCAGCACTGCAGCATTGCTGCTGAGCCCACTCTAAGCCTAAATGCTGTTCAAAGAAAATTCAGAGCCTTTTTCTTTTCGACAAGAAATGTTCAACTATCTCACATTGTAAACATTGTGTCATGGAGCATTTCGCTCTGAAATGACCCGTGTGCTGCAGCAGTGGGGTGGTACAGTGTTTGAAGGCAATGATCCTTTAAAAGGAAGGTCTGAAACCGGCTCCCACAGGAGCAAACGTGAACTGAACGACTGCTGACCTGTGACCTCCTGAAACACGGCGGCAAGCAAGCTACCTGCTTGACGACCCCATTGTGACATTATTATCAGCTCTCATTTATTAAGTATTTTTCGTACGTGCATTTTACAACACCGCAAAAGTTCCATCCACGGCTGCCGTCTCCATCCTCACACAGACTCTTTGACATCAGTCCATCCACTTTCCAAACATGCCCTCCCACTAATAAAAACTCACTCAACAATGACTTGTATATTTTTACAGCTCCATAAATCATGCTGGAGGGGACGTAGGGCTTTTTACATGCCATTGTGCAAAGTACATGTGTGTTTCCTTGAGTAATCACAGGACATATGGTTTGGTATGTGTGTTTGTGTTTATGTCTGTATGTGTGTGTGTGTTTGTGTGTGCACGCATGTGCGCCAAGACAATACAGCATGTTAGTCATGTTGAGGTAAATAGTGCTAAATAATACACTTCTTTGCTGCGTCACTGTGATTTTAAGATCAGTTTACTAGATTCTTGATCATCCTTAAAGTGAAATAGTTCCTCCTCTGTTGATCTTCCTGCAGTTTTGGATTGTTTTGAGTTTTGGCTCTATAAACTACTAAATTGGCTTCACCTAACCGTTCCAGTTCCCCTGTTTTTTATTTCTGCCTGGATCAGAGGCAAGAAGCCCCGAGGTGGCACGCAAGTTCTCCATGGACTTTTATCACATATAATTTCATTAGAAAAAGTTGAGAGATGTAATGAGTGATGGATATAGATATCAGCATGTTTGCTGAACTGAGTTACAGTACAAATTCTTGTTCAGAGTCCAGGAGAAGAAAATTGTATTGCTAACAACTAAGAAATCCAAGCATGATGAAAAGCTGTAGTGCAGAGTCATACATTGAAGAAATTAATGTAAATCTGTCATTAAAATTAGCCCCTTAGGACGTCTCCTTGACATTGAGCCATACGCTGAAGTAATGTATATTTGCTGGAAAAGAGTGAGGTAACTCCGGCTGTTCATGCTCATCATTCCTGCTTGTCTTCACCAAACTTAACTGGAGTTACCACTTCAGAGAAAGCAGCTCAGAAACATGGTGTAAGAACATTTCTGTTTGTGTTTGTGTTTGCCATGTTACCATGAGAGCATGCAGAACACACACAACCGGCGTGTGATACACACCCTCACCCACCTGGCAACCCGCATATTAGGACACAGGCCGTGTGCGTCCAAACACATCTGGCATATGTTTCTTTATGGTTATTTTGCATTCCAGATCATGCGCTAACAGTAGGCAACGTACGTCAGCCTCTTACGCAACACACTCTTGGAGCATGGCTGACATCAGAGGAGAACCATGGTGTTAATGGACTGTTCTTCACATACACACACCCACACAAGCGGTTAACCACTGCCCTTCACCTGTAGACATTGTTGAGGTCTGCCTTATGCATTTGTGCCACATCCAGCCTGCATCAATGCTATATATAAGGGTACTGAATCTTAGTGACTGGCGGCTGTTTCCTGAAGTTATAACAAATGTTACAGTCATAGCTTTTGTTTGACCATCACTGTGACAATACTGCAATAAAACCTTTTTTATTTGCATATTTCTGAAGTCCTGTCAGTTGGAAGTGAGACCTTTTGTAAGGTTTGGAGGGACCAGCTGGCTGAGTCATTGATACGGGAAAACATTGGTTAGGCCGCGTGATGATGGTCAGGAATGCAGAGAGTCAACTGATATTAGATCACTGCCACTCTTTCTCTCCCTCCGCTCCCAGATGGCAGATGGAAGTCAAAATGCACACATGCACATGCCGGTGATCAAACGTCGAGGTTAGATTACAGTGCTGTGGTTACCAGGGAGTGCGTGTCTGTGTACTCCGTACTCTGTGTCTTGTTTTGCCTCACACTATGTACAAACACACACTTGTACCTCTACTTCTTATTTTCTGTGCTTGTATGAGTGTCCCTAGCGTCTGGGTGTGTCGAGGAGGTGAGAGATCAAAGGTCAAAGGTCACAGAGGTTGTGTGAGTTGCTGATTTTCCCAGTATCCTCTTACACAAACACGCACAAATTATTACCTTTTATTAAACTGATTCTCATAACCCATATTTGATTTCTAATTTTACCAATGACAGTGTGTTCACTAACACTGTCCCAGATGGGAAATTATAGGGTTAAAGTCCATGATGCCATCCAAGGTCCATTGTCAAGACCCAGTGATGGAAGATATCCTATCCATACAGACTATCTGATGACACAATATGATTTGATTAAAGCACTATAATCAATATGTTTCGACATAAAAATTCCCACTTGTTAGGTTTGAAGGTAATTCTGTGAATTTACAGCAGTTATGCAAAATGAGAGCATAAGAGCACTCAAGAAGAAAGACCTGATTTATGGGATTGTAAATAGAGAAGAAGAGAGGAAAAAACAGCAGGAAAGGGAAGCAGCAAAACGGACAAGGGGGTTTGTATCCGGTGTGTTCAAAAGACATGTGTCTTCACTCAGGTGTGGCACAGCAGGGAACAGGTTTGTTGGGGAGAGTAAATATTTCTGGGTTAATCTGCCACTAAGAGCACTGTGAGCTTTCAGCTCAGAGCCGATCTACCGGAACTTGGCCGACAAGTGGCTCAGCTGCCATGGCAGGAGCATGCAAATGATTTAGTAAGAGATTTTGTGAATCTGAAGAGTCTATTATTTTCTTTTCTTCTTATTTCTCACCCTATGCTTAAAAGATTTGTGCCCAATTTGTTGCTAATTAACACCTATTCTATATTAATAACACTATCTTAGAAACTGATTTTGGCTCTGGTTGTGTGTGTAGTTTTACTTAATTTTTTCCCCTACTCGCTGTGAAAAGCTACGCCCAACGTGGGGCTCGAACCCACGACCCTGAGATTAAGAGTCTCATGCTCTACCGACTGAGCTAGCCGGGCGATGTCTGTGGAGGTTTATGGCTCTACACACACATACCTTTTTATAAAGGTTGTTTTCTCATGGCAGTTCTGCTAATTACTGGCCCCTCAGCAGGGTGATAGCTGGCTTTGGTGCAAAGGTCAAGAGTCACTTGCTCTCAAATTGCAAACCTGTGTGTGTGTGTGTGTGTGTGTGTGTGTGTGTGTGTGTGTGTGCGTACATGTGCGTGTGTGTCCTCCAGGCTCACTTCATAAGTCCTGCTGTGCTGAATTTTGTCTTGTGTTCATTTGTTTCTAAACATAATAACTCTATTCACTGACATGCCCCCACCCATCATCTGCACACACACAGCCAAACAAATAACCTGAAATGCAGAGTTTCATGTGCCTACTCCCCCCACCCCCACCCCAGCACAAACAACCGAAAATGTCAAGAGGTGATGTTTGAAGGAACTCAGTTGAAAGTGAAAAAAAGCAGCTAATGCAGAACAAACAAATGTGGGTTTCACACGGCAAGAACAACTTATATATTATATGTGTTTAACTGACTAGATGTCCCTGAAGCTTTAAAATCACAGTCATTATGATTTTAGTCTGGTATTATTTGGTGAAATGAGGAGTTTGATATGCAAAGTCTTCTCTCAGAATTGCCTGAGAGAGTTTACTTTTTGGTAAAAGCCGAGGCGTGTTTACAGCCAAAATCATTTGAGTAAGTAGCAACTGCAGACACTGTTCTGCCGCGAGTGAGCAAGCAAGAGAGAACACAGTTCATCTTGTTGTAACTGTTTCTCTTCATCTTGATTCATGCTGACTCCTCTTCTTTGTCTCACTATCTGTTTCTCCATGCTCCCTCACACTACATGGAAGTTGCATAAAAACCAAACAGAAAGACGATGCCTTCAGGCTCAGAGGGCCGTGGAAAAATGCAGGCACTGAGACAGACAGAGAGACAGACAGAGTGATGGAGAGACAGACAGTCAAAATAAGGCACTAAAAGAAAACCAGAGCTCCACTCCTGGTTGGGCTTCCCTCCCATTGGTTATTATGGCATCCAATAGGAGGCCAGGGGAGGTGCACTTCCTGTGAGGTCTTGGGGGGCCTCCTATGTGGTCTTGTGTGTGTGTGTGTGTGTGTGTGTGTGTGTGCGTGCGTGTGCGTGCGTGCAGTCAGAAGTGTAAACTTTTCTTTACTTTGCAGTTTTGCAAGCATATTTCTGTAGATATTCTTGGAAACCAGTGTGCATACTCATACATTTCGAAGGACATTCTTGTAAATGCCTATATCGGTAAACATGAAACATATGATTTAATGTGTGTGTGCGCTTCTTTGATACCTCATTGGGACCTTTTTTAGTTTACACACCAACCTCGTCGGGTCCAAAGCCTCATTTATGAGGTCTTGCTTAGGCTTTGGGTTAGGGTACCCACAATGAATGGAAGTCAATGTAATGTCCAAATAAGGTTCGGCAAACATGTGTTTTGTGTGTGTGTGTGTGTGTGTGTGTGTGTGTGTGTGTGCGCACATTATCTGATGTGGCCTTGTGCCCACAGCTGTGGGAGGAATGGGTGTGTTTTACAAGGACTCTGGATTTCTAGGAAGAGTTTACTACATAAATACTGTACATCCACACAAAAAAGACAGTAGGGAAAAAAGATTCAGTAACTTCTGTGTAGAGAGGTGTTCTTAATCGGATTTCATAATGTTGTTTATGCTAACTAATGAAGAGTGATTTTTTTTTTTCTCTCTGTGAGGTTTTCTATTTGAATCCTTTTTAGCCCTAGAAATCTATCATTTCAAATAATGTCAGCAGTGTTCAGCTAAAAATTTGACCGTGCAAACATATATATCTCTGCTGGTTCTTCATGTGCATTCTTTGAACATGTTTCTTTTTCAAAAGGGAGTCTGACATAATACATTTTTGTAAACTGATGTTGGCACGATGAATAGCCTTGTCTCAAAAAAGGGTTGCATTCCGACCATGAAGCTAATATGAATAATGTCCATTATTCCCACTAAACCCATGCTGCATGAGCACATCCATACATTTTTTTGCAGGTGCTGGGCAGAAAAAAAGATCCTTGCTTGTGATACTTTCATTCCCAATTCCATTTTTTTAATTCTACGTGGGCATTTTTTACTTAAATTGCAGATTTTTTTTATCTTTCAGGACCACCTTGGTATACATGATTGCATTTGGGTGAGATAAGATATAAGGAATGAAAAAACATTACTATGGTAGTTTCATGGACTGCTGTTATGTACCTGTCCACCGAAAGAATGTGTTGGAAACCATAAGACTGCACAATGCACATTAATATTCCGCAGCTCTCTGATTAATCCTCAATAGGGACAAAGCACTTTTTAAAATTTATACCTATTTATAGACAAGGCAAGAAAATAAAAGATTTACTCATCCTGTAAAGGTAAATGTCCAGGTGCTGTCGAGCCAAGCCGTCATTCTTGCACGGTCACCATGGAGCTGCACTGTGGCTGACGGGTTGTAATTCACAGCTTCTGAGGGTAAATGTGTGTAACCCTGCTGACCTGCTGCGAGCCACTTCTCCAGGCTGAACGCCGTAAATAAGGATCCATGGCTTCCCTACATGCCCGGTCAAACAAAGGCTACAATAATTGTTTAACCGTATATTTGAAAGCATCGAAAATAAATCCTGATTAAGTGCAATAGAAGTACCGTCGGCGCATTTACAGAGACATTACATAAGCGAAGACACATGGCTCATAAAATTCTATGGAGACCGTTCCAATGTTTTGGTTGTGGTGTGTGTGTGTCCGTGTGTGTCTGTGTGTGTGTGTGTGTGTGTGTGTGTGTGTTTTGGCCCCATGCCCAGGGCTGATGTTGATAAAGTGTGACCAAAAGAGTCCCCAAAGGAGAAAAGATGGAAACAGGCCAGTATATATATACACACACACATTTTCTTCTCTCACTTGCTCCCTCTGTCTTTATAACTGAGGCTGTCTTTTTTCCATTACTTCTTCACCCTTTCTCTCTCTCTCTCTCTCTCTCTCTCTCTCTCTCTCTCTCTCTGTTTTACACACTCACATGCGCTCTGCAAAAACATAAAGAGGCCGTGGTGCATGTGTTCATAGTGTTTTGACAATCTTTGCAGTTCTTGGAAAAGCTTCACACTTTCTTGGAGATCAACCCAGTCTGGATCAAACTGTAACAGTACATAGGCTGCATGGGGGATATAATCAAATGTTTTCCAGCAAAGACATTATATCACACGTGCACTAGCTTGATGGCATCAGCACATGCAAATTGCAGGTTACAGAAAGATGATGACTGAAATGTCAAATGAAACCCTGTGACTGCAAGGTGCATGTTATTCAAATTACCATTCAAAAACCATACTTTTCCACAAAAGGTCTCTTCATTTTGGTTTTGGTTTGTGGTGCTCAGAGAAGCCCAAAATCTACATCTTAAAAATGTCAGCATCAACATCTTATTCCAGTCACGATGAGCCACAGACCTCATACGAACGCTTTCACTGAAAGCTGTTTGTTACCAAACGGCACCTGCCAACTCGTCATCTCCTCGCAGGATGGAGGTGCTGCCAGTAGGAAGTGGACGTGAAGACACTGGCTGAGCTGTGCAGCAGCTTCGTGGTGCTTTCGTTTCGCTTCATAGAGACCTGAAACGTTTAGCCAGACTATAGGGAAGAAACCAAGGCACATGATCTCATCCATACAGAATGTTCTGTGCTTATGTGTGCTGTCCTCAAGTACTGGAGTGCTTCCTTATGTGCAGAGATAGCAGCTGAAACAAAGTGCAGTGTTTGCTTCAATATGCATGAAACAAACTTGTTTCTATGAAGTGTCATGAACATGTCAGAAGGTCAAACTTAGGCCCCCTGGCATCGCAAACCTGGGCAAGATGGGACAAAACAAAACGAGAGAGCCTGAGATCGTATTTTACAGACAGTTACAGAAATTGTCGGACGTAGCAACCCAAAGTCTGCCATCAAAACAAGCCTCTCAAATGAAAAGACAACATATGATGTTTGCCCTCACCCTCACAACACATGGAATCTTTTTTGATCTGATCCTTCTATTGTTGCAGGAAAAGCTGCTGAAAAATCAGTTTTACGATGTGACGATCTGACTCCCATTGTGCTAAATATCAATGTTAGTGACACAGCTCCAGTGAAAAGTGGCGCAGCCTATATTTCCACATCTAATGCCACCACTGGAGGGCACCAGCGCCATAAGGGTGCCAGTGGTAATGAACATGGGACTTGGTGCCACTTAAAAACAGAGACAGCACACACAGTTACTGTATTTCACATGTGCAGTTTTAATGATCTTTTTTTCTTTTTTTTTTTTTGAGAAGTAGAACACGTTACAACACAGTGAGGCCGTAAAGTACAATGTGTCCCCAGTGTGCACATGATTGACTTTCTAAACACATCCTGGGGTAAAATGATCCATTTGTAGACAGAAAACTTTAATCTGCAGCTCAGTGTTAAGAAATCCAATATGTGCATCTACAGTCCGTGCACCACTGCAACCCATGATTAGATCTATAAATTTTAGTCGCTGACATGTGCTGAGAGTCATATATCAAGGTCTTATGCAACACTCTTTAATGTTTCTTTCCCTGTGCACAGGCGCACACACACACGCACACACACACACACACACACACACACACACACACACACACACCTTGACTCTTTTGTCATTTGCATGCATCGCAAAGGGAAAAAAGTCATTTCCGTCTTTTGCTATTCATCTGATAGTTCCTGCTTCTTTATCAAGTGATTGTTCTGGGGGAATAGGAATATTCACTTTAACAAAACACACCCAGACAGACACACACAGACAATTTCTGAAATCGTTCATGTGCAACAAAGTGAAACTCTTTATCAAAAAACGACTACTTCAAAATGAGCTGCAGTCAGCGCGGCTGTGATAAATGAACTGCAAGAAAAGCCTGGGAATTATCTGTTTCCAAACAGACAAAACTTGGAGAAACGCTTATCTCATTTCAGATTAACTAGAATGTAGTACTGACTCCAGAGACCAAATTGGTAATTGGATAAAAAAAAAACAATTTCAATGATGCATGATATGAGTTTTTTGGTAGGCAATGATAAGAGTTGAAATTATCTTTTCATAGGTCACTGTCAGATGAAATCAATATCTTTTTCATTAATCATATTTGAGGCTTAGATTTGGTTGTAAGAACAATGTGTGTTTAGACGGATTTAAAAATATATATTTAGAGAGATTCACTCACGTAGATTATTATTTTAGAGATATGTTCTTTGCTGCCCTCTTGTGGTCAAATTATCTTACTGTAGCAGAGGAACTTGAAGACAGACAACGCACCTCCTCACTGCTTGCAACTTCAACATATTTTTCTGTAGAACATTTATCCTGCTCGTTTTCATCGCTCGTTGAGTTGATCATCTTCATGGCTGCTTGTCTTTGATGCTGAAGGTAACAGTTGAAAACGCGAATGAAAATGATTGCAATGATCATTTGAAATCTGAAATCTCTCTCTCTCTCTCTCAGGGAGGTTCATCCTCTAATCTGAACATGAACCTGTATGCCACAAAGAAGACAGCAGCTGAGGGCATGTTGGACATCGCTCTGTTCTTGGCTAACATCACACACATGAAGACCGTCATCGAACAGGGAGCAGGCTACAGGTAAGGCTCTGTGTGTGGGGGTGGGGGGATCAGGAAGAAGGCAACACTGTTTTTTATCAAGAGGAAAAGGAAAGTGACTGAACAAACATACTCATACTTCTTTTTCTTTTTGTATCCTCAGGTACTATGTCGCTGTTCTGACGCTCATTTCCTTCTCCCTGGCTCTTCAGATAGTGGCTGGAGTCCTGATCATCGTCATCGGTGAGCCTTGCGAAATTTATCTGATTGAAGATCTCCTGCTCCACAAATCCATGCCCTGTGTTATTAACCAATCATATTAACACACTAATTCACTGACACATTGATTTGTTGAGAAAATATGGTGTAGTGCAGGACAAATCACTTTAGGTATGCACTCTTAAAGCCAAATGTATTTTCTGTGCAACAGGAAAATCCATCTACAAAATGACAATGAGCAGCAGAATATATCTCTGCGTCTTTCGTGCGGCATCTTGTTATTGCTTTGTTGTCGTTATTTTTGGTATGTGTGTGTGTGTGGTTTTGTACATATATGTTGCAGCCCGGCGAGACATCAACGACGAGGCCAACCAGAAGCGTCTGGACAGCCTGAACAACATCACAACTGTCCTCGTCTTCCTCATCTTCGTGTCCAACATCTTTATCTCTGTCTTTGGGATGGAGCGCACCGGACTCTTTCCCAGGATGCATTTCTGACCCTGATGTAGGGAACAGACACACACACACACACACACACACAGGAGTGTGACTTATTGTTGTACTTACAGTACTAATCTGCTACAGTGCTCTGATATTTTTAATTGATTTGATTCAGTATGAATGGACTGGGCCAAGGACCAACAAGGTGTGTGTGTGTGTGTGTGTGTGTGTGTGTGTGTGTGTGTGTCTGTGTGTGTGTAATGGGAATGTACATGTGCATGTACGCATGTATGCGTTTGTGCGTCCAGCTCGTTTTGAGCTGACCCTCCTCCCCTCTTGTCAGCGGTGGTTAAACTTCCTGAACAACCTTGTCACTGGCATCTTCTTCCTCACCCTCATCGTCAACATCATCAAGGCCGCCTTTGGCACACAGCGCAGCTGCTTGCTGCGATGGCTGTTTCAGCGTTTCATTCTCTGAAATCTTAAAATATTGATATGCAACAAAATGCTATTAATTTTCATGCTATCAATTTAAAATTAGTCAACTTTTCTCCCACTTTTTTTCTGCAAAAATTGCAGGAACCAGCAACTTTGTCTCCATAAGTCTTTTAAAAATGTGACATAACCTGGACAGAGGCTGAAGGGTGTGTGACTGAACTGTGTGTGAGTTTGTGGTATGTGTGCATTACCATATGTTTGAATGGGGTAATTGTGAGTGTTCAAAATGTGTGTTTGTGCATGAGAGTGTGCGTGTATCAAGTTGTGTGTGTGTGCTTGTGGGAAGGTGTGTTTGAAATGTTTGAAATATGTGTGTATGTGTGGGCGTGTGTGTCCGTGTGTGTCTTTGTGTGTATGTGTGTGTGCATCCCAGCCCGCAGGGACCTGAACGTGGTGTCCAATCAGAAGCGCCTCGATTACCTGAACAACGTTGCCACAGGCGTCATCTCCGTCACCGCAGTGATTAACTTCTTCATCAGCTTCTTCGGATCCAAGAGGACTGGCTTCTTCCGCTGGCTGCTGGCTCGACTCCACTTCTGACACACACACACACACACACACACACACACACACACACACACACACACACACACACACACACACACAGTTCATATGCACTCACATCTCAAACACATTTACACATTGATGCATGCAGGCACACACCCTCACACAGGCATTCTGTGCACTTTTAGATTCAATGTTAAAATTCAGTTTCAAATGTTTGCGTCACACATGTTGAAACATCACATCTTATTTCTTCTTCAGGCTTTGAAAAGTGTTGTTTAAAAGCTTATGTTAGGCCATAATCCAACTAAAATGTCTTCACTTTAACTAACTGAACACCTGTTGAAATATGCATTATTTTATTTGCTGCAATAATAATTTTATTTCAAAATCTGTCCTTGCGTCCCATTTTGTATATTTCAAATTATTCACACTTGACATGTGTTTCTGCCTCGTTTGGCTGTGGGTAATGCAAAACTTGATGTGAACATAATGTCTTAAATCATTAATTCTCTCTAAAGTTTCTGTCACAATTTTTTTTACAGATTTAATCTGAGACAGAAATCAGGGTCATAGAAATAAGTGACATACTGTCCTTTAGAAAGCTGAATAAATGTCCAGATTTAACAGAAGCCTGTGTTCTGCTTGTTGTGGTTTTTGTTGAGAATTGGTGGATTGATGACTGCAACTGGAACTTGAGTGAAAGTGTGTGTGTGTGCATCAGTCTGAAAGAAGAGAGTAAGTCGTTCCTTGAAATTTTTCAAAATTGCAGGAAAATCCAAATGCTGTGCACCCTGGCCAGAAATCTCTCTCAGCGTGTCAGCATTAAATGTGGTTTGAACCCTTTCTTGCTCTATTATGTATTGCTGTGTGTCTATGTGTGTGTATGTGTGTGTGTCATAGGACGCCGGGACCTGAATAACTCTGCCCTACAGAAGCGTCTGGACTACCTGAACAACGTCACAACCATCATAGTCTTCGTCACCACAGTCCTCAACTTGTTCATCAGTACCTTCGGCATGCAGCGCACTGGATACTTTCCATGGCTCATGATGCGCATCCACTGATCTACTCACACTCATACACACACACTTTTGCCGACTATTATATCTTTAGACTGCACTGATACACAGACACACTTACAATTATTTATAATATAAGCATACATACATACAAGCGACCATTTGCCTTATTTTTTTTTCTTTTTTTAAGTGTAATTTAATACACACATCAATTGTTGTTATTAAACAGTTGTGGGACTTGTCTTATGTGTTAATATTACCTTATTTTAAAAATCACTTTGTAGTTGATCCAGTGTTTGCTTTTCTTCCCTGGACTCCGGAGGACTAATTTCTCTCTAAATGTTTGTCTAAACAGCAAAATAAAAATGTCCAATTTAAAATGTGTTGGGTTTTTTCTAAGCATTTTACAAAGTACAAACTTAGCATTTCACTATAGCTTTTACTTGATGGCCCTGTTAAATTAGCTAACAGGGCCATCTAGTGAAAGAAATCAGGATCACACAACAATCACGTATCTGATGACTGGCAAACAAAATCAACAAAGACTCATTGTTTGCCCAGGAGATCATAACAGTGTTGGAAGTGGGTGTGAAAATATGCAGCGAACCACTGTAAACAAACTTTGTGATTTAGGTTTGCTTTGTTTTTCAGATATAGAATGAAGCATGCAGTCTGAGGGGAGTGGGCTGAGCCTGCTGAAGTCAGTTTAGTTTTTCCAGGAAGAGGAGGAGAAAGTGGAAGTGGGGGATCATGTGTCATGCCTTCTAGAGAAACGAAACTACACACGCCCCAGAAGAGAAACTTTTCCACAGAACAACGGAACCACTGCAGGTAAACTTCAACTAAAATTGTATTGAGTTATTTGATGACATATACTTCTTTCCTATTTTGGGTTTGGGTTATCCTGGCATGGAGACATGGAGATATATAGAGATATATAAACCAGTATAAAAGCGATCAGGCCACTGGAGTCTGCTGCCACATAACCTTTTGGCTGGGACACAGCATGTCCTGTATGTAAACACATTTACGGTCGACTAATTTACAAACAGATTTTATTTCGAGTATTTATAGTTGATGCGCATTGTTGAGCTCAAGTTCAAATATATGACTGGCACATGTCCAACAGAACCTCTGTAATGGGAGTGTTAGTATGAGTATATTTGAACACTCTTTTTGTCTCCTATCATTCAGAGGAGTGATCCTCAGAAATAAATCTCCTGAGACATATGGGCTACTTCTCACAACTCATCACAATGTTAATGTGGGTCACCGTGCCATTTGAGGACACCGCACTCAGATAGCAATAGTGACGGCAATAATGGCTTTTTTAGTTTGACTGCGCAAGTTTGCATTGCAAGGGGGAGTAACACTGACATTGATAGGTAACTCATTATTAGTTTAAGGGGGTTGCTCTGGTGGCCTAGAGGTCAAGCCTGTGGACCTTTTCTCATGTGTCATCCCTATTTTCTCTCTCTCCACCCTCATTTTCTGCCATCTCTCAACTGTTAGCTATCCATCGGATGCACTAAACTGCCCCAAAGATTAAAGAAAGAAATGTTAAAAAAGTGTTATGGAGTTGAGCTCAGTTCAATATTCTGGGCTCAGGTTCAATGTACAGTGTGTGCAGGCCTTCTGGTATGAAGTGCTACATATTCAATCCAATTGGGAGTATAGCCACAGTAGCATTTAATGCATCTTATTAAAATTCATTAGTTCCCACTGTGTCACACCTCTGCGCAATCACATTTCACATGACTCTGACTACTTGGGTTTGAAACTCTCCTCTTATCCAGACATGGCGTCAGCCAGCAGCCTCCTGTTCGAAGAACAGCTCCAGTGTTCAATCTGCCTGGGCACTTTCACTGAGCCCGTCACCACTCCGTGTGGGCACAACTATTGCAAGGCGTGTATCATGGGGTACTGGTCCAGCAGCAACCTGACACAGTGCCCCCTCTGTAAGAAGAGGTTCCGCAGCAGACCTCAACTTCAGGTCAACACTGAGTTCAGAGACATGGTGGAGCATTTCATCAACATGAGGGTGAGTGGGGAAGAGGAGTTCCTTGCAAAGCCAGGGGAGGTGGCCTGTGACATCTGCTGTGGGCAGAAGCTAAAAGCCCAGAAGACGTGCATGGTTTGTTTGGCCTCATACTGCCAGTCTCACCTGGAGCCCCATCAGAGGGTCAAAACCCTTAAGAAGCACAAGCTTATCGAGCCTGTGTCAAACCTGGAGGATAGGGTGTGTAAGAGGCATGACAAGATGTTCGAGCTCTTCTGTCAGACAGACCAGATGTGTGTCTGTTTCATGTGCTTGAAAGACGACCATGTGACGCACACAGCTGTCCCGCTAGAGCGTGTGTTCAAAGAGAAAAGAGCCCAGCTGGAGAGCGTGATGTCTGAACTCAAAATGATGGAAGAAACTAAAGTCAGCAGTATCATTGAAATGAAATGCTCAATTGAACAGAGCAAGAAGGAGTCAGAGAAAGAGATAGCGGACATTGACAAGATTTTCACCACTCTGGTGGCCTCTCTGCAAAGACGTCAGGTCGAGTTGATTGAACTGATCCAGGAGAAGCAGAAAGCAGTGGAAAAGCAGGCCAAACACTGTGTGACACAACTGGAGGAAGAAGTTGGTGAGTTGAAGAAGAAAAGCACCAAAGTGGAGAAGCTCTTACAAACAGAGGACGACCTCTGCCACCTGCAGACGTGGCCATCATTCCACTTCCCCACATTCGACAAGGACCTGTTCTTCCCTGCGATTAGCCCCACTCCTCCATTTACACAAGACCTGGCTGATGGCAGACAACGGAGCTACGTGGGAAAGGTTAAAAAAGCAGCCACTCAGATGGAAAAGGCTATCACGGATGAGATGGAAATGCTTATTCGTGAGGTTGTGTTGTCTGATGGCTGTGAGGGCGCTGAGCAGGCCGGTGCAGCAGAAAAACCGGTGACAGATGAGTTTATTAAAGAAGTGTGGAATCCGCCTCAGGACAAGCTGATGATGATCCAGCAATGGGATGCAGTGGATGTGACTCTGGACGCTTCGACAGCCAATGCCAGACTAGAGGTGTCTGAAGATGGGAAGCAACTGAGCTATCATTATGGCCCACTAGATGTTAATCCTTATTACTATAGAAGATTTAAGTATCAGCCTTTCGTGCTTGGGAATTATGGCTTTTCCTCAGGCAAGTTCTACTATGAGGTCCGGGTCAGTGGGAGCACAGGCTGGCTCTTGGGAGTGGCCAAGGAGTCCATTAACAAGGCGATGATTGGCATTCCCCTCAATGGGGATTTAGGCTGGATACTGGGAGGATGCTGGACCGGATATAGGGATGAATATTTTACATCTAATTATGACTCTAATCCTCTGTACGTGAGACAAAGGCCCGATACAGTTGGGGTGTTTGTTGATTACGAGGGTGGAGAGGTCTCCTTCTATGATGTGGACGCCAGGGTTGTGATCTGGTCTTACACAGGATGTGACTTCACTGAGACCACACCATTACTAAAAGCTTTCCTGTATTCTCTGGCTGGCGCTCCCTTGGATACCAATGCAAAGCTCTACCCTCTCTTTGGTATTTTTGAAGGCGAATTTAACATGCTCGAAATCACTTCTGTAGGTCGTCATGCCACTTAAGGCACCACATACATCAGGAGAAACGTTTATTCTCACTTTAGTTTTGTATACTTCACACATCAGCTGTGTTTGTATTAACGTGTTTTATTAACGTGGCATACGCATTATTGGATTTTATAAAATCGTGTATGTCTCTCAGCAGGTAGGATCACTTTTTTGACAGTTGGTTAAGATGTTAATTTCCAATCAGTATGAAATGTGCAAGATAGGCCAGCGATATATATATATACATATTACAATACCTGTATTTTACCAGAAGGTGGCAGCCTTGTTTAACCAATATTCTGGGCTGTTAGTTTTTAACATTTGGTGTCGTAGCTCATCGAATGCAGCTGACGTCACAGAACCTTTATCTTATGCTAAGCATTGTGATTAATAAAACTGCATTTCATAAAAATCTGCTTCCAGATCCCTTTTTTCCTGTGTTCCCTGTCTTAATAGACTGTTAAGACTTAATGATCTTAAACCTACTGTTATATATCAATATACATGATAAAAGTCACTTGATTGAATTACAATGCATTTGTAGCACTTTTCAGAACAGTGTTACAAATTTTCACAATAATACCATGAATAAAAGCCACTGGAACTGGAAGCCACTAACGCAGCCAGTAAAGTTCTCTTTGATTGAGTTTGTGGAGAAATTTTCAGAAGCGAATGCTGGTCCACCACTCCTGATGTGTTTCTCTCAAGGCGAACTTTAGCCAGCAAACTATTTATACCTCAGCTGTCTGACTGACTGGCGCCCAGGGAACTGGGCCACTGTGTGTGCATATGTGTGTGTGTGTGTGTGTGTGTGTGTGTGTGTGTGTCTTTGGTCACTAGTTGGAAAGATGTCTTTAGGATATTGTGTAATTGTGTGTCAGACTGACCAGCAGAGATAAACCTACAGTTCAGAGTGACCAGCTAGAAATGTGCCATACTCTTTACAGTTACCCAATATTGTATGTAGGTCATTCACTCACTCTCTCTGATTTGTGATGTGCTACAGGACCTAATATGGTCACACAATGTATGAGTGCTTACAAGCATCATATCAAAGAGATGAGACACCTCCCTAATAAAAGTGAGCAAAATGAAGAGCATAAATGACGTAATAATATTAACATTACAACAAACCAAACTTAGTGAGATTGTCTCCTCCTAGTGGCCATCTCAAATCCAAGCTTAAATAACCATAATTGTCAAACTCATCATGTGATGAAATCAATACAGATCCATTACTTTGGATTAGATGTCTGCAGATTAACAGGCCTTTCTCATAAAGAAGAAAGGTTATATCAGAAATTGGCTAAGAGGATGAAATAGTGTCAAGTACATGTAGGTCTGGCTTTTGCCTGTCACTGACAGCTGACAATGTCTTCTTGCTAGTAATCTTTGTCTTGTGTTGAAGTATGTGTCTGGTGGTAAGGAGCAGATGCAGTTTAAATTACATTGACACTTTTTGTAACAGCAGAAATTTTGACTTTTCAGGAAAAACACAGGTGGGACTAATAACAGTAATGATTGATCAGCAACTACTCTGTTGCTATAAAGTGGTTAATGATGCTATTGGTTTCACCTGTGTTACAACATACTTGTACTTTCCTTGAGTATTTCCATTTTATACAACTTAATGCTTCTTCTCTATTATTCATTCCACTATATTCATCTATTAACTTCACTCTAATTTACTTACAACATTAACAATGTGCAACATTAAAATAATGGAACAATAAACAGGCTGACTGGGGTCATTGGCAACAGTATATATATGTTTTACTTTTGATACTTGTAATGTGTTATATGAGTGTGTTTACAGTGCTATCAAACTAACTATGGTAAAAGGGTAATTAAGAACAAATTGGAAGTATTTCTCTCTCTAAGGAGGAAAGACAACAAAGACTGCTATGAAGGTTAGCATTGCTAAAGCTAACCGATATCTACATAAAATACCTACTTTACAGGATATAGATATAAATTATTTTTCATATAGAATACGACAAAATGGTAACTTGACAATGTGGGTGATATTCCATTAGGACTGATGCCAGTTATTTCGATTTAAAGAAGAAAATTAACTCCCTCATTTAAGTGTCACTTTTAATCATGGAGGAGATGAAGGGAGGGGGAAGGAGGAGGATGGAGGAGGGTGGGTTACGTCCACAGGTTACGTGTCGGGGGCGCGCGCTCCGCCGTCGTGACGTCACGGGAGCGCCCGAGCAGCGAGGGGAGCCACCAGTGGTGGAGCTGGCAGAAGACGGAGAAGAGGGAAAAGATAGACGGACGAGATAGACAGGCGACGGCGGAGAGACAGCCCGGGGAGCCGGAGAGAGAGAGAGACGAGAGCGCTTCACCTCGGCTGACCGTCTGTAACGGCGCGGAGCGTTCACGGTGGGGTCTGACAGCGGCGGGGGAAACTGAAGAGGATTCTGTGACTGGCCTCTTTTAACACAGCGTATTTCACAACCGAGGGCAGTAACGTTAACACAGCCGCAGTGAGTATTGGAACTTAGCCGGCAGTCTGCTGTGAGTGTTTGCGTGTGCACACATGCATGATTTATTACACGGGGCCTGCCCGCGCGCGCGCGCGTGCGTGTGTATGCGTGGATATACATACATACATGCGTATATGTGTGTTGTAATCTTGTTGGCCACTTCTTGGTCAACCTCCCATGTGTTGTAGTGTGTATGTGTGTGATGAGTGTCGTTTGAGGAGTAACGGCAACACGAGCAATAACACCAAAAAATTGATGGCCGCTTTGAAGTGCCGCAGATTTCAGGTCAGTTGCGGACACCTCCAAGTACAGGAGGTGGGGCGAGGGGTAGTGGGGGTTGTTGGCTACACCTACGTGTTGTGGTTTAGCCTGCCATTATGATAACATTTTTTTATTATTATTTTGGGGGGTGATTTTGCGGGCAACTAACGACAACGTGAACCGTCAGTCAACGACCTCCCCCGCTTTGTTCGCCGAGCAGCCGGAGGCTTTTCCTCCGAATAACAGGCTGATAACGCGAGCCCGCGTCTTGTCCGTGCGCCTCTAAATGCGATTATCAATCTATGCGCGTGAAGTGCCGCCGACAGCCTCGCAGTTTCCCGAAGCCTTCGCGCTCAGTGACCTTATTGTACTCAACGGTGGTTATGTCTCCCGTGGTGTCACTAATATTCCCACCCCGGAGACTTAAAGTGTGCCCGTGGCAGTCGATAATAAGTTCACGTTTCACGGGGATTTGTCATTTTGTTTTCAGTTGTGATATTTCTAACGGGGTCCCTCAAGTTCTTCGGGCCGATCTGAACTTTTTTTTTTTTTTTCGAGACAAGACACGGATCTGCTCTCGCCTCTCAAAACCACGTCGTCGCAGCCGCTGTCAGCTGACGGGCTGCACGGGAAGACGCTCCGTAGATGTGACGCGCGAAACACCGACGGAGACGTCTTTGCGAACTAAATCGGCTTGAGGGAAAGGCACGGGACCGATGCGATCGCGTCGTTGATGGAGGCGGGGAGGTGAAATCTGCTGCGTGTGTTTTGCAAAGCACGGGGGTGGGGTGGAGGTGGTGGTGGTGGTTCAGGGGGTTCCGCCCACGGCTCCATTTCTTCGCACCGCCCCTCCTCCGGGTACACCCAGCCAGGGAACCGAGCTGCTTCCTTCCACTGGCATGACTGTAAACACTGGGCATTTTTACATGTACGGGCTCCTCACAACTCAGTCTGCCCTCGGTTAAACTCGCCTGTCTGATTTGAACTCACGCTTTCACAGTAAGTTCAAAACTTTACCCGATCCAGAGTTAGCTCTTCATGGAGGTCTGAACCCCGGTGAACCTTTTGTGGACAGCCCGAGAGTCTTCTGACCCCCCCTGTCTCCAGGCTCAGCATCAAAGGTGGAAACTTTTGGCTCAGGACCTCGGAGCACCACGAGGAGCACCGCTGAGACAGTAGCTCTTTAAAACCAGTTCACAAAACTCACTGTCATGGGGCCATCTCATCTGTGACGCTCTCTTTTCCTTATTTATTTACTCAAACTGTTTCTGCCAGGAGTCAGATTCATTTCTATCATATCAGATTGATACGGATAAATTCAGGGGATGTTTGGGTCACCTTTGAGTTGAGCGTGCGGGCACGTTGCTCTTCACAGAGCGAGCCTGGGGGAAGGTACACTCGCATTCTCTTCCATTAAATGCTCCACGCGCCTGAATTGGTTTTTGTTCTCCCCCCACCTTTGTGTTCATCGACGAATCTCAACGGTACATTTTCCATATTTGTTATGTAGGCAGCGCCGGGGCAAGATTAGATAAGGGCACGGTGTGCAGTTGCATGTTCAGGGCATCGTCGTATTTTATTTATTTATTTATTTTTTGTGCATTTGTGTGTTTATGCACAGGGATGCATGTGAGTGCATGGGTTGCTGACTGTTTGTGCGTTTTGTTGGGCCAGGCCGCATCTCCAATTAATTTCCTGTGGCACACAATAGACTAGAGCTGATGTTATCAGTTCTCTTATCAGTGCCGTGCTTTCCAGCGTCCAAAACCACCAGAGTGACTGTGCTACTTGTAACTTCACTCTGTGCCACGGGTCCCATGGTGTGTGTGTGTGTATATATATATATATACACATCTTCCAGTGCACTTCCATTATGCTGTTGTTTTTTTCTATACGCGGAAGAAGCGCAAAGATAATTGAAATTCACATTTTTTAAATTTCTTAATGTAATTACGTTAATCCACCTAGAAATAGTTTTCCATCTGTCACAGTACACACAAAATTGTTGATGTTGATGATGATGAATGATATGTCATCAATAGCATGTGCTAACGTGGAGACAATATCCTGTGTCTTCAAGCGGAACCAGGCCAAACCACTAATGACACAGTACTCCAAACCGAACTTACGCATTGCCCAGCGGTGCTGAGTGAATCCTGGAAAGCCCAATGACGTCCTGAAGTAGCGACCTCGGGCCAGTTATTTATCAAACTCCTGAAGGTGAAATGTTGGACGTTGGCGAGAACAGACAGCAAAAAAATCCTTCACCTTTACCCACGCTTGCGAACACGAGCACGAGGGCTATGCAATCACATTTCACATCTCTGCATTTTCACAAAAAGATAAGACTGGACGAGCTGGAGGTGGACCTGGACAACATGGAGCTGGATGACATCGACACCACAGACGTCAGTCTCGACGAATCACATTTAGGTTTAAGAGCATCTCTGAAGTTGTTTGCGGAGTAGATCCGAGACGATGGGAATGTAGAAGCAGACGAGATGTTATGCAAAATAACGCGTATATCAGCCGAATGCTTATCTTGTATTTACTCTGATGTAGTGAATCCTATGGGCGGGGGTGATATGGTTCGTCTCACCTCTGCACCCTTTAGACGAATAGTCAGATTTTTGACTGTGGTTGTGTTATCACTGTTCCGATAAAGCGGAGGCAAAGGTTAAAAGAAGCTCAGTCTGCCGAACGCCGGTGCATCGCTTTGAATCTTCAGGCGGATGAAGGTGAAGTCGAGCCCCTCCCCTACAGCGGAGCCGTCGCGCCGACTTCCAGTACGACGTGTAACGCCCCCAGACGTGCACCAGCGAGTCCTCTCCTGCGACGTCGCACCACAGCGAGGAACAGAAAAGTAACGGAGAACGATCCCATTCCAGATGAGCGCCGTGCGTTCCGGCCCCGATCCTCAGGCGAGGGACGAACTCTGTCGGAATTTCAGCTCCCACGCTGAAACCCAGCCTGACTAAGTATAGGTTGTGTGGTGCGCCGCTTTGTGCGGTGTGATGGACGGATGTGTGGTTGACACACATAAATAGAACATGCTGAACACCTCCAGGAATGCTGATGGAGGAAGACAGAGGCTGAGGGTGAGAGTGAAAGCATCGGGGAGAGTCAGAGAGGGAAAGAATGGATTAGAGGCGGGAGAGAGAGGAACAACAAGAAGAAACTAGTCTGATAAAACCTCTGCCTCTCATATTAGGCGACTAAAATCCTGTCTTTAACGTCAATACCTCCTGTTTGCCACTAATCCATCATGTCTGTTTGTCTCCATCGTAAGCTCTGTATTTGTAATCGTTCCTTTTAAAGCCACTGTAATCGGTATTTTCACGCGGCGACTTGTACGTGACAGTGATTTGTCATGACAAACGCACACAATTAGCGCCCATTTCTGCAGGTCCTCCAATGAGCACCGGCTCGTTTTGGTTTTTGCAGGCGGCAGCGACTCGATTTGGGTCATTCGGGGTGTCGTTTGTGGCCGCAGCAGGCAGAAAAAAATATCTGTGAAAAACCTCCGTGTAGGCAACGTGCCCAGCACCGAAGTTGTTGAGCATAATGGGGCATTAGCAGCTGAGGAGCCAGATATTTCCCTCGGGATTTACTCTGGACCAAAAACACAGCTGAAAGAGGACTGATTATTGGACTTAGATTCATCAGGTGGACAGATACAAGACTCTGAATGAATGCTAATGTTTACTGTATACATACACACATATATATATGTATATCACCAGTTGTTTGCTAAAAAGGTTGCCATATTAATGAAAAAAGGTGGAGTCTTCACACCCTCTCTCCGCTGCTCTTTAAGGTTTACATTTTGAGCTTTCATGGGAGCCATGTTGTGCAAATAACAGAATCTGAACTCTGTCCTCGGCTGTGCCCGCACATTCTGGATAGCTAGTACAAGTACAAGTACAAGTACTTGGCATTTAACCATGGAGACTGTGTTGGTAGCCTAGTGTGATATTCTAGGATTTTATGAGGCCTAAGACAACACTGTGTTTGTGTGTGTGTGTGTGCGCGCAGAGGAAAGATGAGACATGCAGCATGGTGGGGGTGGGGGGTGGGTGGTGGGTGGGGGGTGGAGTGCAGGGCGTTGTATGTCCTGGTGTTTCCTGCAGAGTGTTTTGTAGACATTAAGGGGATGAGGTTATTTCGGTCCTCAGGTTCACTCCCGGGCTGTCTCGGGATCAGTTCCAGTAGGCGCTGTGTCTTTCATAGCGTGTGTTGTGGTTGCATGTTTACAGCGCAGTGCAGGAGAAAAGGCAGCTAAACTGTCACCCAAGTCCCCGTCACATTATTGATCTGAACAGAGCTGTGGCGATCAATTGATTAGTTGGTAGACGGAAAATTGATCTGCAGCAATTTTGACTAATCATTGGAACAATGTCTTTGCACATTTTCCATAATATTAAACTCAATGTTGTTAGGTTTTTAACAAAACAAGGTCATTTCGTTTCTTTTTTTAAAATCACAATTGATCACTATCACAATTATTTATTAATGGCAGCTTTCGATCTGATCACAGTTGCCATAACGTATGGACGTCCGCGATCAGTGCAAAAACCAGCATGAAGGAGGATTGTGCGTTTGTGTGTTGGGCTACGGCGGAGGCGCCGCATTGCTTTCTCGCAGTCGTGTGATAGGGGAGAGAGGGGCGGTGCGCCGCGGGGGCCTTGGACTGTCATATGCTCATGTTGCCGGACCGCGTGACCTCGGCTGCGTCACCCGGCTATCTGCATGCGTCACCCTCTCACAACTCTTAGAAGTTTGTTTGAAAGTGCGGCTTTGTTGAAGCGTGCGTGCGCGGGTCGGTCGGAGCGCGTGTGCCGCTCTGAGCTCGAGGTTATTTCGACGCGACTCTTTCGGGCCCCGGGCCCCGAGCCCTCTCTGAAGTCTAAACGCTCGAGCCCGCGGGAAACAGCGGTGCGTTCATGTGACCCTTTAGACGTGAACTGCAGGAAACACAACACCGTGTGTGTTGTGGTTTCCATGAGGTCCTCAAGCCAATAAAAATGAAAACAAACGCGAGTGTGTGTGTTTAGCCATGTGATAGATGGGTGACCTGTCCGGGGCGGACCTCGCTTCTTGCCCCCGCGCCTGCTGGGATCGGCTCCCGGCTCCCTCCAACCTCCTCCACCGGCCGAGCGGCTCAGAATCGGGATGGATGTCACACTGCGCCGTGTGTAGCTGAAGCGGATACAGTAAATGTGCAGTTTGCGTGTTTCCAAAACCGATAATGAAACGTCCCGTACCTATTTTAGTCCCAGGCAGTGACCCGGGAAAGATGAAGTTCACGCTGAGTCGCAGCGTGTTGATCGAGCCGTCTGGTCTCAGAGGAGAGTGCGTGGTCTCTCCGCTGGGAGAGAAGATGGTTGGGGGGAGGGAGGGGTGAATGCTTTTTTCAGTGGCTGGTCAGAGATGCCTTGAGCACGGCTCTTAACCCTCCCACCACTCAGCGCACAACATGTGCGAGGCAGGTCATGACCAACAAACAGCTGTGTGCGCTCGTCATAAATGCTTAAATAAAGGCTACGAAAAAGACGCTCGACATACTGTACTTTTTTTTTTCTTGCCTTACAGTGAGAAATGGGATGTGGGGCAGATACATTATGTACAGGTCATCAAGTACAGAGGGGGAAGGGGAGGACACGCCCCAACACACACACACACACACACACACACACACTGTCTGTCTCTACAGTCTCACACTGGTCTCAAATGAAGCATTAGACGTGTGTGTCGTTTGCTCACAGCCCCCTGAGCGGATGCGCGTTCGTCTGTGTGCGTCTAGAAATGCGCGACTCCCGTGTGTTGTTTCTCTTTCGCGGCCAGATACCCCTGTGTGGAATTGTGTGGACCTGCACAGTCTTACAGTATAAGTGTATGTGTGTGTTTGTGTGTGTGTGTGTGTGTGTGTGTGTGTGTGTGTGTGTGTGTGTGTGTGTGTGTGTGTGTGTGTGTGTGTGTGTGTGTGTGTGTGTGTGCGTGCATGCGTAGCTGCGTGCTACAGGCAGGGCTCTGGCCTGTTTTCAGTCCAGGTGTGTGTTTTTAGCCTGAGGGGAGATGGAGCAGATGGTCCCTGTTTGCATTTGTGTGTGCGCGCGTGTGTGTGTGTGTGTGTGTGTGTGTGGCTGTTACTGACTGGCTGTCAGTTGGATGTCCCTGGCCAAGCAGAGCATCAGTGGAAACTTGTTCAGGGCTGTTAAGGGTCTGGATAGCGACCTGGAGTCAGAGCGCAGTTAAATTAAGAGGAGTTAAAGGGCTGTGGAGTTATCCGGCCTGATGTCGGCAGTTTTCATGATGCTGCGCGTTGAGGCGCATCTCAGACGAACCGCTCGACCCAGAGATGCGTAGAATCTCTACCGCATTGTGCAGGCAAAGTGCGAGTTTTAAAATCGGAGCAAACTCCAGACCTCGTCCTCCCCCATTCTACATTTTTCACCTGAACAGTGTAGAAGCGACGGCACGATGTAAGCTCAAATATCTAGATCATTAGCATTAAAAAAAGTAAGTTGGTGTAAGGTCACAGCCTGTTCTAGAAGAATTATCACGTGTTTATAGTGAGGAAACAAGCTAGAAGTAAAAAAGTACTTACTCATCTGACGGCTGATAAGTGTGTCCAGTGGTCCACGTGTCCGCTGGCCGCAGTGGGTGACATCACCGTCTCCGAGGAGCCACGACAGCTGACCTTTATCTGATATAGTAACTGACTCCAGAGGTAACGCTCATTACCCGCAGTCTCTGAGCCCGACATCAGCGGGTAGTTCAAGGGCCCCGGGAGGTTAGAGCACCGGTCGCAGAAAAGCTCAAAAATCTCCGCAGCCTCCGAGGCATTTCTCAGCTTCAGGTGTGAGACAGCGCTGATAAATTAGAATCATTTTGTCCCTGAATGCACCGAAGGCCGTGACGTAAATCTTCTATTTCATCATTTTCACAGCTCTGCTAATTAAAAGGTTTCTTTGACTCGATTGACTTTTCAATTTCAGTGTTTATTTAAGTTGTTTATTTCATCCAATGCTCACACACACACAGGCAGACTATTACCAGGCTGTGGAACCGTGTCAACATTATTTCACGGTGTTTTTGTTTTATTTGATACATTTGAATTACAGTTTACATTTTTGGAGTCTGCTCTCGCTGATCCCTCAATCTGGTGTGACTGATGTTATTAACAGGAATAGGACTTTAACTTGTTTTCTCCTCACATTATTATTGCTGAATATTAACTAACAAGGTTTGAAAACAGATTATTAACCCTGTCAAGCACCTATTGCAAAGACAAATTAATAATTTTTTTTTGTTGAAGAAACGGCAAAAACAAAAAAGGGATTTCATTTAAATGATATAAATTTAAAAAACATTCCTAACAGTCAACAAATACTTTACTCACAGATGTGATTGATCTATAACTCAGAAGTAGGTTAATTAAAGCCAAAGCCTGGTTAAAAAAACAAAACAAAATAAACAATCCTGTGTTTTTCCTTTGTACCTTAAACTCAGTATATCTCTGTTCCACTGATCACTAAATCTCCGTCTCTTTCCCCTTTTCTTCCCAGGTGATCACATCACGGCGGGGCTCGTGGATTACCCAGCTACCTTTATCCAAAGGGACGCTCTGATTATTACTGTCTTCTGACAAAAGCCCATGGATTACAGCGAGGGGGTGGTAGACGCCTTGATCGCGGCCATGTCCCCACTGCTTCAGGATATTTTGAGTGAAGAAGCGCTTCAGTAGGAGACTGTCGGGGCGTTTGTGTTTTCAGCTGCTAGGTTTAGCATTTCAGATTTTTTTTTCCTGGACAGCCATCTAACAATTTTTTTGTTTTTTTATGTAACTTTGATTATGTTGTAAGTGCACAGGCCCCTGACTCGGTTTTCTCCAGGGAGAAATTTTCCTCAGGACACCAGCTGACCGTCTGGACCGTCGCATCGTCTCGCGTTTTTCATTGGCGTGATTTCTTTTTCACGTCCCTAGAGCGTCCACCCCGCAACGTCGCGCCATGTACGGCAGCTCGCGCTCCATCTCCAAACTGGACGTGGTCGGGTCCAACGGTAACGGGTCGGCGTCTGGGAGTCCCGGTCGCTCCCCGCGTCTCCCCCGCTCCCCGCGCCTGGGGCACCGGAGGAACAGCAGCAGCAGCTCCGCCGGCGGGCTGACTGGCTCCGGGAAAACCCTGTCCATGGAGAACATCCAGTCTCTCAATGCCGCCTACGCCACGGGCGGCCCCATGTACTTCACCGACGCAGCTGAAGACCCGGTCGGCATCGGGAGTCTGGGCAGCGGGCTGAATCCCTCGCTGCCCAAAAGCACCATGACCTTGGGGAGGGCCGGGGCCAGGGTGCCCTACGGGGTGAGGGCGGCCATCATGGGGAGCAGTCCTAATATAAACACCGGAGGAGGAGGGGGAGGAGGCGGAGCGGTCATGCCCAATGATGCCATCGCATTCGGGGGGGAGCTTCAGAGCCAGCCTCCACAGGCGGCCACCGTGCCCCACTCCATGAGACAGGTGAGCCGCCGACGCCTTTTCTTCTTAGACGGAGAAGTCTGCAGCGTCAAACGTGCAAACGCTGAGACCAAAGACAACTTGGCATCTGGAAGTTACCCAGATCCAAACAGAGCACGCTTTCTTTGCTGTGCGTTTCACGAGAGGATTGACGTCACTCTTATCTGATTTATGCTTAGCTTAGCACAAAGATAAGGAAACGGACGTGGCCCATCTCAGGTTAAAAAAACCAAAACAGCTATCAGCACCAGTAATGCTCACAAATTAAATCTCGTTTGGCGGCCTACCCCGCTCCTAAAATCTTAGCTTCTTCCTCCACACTTTGATTTTTGAAGGGTTTCTGCCTGTTCGCCAGATGTCATCACTTTATGCTAAGCTAAGATAACCACGCCCTGGCTCCAGCTTGATCCTGAACAGACAGATATGAGGGCAGTAACAATCTGCTTCATCAAACTAACTGAAAACGTTGAACGATTCGTTTAAAAGCAATAATAATTTTTTGCTTGAAAATGAACATAAAATCAATACAAGCTAAAAATCTGTTCAAACTCAATAATTTATCATAAATGTGAATGATCTGTTCCGGGAGGCGGAGGATCAGTCATCAAAGTGTTCAAAGGCCGATGTTTTTCTTTTGAGTCACCCTGTTCGACTAACCATACTGTACATACAGTGCGTTTAAGTAGATCAGGTCTGTCCTCCCGCTCCCACTGCACCATTAGTCATCGCCTGACTGCTGAATCTCTCCAAGAAGTGTCCCTCTGTCCTCCATATGTGTAATCACTTCCTCCTCTCTGCCTAACCCTTGTCTCCTGAAGCTCATGGTGAGGATAGCCTCCGGTTTCCTGTTCTTCTGGGGTGTCCTGCACCACCTCTGCTGGGTCAAACATTTTAGGCCGGTTCTGTTGTTTGTCTGTGTGTTTTACCAGGTGAGAGACGGGGCCATGTCGGACCTGCAGACGCAGCTGAGAGAAGTGCTGCGAGAGAACGAACTACTGCGCAGAGAAGTAAGGACCCTTGCTCGCATGCACGCTAAAGAAGGCGCATGATGCATTTATTTAATTACTTGCATTTCATATTTGATATTTGGTGCTTTCAAGTGCCTCTGGGAATTTATCAGTCCTGAATCTGAGATTAAGACAGCAGCTATAAGTAAAAAATGAAAACAAGTGAATCTAATAAGTAATGTATGGAGTGTATTACAAGACCAGTGCATCTGTAAATGTCAATAAGGATTTTTAGGGTTGATCACTGATCCCGGTAGATGAAATTTGACATTCCTTAAAGCAAAGTCACAATGTTTGATGCTGATTCCTTGTAGCTGGAGACTAAAGAGTCGAAGCTGAGCTCCTCCATGAACTCCATCAAGACGTTCTGGAGTCCAGAGCTGAAGAAGGAGAGAGCGCTCAGGAAGGATGAGGCCACCAAGATGGCCGTGTGGAAGGAACAGTACAGAGTGGTGCAGGAGGAAACTCAGGTAGGAAGACATCTGTGTGTGTGTGTGTGTGTGTGTGTGTGTGTGCTCTATAGGCCAGTTAATTACTGTACATATACCTCTGAACTGTCTTTCATTGTTGCTCAGAAATGAACAGGGATGGAGGGAGCAGCTGCTCAGCGTCGTCACTGCGGTTGATCGACGACCAGGAAACTGAGGAAAGTCAGGAATTATAGAAAATTAGGAAAAGGAAAAAAGGAAAATTCTTTGGATATTGGATGTGACAGTAGTCTGTCTGTACCTGTTCAGTAGTTCTACTGTAATGTAAAAATACGTGAGGCGGCCTTGAAGGCGGGTAAACGCGTGGAAGCGGGCCGCCTGGTCCTGGGGGGGGTGTCCCGGGCTGTCTTTTTGTTCAGCAGCCATCTGGATGAGACGGGGACGGGGACGGGGAGTCTGGCAGCAGAAGTGGAATATTATGCGAGAGAGGGGCGCGTACCCACTCGCTGCCTCCTCGCAGGGTCGTATTTCACACGCCGCCGCCATCGCGAAAAAAACTGGCGCGGAAAAAGCGCTCGAGCGCCCGCTGCCTTCATTTTTTTTTTTTTATCTGAAGAGAAGAATCGCATTTATGTCCCGGTCGCTGACGCATGCTGTTAGCTCTGCTTGTTGCTGCCAAGACTAATTGAATGTGGGGGAGGGGTAAAATATGTGGGGAAAGTATTTCAGGTAGTGAAATGACATCACCAGATATGAAAGCACTCTCTGGGAAAATTGACTGCCAGTTTGGTGTGTGTGTGTGTGTGTGTGTGTGTGTGTGTGTGTGTGTGCGTGTGTATGTGCGCGTGCGTGTGTAAGAACACCTGCAATATGTGCACGGTATGTATGCATCCATAAATCTGAGTCAAAATATACGTTGTGTGTGCGTGAGAGCGAACAAAGGAACAGATGATAAGTTGATCGATCTGTCTTGCGTTTAGCCCGCTGCCAGAAATCCTTGGCTGCCTTCACACACACACACACACACACACACACACACCTCCATGGTTCTGTGTGTGTGAATCCACATGTTAAGACATGTCAGAATATTTTCTGATGTCTAATGTCGACGGTTACGTGCTCTCTCTCTCTGTCCTAATTTCTCTTTCTCTCACTCCCTTCCTCTCGCCCAGACAAATCGCACCCTTTTAACCCCAGTCGTCCTTTTTCGCTTCTCATTATCCCGTCACTTTTCTTCTCTTCAAGTCCTCTCATCTCTTCTCCGTCTGCTAGCCCCCCCCCCTTCTCATTCTGTTTCTCTTTTTCTATTTCTGTCATCACATGGTGAGTCAGCTCTCGCTTTCTGTCTCTCCCTCCTCCCACCTTCACTCCGCTCTCTCTCTCTCTCTCTCTCTCTGCCATCATCTCACTGTTAGGAATCAAATTAAGGTACCTCCCAGGGATATGTGTGCACACACACACACACACACACACACACACACACACACACACAAACGCCCACCCTGCTCAGGAATGCACATCTCATCCCCACCCTCCGTCCCTCTCTCCTCCAAGCTTCCTCACCTCCTCCGTCATGCCTGGCCCACTAGCTTCACCTCTCTTCCGCCCGCCGCCTGTTTTTATCTCTTCCTCTCCTCTCTTCCTGTTTTCCTTTATTCGCCCCTCTCTTTGGGAAGCAGTTTGTGACGCCGGTTCTGAAAAAGTGCCACGCGTAAATAAAGTTGTTATTTTTCACGCGTGACTCCTTTCCGCTCGTCGTCATCACCCCCTCTCCTCCGACGCCGCCTCCCTCTCCTCGCCCTCTGCCTGGGCCTGTGGAGCAGCTCAGCCACAGAACGCTGTTCAATAGAAGGGACACACACGGGTCTAACAAATCCAGCGATCTGAATACAGATGCCCGCTCTGTTCAGTCTAATACTGCAGCCAGCGTTGTGTGTCTCCTTTTGTCACTTGGAGCGCAGCGCCCGGCCTCGCTTTCTGTTGTGTGCCAGCGAGTGCGTGGGTGTGTTCGCCCAATTTGTTCCACCTCTTTGATCACAGCAGGTAAGTACAATGTTTCACGCAGAAAAGAAAGCGAAGCATGGAGGGAGGAGGAAAAAAAAAAGGAAAAGCCGGAGGAATGTCTGGAATGCCAAAGGAAAAACTTCACTTTCTGTCTTTCTTCCTTTTGCACTTTCTCTCAGCGTTAGTTCACTTCTTTCTCACTCGAGAACCCGCACTCGTCCCTCTCTCTCTCTGTTGCCCTCTGCTCTCCAAACAGTGGCCAGTTTCCATTCGGTAAATATACAAGCTCCAGCAGAGGTCAAGCAGCACTTATCGCTACCTCCGCCAAGGAGGTTGTGTTTTCATTGCTGTCTGACTGTCTGTTAGCAGGATTACACATAAACTGTTCCAAAAACTTTCACCAGAGGAGACCGTGTGATTTGGATCTACGGATTTTTTGAGGATTCTTCACCACCTCTGTAAATAGCATAAATACCTGAACTGAGAAAAATTAGACGGCACTATCCTATGCTCTTAACAAAGTAATATTAATGCAAATAAAATCAAAATAACTTTGATAATGTGCTCACTGAGATTTTCCAGTTCATGACTATAGCCATGACATCTGGGGTTCAGCTCAGCATCACTGTTTCCTTTCCGTGTAGTACTGATAAATCCATGCAACTGCAGAGAGTTTCTGATTCTCATTTGCTAATGTTGCTTCCTGTCAGAAATCACAACACAATGGCTGCAGCTAGATTTATTACTGTACGCATTTCAAGCTACATACCAAAATTTAGAGGTTTTCCTAAATGGATTTGGGAATAACCAAGTTTTGGAGCAGTGAATGTTTCTTCCTCTCTGTTCTGCGCAGTTTGTCCCGGCCATGAATCATACCCATGAACAATAGCCACTGTGTCTGTCTGTCTCTGGGGCTGCTAGATGCAATCTCTCATCCACTGTACTCCAGGAGAGCCATTCGCTGTGATCCAGTGTGTGTGTGTGTGTGTGTGTGTGTGTGCGTGCGCTCGCGTGTATTTATGCAGGGTGTTTGTGCATGTGGTGATTCGGATGTCTTGCATTTTTAAGGAACAGAAGTTGCCAGCCGCGATTGTTTGTTTGCTCGATGAGAAAGCGAGGGAGAGAGAGAGAGAGAGAGAGAGAGAGAGAGAGAGGGAGAGCGAGGGAGAGTAGCAGCAGGCAATCTTTGTCTTGTTGTGTTGGCAGGCTTACGTGTGCATCAGGACAATTGGGCTTTTTGTATATACAAGTGTGTGTGTGTGTGTGTGTGTGGAGGCACAAATTGCACGGTCGCCTGCATGCTTATAATTGTGTATTAGCATTTTGCATGTGTGTGCTACTGTACAGTATATACAGATCGTGCACTTGGAGAAAGACATGCATGCATGTTCTTCTGCATGTGTGCACGCCGCATCTACCTTCTCTATTTATATCAAGCACGTATGCTCTTGTTTGCATGCGACAAGCTGTATGTGTTCTATAGAAATGGGAAGTACCTTGCAGCGGTGTGACGTTAGAAGTTGTGTACGTGTGTGTCTGTCGGAGAAAGTGCAGCGGCTCAGAGGCTGTTGTTCTTTTACTGCTGCACTGTTTTCATTCTCTTCAATTATTTAACCTAATACACAAAGTGCTGGTTTGGAGGAGAGGTTAGCGTGTGTGTGTGTGTGTGTGTGTGTGTGTGAAAGAGTGTTTTTGTTTGTGTTTTTGTTTGCCTGCTAAAGAGGGCGAACTCATGCTCCCCCTCTGGTAATACATGAATCCCAATGAGGCTCTTTTGAGTTCGTTAACAGGTTTTAAAAACCTGTTTGACATCGTACGGATGCCAAAACCTCCTACCTGCTGACGCCGGCACCCACGTGGTGTGGTGATTTGTCGGATCTTTGTCTCAGTTTGCGTGTGTGTGTGTGTGTGTGTGTGAGGAGGTTCCTCCAGACGGGCAGGTGAAACACTGCCCGTTACACCTGGGCGACGCTCTGCCTTCAGGATGGAGGACGGGATGGGAGAGATGAGATGAGGGGGAAAGAGAGGCCGCCTTTCTTCTTCTGTCATTGTTTCTGTGTGGGGGTGGGGGTGTGTGTTGGGGGGGGGCACATTGTGTGTATTTTCCACTCTGTGAACACGGCAGTAAATCCATCCTCCAGGTTAATGTGTAAATGGACGGCACAACCAGGAATCCGATCTGTTGCATTGCAGAAACCATACGACACACGTCAAGGTATTTATTCACTCGTGCCCTAAGTACAGAATTAATTACAGTTGTGAAATAAAGATGGGACTAAAGAACGTAAGAGATATTTTACAGTAAGTATACTGTAAAAGCACTTTGGACCAGATTCAGTGCTGACTGAGTAAAGACTTATAATCACTGCTCAGCACTTAACGTTATTGCACCTGGATATAACTTGAGAATCTTGCATTTCTAAATTTATGAGTCCGAGCTGGCGTTCAGCTCATCCTCAACGGACTCCGATTTGCCTGAATCCGACAGAAACAGACAGGGCCAATTGTTTCCTGTGTGGGATTTCCATTTACCGTATAGAAAAAAAAAATGTTACCAGCAAGAGAGTTTTTGTGCCAGCTGGCTGCAAAAAATGCTTCACCCAGCAATCCATACGCCAGCGAAAAACCTGAGAGAAAAGAGGAGGGGGGGAGGGGAAGATGGATTGAGATGTAAAGATGTGTAAAATGTTGAGAGAAAGGAGTAAATCAGTAGAGTGGATGGATGGATCAGGCCGGAAAGCCGGGGATGTGTGCCAGGAGGAAGGGAGGAAAGGAGGAGTTGAGGCCTGGATGAATTGAGCCGAGGGGAGAAAAAAAAATTGATGAAACGTAGAGAAATGGAAAGACTGATTGATGTCGCCATGGGAGAGAAATGGGCAAAGAACAGGAGGGTGGCTGGAAAGATAGAATTAATAGATTGATTTAAATAGAGGAGAAAGGGATGGGGGAGGTGAAGGTGTCTGAGGATGAATGAAAATAAGCTGAAAATAGTAGCATTGTTGCACCGGTCACATATTGTCTTATTATTTATTATATCCATTTGTTTATAACCCATACAGTAGCTCTTAATCTTAATTCACCTGAACCTTAACCACAGCAGGTGATCAGGACGCACAGACGTTTAACATTAGATCCAAACTGCTGGGCCCTTTTCTCAGATTTTTCTTTTTTTCAAAAAGTTCAAAAAGTGAAGCGCGGATGTAAATCTCTTGGACGGGAGTTAACGGATGAGGCCGAGGAAGGGGAGGGGAAGGGTTTATGGAGAGAGAGAGAGAGAGAGAGAGTCATAGAGAAAATGCTGCACAGACAGGGCTTCAGCAAACACCTTGTGCATTCCTCAGGAGTCATGCTCCTCAGCTGCACGTCCGCGGCGCTTCGATTCCGTCTCGTACTGCGTTCTCTGACCGACCCGGTCACGAAACAAAGGGGTCGGCCCGTCTTCGTGCCCTACATCTGACGAGCGGATGGGTAGTAAAAACATTTTCAGGTTTCTGTCTGGAGATTACTTCAGATTATGGGTAAAGTGGCCACAGTGCCGTGCTGGGAACATCTGCCAAGGACTCTCAAGGGGAAAATTCCGTCTTATTAAAATGCAGTTCCTGTTTCTGGAGTTGCTGTCATCGCTTCTGTGGTCGATGATAACAATCTTACCTTTTTCTTTTCATTTCATTCTCCAAATAATTTTAGCCCACCTGAGGGTTTACTTAAAACCTCTATGATCGTCCGATTGTCGGTGTTTCTTGCCGTGTTTCCAGTTCTTAGCAACTGACAGCTCAGCACATTTTCTTTTGATACACGTATTCTTTGAAATACAATAACAGTCACCTCACTGTCTGATGCTGCCCACCCTGTCTCTTTGCTCCTGTTGCCTGCAGTCTGCTCCTCTTTCCATTCACTGCTCATCGACCTATGACTCACTGTTCCTGTGTGTGTGTGTGTGTGTGTAAGCATACTGTACATGTGTACGTCCAATTTCACGTGCATGCATGAGACTATCACTCTTCTTACCTTTCAGAGTTCCAACTAAAAGATAAAAAAATAAAAAACAAATAACTTGTTTATACATTGTGACTATTATCTCTGCATGTGTGTGTGTGTGTATTGGTGAGTGCTGGGTCTACTTTGTGTGCGTGTGCTTTTCACACATGAACGCTCATCAGTAACAGATGGTCCTCAAACCTGTGTGTTTATTTTGTCAGGATGGAGAGATAGGTGAGAAGGAGGAAGAGAGCGAGAGAGGGAGCAAGGTAAATACAGGCAACGGTAGTGGAGGGAGAAAAAAGGGCAGATGGACAGAGGAGGAGGAGGAAGGAGGGGAGTCGTGAGGAACAGAAAGAGCAAGATTCATGGAGAGAACCTAAGAAAGAGACCAGGAGAAGGAGGGAGAGAGAAAAAGGGAGGAGACGTCTGCACTTGGGAGTCTTATAAAACTTTAACTCCATTGCATATGAGAGAGAGAGAGAAATGGCCCTGTTTCTCTCTGTTTTCCCTTCTTTTTTTTTTTTTTTTTACAAAAGCACAGTGTTCGTTTTAACAGCGGAAAGAAATTTGGAGAGAGAAGAGAGATTAGAAAGGGAAAGGAAAGAGAGAGTCAGTTTTCCCTCTTTGCCTGCAAGGCTGTGATTTTGTGACTTTCCTCGTCTCACTTTCTCCACTTTCTGTGTGTGCGTGTGAGATAGAGAGAGAGAGAGAGAGAGAGAGAGAGAGAGGGCCTTTGGTACTGTGGTAGCCATGTCTTTCCTTATAAGGAGTGGCTCTGGGAAGAGTTGGTGAGGAATGAACAGAATTACAGAACACTCACTCCCCTTTTCCTCTGCTGCTTTCCTCTGTTTTCCCCTTCTCCTCTGAAATCTGTCAGTCTACGTATCTGTCAGTCAAACTAAATGAATGTGACAGTGACAGTTGATTGTTGTTTTTTTCTGATTTAATCTTTCCTCTCCTCTTGCACTTTAAACCCACCACTGACCCCGATGTTGCATCTCAAAGTGACTGATTAAGGTCAACGCCCCCACGCCCACCCTCAGCTATTTCTTTTATTCATTTTCCCTAGTTTAATCTCTTTTTCTCCTTCATCCATACGTTCTTATACTTCCTTTTGTTTTCATACAATCGGATGCTATTTCCTTCCATGCTTGCTCTTCTTGATTTG